>CM042478.1:22075832-22675832 GCA_023621385.1 Quercus gilva | reverse complement strand
TGGACCTTATTTTTTAAAAATTGTTCTGTCTCTTTTTGTTTGGTTTTGAGGTATACAGCTTACTTCAAATTGCACAATGCACACAGTTTTAATTAGTACTAATGTGTCATTAGATTAACGAAATACACAATGGCTGTCTTGTACCTTATAAGTACTACATATGGTACCTAAAGCTATTGTATGCCTTCCATTCTCAGTTCTCGTGTGGATGTTCCCCTGTGTATCCTGCACCATCCTATTAGTTTTAAAATAAAAACTAGTCTGTTAATCATAGCTTAGACTCAGAGCCACATTATTTATAATTATAATACATATATATATATATATATTTCTTTTTTTTGCTAATTATAATACATACATATATATATATATATATATATAAGTTTTTTAGATGAACTGAGATTTTATATGACTTACTATTATATACAGATTTCAAATTTTAAAAAAAAAATTATATTTTCATCATGAAATGATCCATATCCTTTTTCAAAACTAATGTAGAAAAACTTAATTTCCATTACTTTTCCTATGGTAATCAAATGTCAGAATTGGAGCTCCCTACTTAGCTAATGATGGCATCTTCCTCTATTGGCTGGAGTATTTAATTAATTGGAGTGTGTTCATTTTTTTTTTAACCAATGTATTTGGGAGTTCATAAAGAAGGAAAGAGAAGGAAATAAATGCAAATTTTGTACCATTATGTCCATTTTATTTTAGTTTAAAGCAATGATGATAAAAATGTAATTTCATCTCAATTGATGAGGAAAATAGATCATCCCCTCCACTTTTGGGAGAAATGAAAACATGGGAATGGAATGGATATATATATATATATATATATAGAGATGAGTTCAAGTTACACCTGGTGTAACTCTAAGCAATGTTACACCACTCAATATTTTTTAATTGAATGCGAATATTGACAAATCCATCGTTAGATTACATTATCTTTGTATATTCTTTATGCTTGCAAAATTTCAAGGTGATCAAAAATTAATATCCATGTCATCAATTAATTGTTAAAATTCAAATTTTTGTAGTTTAAAATAATGCATAAAATATGAGTTTATGGATCAAACGGTAAATAGTATCCAATTGATATGAAAATTGGCATGCATGTTAAGAACCTATAGAACATGTAATTCAACGGTTGGATTTTCAAAATATTAATTCAATAACAAGTTATTAGGTGGTGTAACATTACTTAGAGTTACACCAGGTGTAACTTGAACCCAACTCATATATATATATTCCTTAAAAATGATCAGTCCATTCTTTTTCCCTTCCCAAGGACCCAAGCAAGATGTAAAGGTATGCATATAAACTAACATGTTATTGAAAATCTCATTCTAAATTTTTGATAGTGGAAATGTCCATAAAGCGCGAACCAAGATCGTAATATGAAAAACAAAAATCAAAATGGAGAAGAAAAAGATATAAATAGTAGATCCCGCTCTAATAACCCTGAATAAATTAAATTCATGCATTAAGATACAAAGGCTTCTTATTCTACAACAACGAAAGCGGAACTATTTGGTAGTGGATTAAGGAAGCTTGAGCACCGGTCTTTTTAAGCAATCTTTCTCAAAAGTAACAAATTATAACTTATTTTAAATAATGTGCACCATTTGTTCCCTCTTGTTAGAATACTATAGAAATGCCATAAATATTATTATGGAATATGGATTATGGTTTTATATAAGCCCGAGCTACATTAATTCTCTTTCTTCTATTTATTCCTTCTTAATATTTTTATATTTTAACAGCTCTTAATTATTAAACCCCCCCCAAAAATAATAATAATAATAATAAACCGAGAAAATCGTATATAATTCACACAAAATTTTTTTTTTTTTTTGAGGGTTCTGTATATTGGTAGGGGCCTTGGCGTTGATTACATGAGTGAATGCAAGACATCAATCACTAACAGCTCTCATTATCACAATATGGCCAATTTGGCGTTTACCATAATTGCTTATCACTCAACATACCCAATTATATATAATGAGGCCACTTGACAACTCATGTCTCTCTGCGAAGACTCATGCCATCGACGTGTTGTCTTTGCCAATATGTGATTGTGGATGTGGAGGTGATAGACAAGCACCTATATCCATGGCTTTCTATATTATATGATTAGCAAACCAATTTTTTTTTTTTTTTTAAAGTACATTATTTTCCTAATTACCTATCAAGAAACTTACAAAGTTATGAACCTTTTTAATTAAAAGTTAAAAACATAATGATTTTGAGTTAAGAAATTATGCTCACTAAATACAAGACCAAGATTTCTAAGAGTCCTACACGTTTCTATAACATAAAATTAGTCTTCCACGTCAAAAGGTTTCTCGCCTCTCCCAAGTCCTAAGACACGATTGACTTTTGCTTATTTCATCTCAAATTAGGAGATGGGTTTTGCTTTAAGTAAAAGACTGCCTTTAATTCTGCAATTTTATTACGTAAAGTAAAATAGATACATGAGAGAGTTTTACCAGAATCGAGAAAATTATTGAATATTCTAGAAATACCATAAATATGTATTTCTCCTTATTACATGAATTGTAAGTCTCATTATAAATTTAATTAATGAGACTCACAATTATATGATAGGAAGAAATATACATTTATGGTACTAATACTGGCACAGCAATAACCAAATATATTAAGAAGATTTTCCCTAACTCAAAAAAAAAAAAAAAAAAAATTATTAAGGCTTTGTCATCCTCATGTAAGCTATAGCCTATAAGTCAAGTTTAACGCCTTTGGGAGGTTTTTTTTTTTTTTTTTTTTTTTTTTTTAAGTGTCTTTTAAGGAGCTTATTTGCACATGGCATATTGGCATTAGGACCACCATGACTAGTGCAACCGAAAATTAGAATATGCTTTAGAAGCTTTACTAAATCTACACGACTCATCTAATTCAAAGTTACTTTTATGCTTTTTAGAATGGATCTATATTCCTTTGTAAAACAAAAAGAATGGATCTATATTATAATTAAATTAAATATTATAATTTCAAAAACGTAACTAATTTCATGCCATTTAAAATTTTAAATAAAGTTGTCACATGTACAATATTACCATATTAGTTAGATACAAAAAACAAAATCTTAATCGTAAAATATATTTTCATTTTTACCGTGATTGCTTGGATCAATTTATTTGCATCAACTAATTTTGTTTATTGTGCAAAAATACAATGGTAACTAAAAGAAAAAAATTGTAAAATTTAGAAAGTTTTACATTCTCTTTTTGGAAGATAAAAATCCAAACCAAACTTACACTATTAGGGCTTTAACATCTTCAATCAATCAATTGGTTACAAGCACAAACCACAAAGTCCTTCTAAAGTCAAGAATGAGAAGTGGGAAAGGAATTAGGTTCATTTTCTGCTAGCTGTGACCTAATTTCTGTGGAAAAAAAAATTCTTTAAGAAAATGCTCTACCAAGGGATATTATCTTTTTATTTTTAGCAAAAGGTATATTATCTTTGTTTGGTAATGTAATGTCCCATATATATATATATATATACACACATTGTTTTCCACCTTAGCCTCAATGTATTGCTGTAACCCCCAAAGTCGTTTTCATTTGTGCATATGAGAAAGCAATATCTTTGAAACAAAATATATTGTGTGTGAGACACATTTTGTTGCTTGGTTAAGATTCTAGTGGTTCACACACACTCCTCCTTTCACAATAACACGCTCTGGGTGGGTGACACGTGGGCCAATGGGCCATTTGGTTTTGTCGGAGGGGTTACCCTACAACGTCGCCTTCTGTAAGAGGCTGCAGTCGCTGTCTAGTCCCTCTTAAAATTGACCCAAAAAGTTATTTTCCCACCGTGTGATTCCTTTTAGAAAGCTAATAATCAAGTTTAAACTTGTGATTAATATGTGTGATTGTGTCTTAAACGAGGGGGACTTGTTGATTGTAGCCTTGTAGGTATACTAAGCATGTGGGTATGTGACTCAAGAAGACTAAGTTAAGTCAACATTAAAGGATGATTATGATCTTATGGAAGGTTGAATGTTACATTAACGCGGTCAATCTTTCATTATTAGTTTTATGACTCCATTCATTGACATTGTCTAGCTTTTTCTATGTGAAGAATCTAGGTTTGAAACCCTTCCCCACTTGTTATAAGGACCCAAAAAAAAAGGTAATAATTATTTTCTTGATTGATTAGAGTTCAGAAAGGAATGGATTTAGGATATTAGCTAGGGTACATAAAGGAATTGATTTAGGTTGAATTCACAAGAAAGTTTATTAGGTTTTAATAATTCCTTATCAACTCAGACAAAAAATTTTAAACACATTGTATGTGTCTAACTTTGAACTTGGTTAGATTATCCCAAAAAAAAAAACCCTTGAACTTCGTTTCATCTTGCTTACAATTCACCAATACTTGTCTAAAATATGTGAAATCAACTTAATTTTTTGAAGCCATATCAGACATTTATCTTGTGAATTGTATGGTTATGTGGATTATTAGTCAAATAATGACAAAGATAATCTTAGAGTTTTTGGTAGTTTTTATTTTTGTCACTTAGATTTGAAAATTGTCGTTTTGGTCCTCCAAGTTTGATTCCATTTATAAAATGGTCATTTCATCTATTTCCGTTATTGATCTCTATATTGAGAGAGAGAGAGAGAGAGAGAGAGAGAGAGAGAGAGAGAATATATCTACCTTATTGCTATTTAGAGGCCGCAACATATGTAGAGTTTGATCAGTAATGAGATTCAAATACCCTATAAATTTGAATAGTGCAATTTCTAAACTTAACCAAAACCAATAACCCAAATACCTAATTATAATGGTAGCGAGAGGCTAGGCTGAAGGTGAGTGATGGTCTAACATGGTGCCGAGAGGCTAGGCCTGACTAAATCTTTGCAAGAAGAGAAATTTCATGAGTTTCTTGAAGTTTTGGAGGTTCTGATGCTATTTCTTTTTAAGTAGTTTAGAGACTAGTTTTAGGAAGAAGCAAATGTGAGAGTAAAACACATTCATGTACCTGAGTTATTCCAAATAAATAAGAGAGAGAAAACTAAAAGATGCTATATTAATTAAGTAAGCAAAGGTGGATAATAGTGTTTTTTTTTTATACTGTTAGATTCCATTTATAAAATGGTCATTTCATCTATCTCCGTTATTGATCTCTATATTGAGAGAGAGAGAGAGAGAGAGAGAGAGAGAGAGAGAGAATATATCTACCTTATTGCTATTTAGAGGCTGCAACATATGTAGAGTGTGATCAGTAATGAGATTCAAATACCCTATAAATTTGAATAGTGCAATTTCTAAACTTAACCAAAACCAATAACCCAAATACCTAATTATAATGGTGGCGAGAGGCTAGGCTGAAGGTGAGTGATGGTCTAACATGGTGCCAAGAGGCTAGGCCTGACTAAATCTTTGCAAGAAGAGAAATTCCACGAGTTTCTTGAAGTTTGGAGGTTCTGATGCTATTTCTTTTTAAGTAGTTTAGAGACTAGTTTTGGGAAGAAGCAAATGTGAGAGTAAAACACATTCATGTACCTGAGTTATTCTAAATAAATAAGAGAGAGAAAACTAAAAGATGCTATATTAATTAAGTAAGCAAAGGTGGATAATAGTGTTTTTTTATACTGTTAGATCCCATTTATAAAATGGTCATTTCATCTATCTCCGTTATTGATCTCTATATTGAGAGAGAGAGAGAGAGAGAGAGAGAGAGAGAGAGAGAGAGAGAATGTATCTACCTTATTGCTATTCAGAGGCTGCAACATATGTAGAGTGTGATCAGTAATGAGATTCAAATACCCTATAAATTTGAATAGTGCAATTTCTAAACTTAACCAAAACCAATAACCCAAATACCTAATTATAATGGTGGCGAGAGGCTAGGCTGAAGGTGAGTGATGGTCTAACATCGTGCCGAGAGACTAGGCCTGACTAAATCTTTGCAAGAGAAATTCCATGAGTTTCTTGAAGTTTTGGAGGTTTTGATGCTATTTCTTTTTAAGTAGTTTAGAAACTAGTTTTGGGAAAAAGCAAATGTGAGAGTAAACACATTCATGTACCTGAGTTATTCCAAATAAATAAGAGAGAGAAAACTAAAAGATGCTATATTAATTAAGTAAGCAAAGGTGGATAATAGTGTTTTTTTTATACTGTTAGATTGCTTAGAAATTTACGGTGAAAAAAAGGTGTAACTCTTGTAAATTACACGAACAAAATAGGCTTTTACCCTTTTCAGGAAAATTAATTAGCTCTATGCCCTCCTTCCCATACTAATTAGGAAAATGCCCATCTTTTAAAACTTGATTTTTGATAAATCAAGTTAAGCCCTATAGTGGCATTTTTAAGGAGCCTATAATGACGTTTTAAGGACCTATAGTGACGTTTTTTAAATGAAATCGAGTTATAGGCAATGAAATCGACCTATAGTGGCGTTTTTTTACCTATAACTCGATTTCATTGAAGTCAAGTTAAAAAACGCCACTATAAGTCTTTAAAACGTCACTATAGGCTCCTTAAAACGCCACTATAGAACTTCAGAATTTTTTTTTTTTAAACTCGATTTATCAAAAATCGAGTTTTAAAAGAGGGGCATTTCCCTTATTAGTATGGAAAGGGGGACATATTGCTATATAATTTGCCCGAAAATGGCAAAGGGCAATTTTATCCCTTGTTACACAAAGTATAACTTGAACCTAAATATATATATATATATATATATATATCATTCACCAACTCTAACAAACAAAAAATTTATAGTTCATGACATGTAGCTGAAGATGTACTAGGATAGAAACTTGACCTACTACAGGGAGTGACACGACCAACTTTGTTGTTAGATCCACCCCAACACTGTTTGTTGACATGCATTGTAGTGCAAGTAGTACTGGGGATACGCACTCATCATCATCATCACATGCAAATTGGACTTTGTTCTTGATGTTAGAACCAATTTTCTCTTGTGAGGGGGACTTTTCAAAGAATAAAAGCTTTACTGGGTTACTCGTCTTTTCAAGCATTTGCATGAATTTCGTAGGAACTATGTCACCTGTATATAATAGTGATGGTCCCATTTTGTTTTGAATCAATATTGATAGAAGTCACTCATAATTTAACTATATGATATATAAAAATTAAAATCATCGCATATGTGACAAAATATGGTACAAGTGAAAAAGATAAAGAGCATTAAAAAAATAAAAAGAAATAATAAAAAAGAAGAAGAAAAGGGCATGAAATTGAGCATGAGTGTATATACCTCCCCTTCTCTCAATTAATATGGTATAATTGCATTATATTCAGTAAATCTTTGGTTACATGTTTTTTAATAATGAAATGTAAATTTTCGATTTGCTAGAATTGGTTACATGTATTCTTTTTACTCTATCTTTTCCTGTTCGAATCTTTGATACTTTCCTAGTAGTGTCTTTGTTCTTGTCTTCATTGGTGCCACCCTTGTCGGAAAGCGAATTCCTAGAACCAAACAGTAAGGCTCATTTAGCTAGGAAAGCGCTAGGGCATAAAAGGTAGAGGGTTGACTAGGGTATGTGTTACGAAATGCAACGATTGTGAGAGTAAAAACATAATAAGTGAGTGTTAGACAAAGGATAGTATGGATAAATTATTTAGATCCAACTCTTCTGTTAGCTCCAGATCTAGTATCCCTCCTAATATTATAAATGAGGAAGATTACTCTATTGAAAAAACCGATTTCACTGATTTTAAAAAATGGTGTATTCCGAAAATTGATACTAAATCCATCTATAAAACTAGTTAGGTTTAATCTACCTTCACTTCTGAGTTTAATGTTATAACCGTTGAACAAACATATTCTATTTCTAAAACTCATGAAAAATGTTGTTTATTTGATAGAAAATGCATTAATGATTTTCTTGCTAAAGGATTCAATTTTTTGCATATTGGCTTGGTTCAAGTTGTTGTTAAACCTCTTACCTAAAAATGTATTAATGCTTTTGTGCTTATATGCTTAAGAGATTCTAGATTTAAATATTTTCATACTAGTATTCTTGGCATGATTACTTCATCTTTGTTTGATGGTTCCGTCTATTTTAACTTTAACTTTAAATATCTTGACATCTGGTTATGATATGGATGAAGGTAATAAGCCTCTTGCTATCATTTATTGCATTTATTATAGATTGTTAAAAATTAATCTTAATCCTCATGCTAGACTAAAAAATATTGGTGACAAAACTTTGCTAATCCAATGTTCTACTCCTGAAGCTAAGGTTCAAATCCCAAGAATGATTTGTTGGAAATGTATTACTCTTCCCAAAGAATGGTTGTTGGAATGAGAAGCTTAGCCTGTTAAGTTTGTTTTTGGTGAACTAAATCTTGATCATATTCCACAATATCTTGATGTAACTATCAAAATAAGTTTTGATAATAGCAAACCTCTAATGATTAACGAAGGATGACATTGTTTCACTGGATCTACTACTTCTAAAAATATTTCAAAATGACATCAAGATTTCAATGATTTCTTACAAAAGAATTTTGAAAAGCCTAATTTAAAGCTGAAAGAAGTTGCAAGTGATAACTCCTAAGTACGCACTGCTTATTGTTTTACAAGAACAAGGCCCCCTTCTAAACATGGCAAGCATGTCATTGAAGAAGAAGAAGAGACCAAATCTAGGTCTCTAACTACTTCTGATTTTCAAGCCTTTACTGCTCCCGATTTTCAAACCCTAATATCCATAGCCAACTAAGAGTTTTAAACAAAGCTTTTGAAATTGACATGGTCGCTTTATTTGACGAATTTAAGTATGCAAAAAACAAGGAAAATAGAAAAACTTATCATGCTATTTTTGAACAAAAAGAAAAAGATCGTGTTAAAAGAAAGTGGAAAGAAAAAATGCATAAATTGCAAAAACATATTTTGTTTTATTGATTTTGTTGAGAACTATTATGTTTCAAAAAATATTACAAAAAACATTTTGAATATGGTAATAAAATCAAATTTTGTTAAAGAAGATAGCACTGTTGTTCGGTTTACCCATCCTCTCCTTGATACAGTTATTATCAACTGTAAAGGGACTAAGATAAATGCCTCCCCTTTTACTAAACATGATGTTAACACCTCTATTTCTGCTGAAACGAAAAAGATTATTGAACAAAAATTTTTTGTTAATAATTCCTCACATATTATTGGTCAACAACTTGATCGTATTGAAGAGAAAGTTGAAAAACTTACTTCTTTTAAAAATTGAAAAACCTTTGATTGATTTACCTAGTCAAAGGCATAACTTAAGCCTTAAAACCACTTAGACTAAAACTATCGAAAAAGTTGAACAAATGCTTTTTGATTTACAAGAGATAAAAACCAAGCAGAATAATACTTCAACTAGTACTGCTTGTGCTATTTCCAGGAGGGAAGGAAATTTCTTCTTCCAAAGATTTAGACACTGACTCCTGTTCCTCTGTTTCTGATTTTGAAAAAATCTAAAAGTTTTGATAAACCTGTTTTGGAATTGCCTGAAGTTAAAAGATTTTTTGGAAAACCCAATCTCATGTCTTTCACAAAAAATTGGTATTCAAAACCTACTCCTCCTGATATGCAGTTTGAAAAAAGATTTTTTTTCAAACCCAGTTTTATGTTTCTGCTGATAAAATTTTTGAATGGAATATTAATGGTTTACCTGAGCAAGAAATTATTAATAAAATGGTTCATATGTCTTTGGTTGCTAATGCTTATATTACTGATCATAATCTTGACCATGTTGAAATTGTTGATCTTCTTACTACTGGTGTGGAGACAATAGGAAGTCGCCACCTAGTTTTTGCAATGGCCTAAGAATCATGAATATAGCGTCTTCTTGAGAAAGGACCTTTTTGATCTTACTACTAAAGTATGAGTTCGAAGTTTAGATACAATTTTGGGAAAGTGTTAGGCACCCAAAACTGCCAAACCCTATTAAAGACATATTCAATATTATATTAATTCTCACACACACACACTAGCATACAATCATGACATCAATCATCCCAAACCTAATCATTCATCTATCATGGCATACATCTTAACATAAATCTATCATGGCATACATCCTAACATACATCTATCATAACATCTCATATCAACCTAATATTCATCTAGCATCGTGTCATCATATTACATCTAAGGCGGAAGCATGTGAACATTAAATCAAGGCAAAAACACAAGTATAGAAAGATCCAAGAAACATGCGTGTTCATGTAAATGCATGACTTACCTCACTTACCTTGTTGCACCTATGGCATTAATGCATGAATATGTGATTCATAGGGGTGTGCGTGGTTTGGTCAGCTTGGTTTTTTCTCAAATTTGTTATCAAACCGATAGGGATCGGTTTTCTCATAATTAAAACCGATGCATACTGATTAGGGTCGATTTTCTGACCTATAGCGATGATGTTCGCTAACTTGGTTTAATCGGTTTGGTCGGTTTGAAATATTAAAAATTCTATTTGTTATATATATATATATATAATTTGTTCAACCTATTTAGTATTCACACATAAAATCTGTTCAAAAATCTGTTCAATCTCATCAAAAAACAGCAACAAAATCTGTTCAAATTTCACAGAAACTTAATAAAAAATTTTGTTCAACGCGTTCACACATAAAATCTGTTCAAAAACCTGTTCAATCTCTTCAAAAATCTGTTCAATATGTTCAAGCTGTTCAAATCTGTTCACACATAAATAATAATGATCCAAATTTCATCATTTCATTCACACAAACAAATTTGTGCAAATTTTTACACAGCAAATTGTCCAAATTTCATAGTTTCACATATGACAAATCGTCCAAATTTTTTCATTTCCTTCACTATGCAAAAATATTTTGAAATTGGCTCAATAAGAGTTCAACTCCCAAAACACTATCATGTAGCATATAATATCATTAGTGTCACTATGTGTGTCAGTGTTAATAACAATAAGCGTTAATGTATCCACTAAATAACGTGTTACTAAACCATTTGTCGCTATCCACCTATGCCAAAAGAAAGATAAAAAAAATTAAATTAGCATTTAGGCAAAAGAATGCCAATTGCTTGTATCCCCAATGATAATCTCATCCATGAGGAACTATATAACTACCATTAGTGAAAAGTCCACTACCAATAACATGTACAAATATAATTAGCATATAGGCAAAAGAATGCTAATTCCTATAAGTCCTTTGTCCAATAAGTCTGTGCACTATGCATCATTTTAGAACTACTACAAAATACTAAACAAAACAAGATAAACACATATTAATAACAATAAAACATTTATGAACAATAAAATATTTATAATTAGCACAAACAAATTATAATTGCAAGTATATTTACATAATACTAACTACTAACTACCTCCAAGGAAAGAGAAGCACATCACTCATCATCATCCAACACAATGGTGCTTGGATCCTCCTCCATAGGCATTGGGCAAACCAATGCAATTTCTACAATCCCATTCAAAACAAAATGATTCTTAAGCATTGGGCAAAAACTACCACAACCACTACCATTAAAACTTGAATATACAACCTCTTCAATGCATCCCAAATCTTGGAGCTCATCGCATCCCCCTTGTCCTTTCCATACCACTCCCTAAACCAAAACTTGACATACTTCAATATATACCTTGGGTCAAGAACAACAGCAGCAAAAAGCATCAAATTGATATTATCTATAGTTCTCCAATACTTATCATATATTTTTTTCATCTCTACCGCCATACTCCTCAAAAGTGGATCCCCATCAACACTACACAACTGTTGCAATTAATCTTCAATGATAATTAGCTCATGAAAGTATGTATTAGAAGTGACAAACAAGGACCCAGAAAATCTCAGTTTCGCCTCATAAAATATGCCAAGAAATTTCACAAAGGTCTTGACATTTTCCCAATCAAGATAGTTAGGAGAACCAATGGGTTTTTTCCCATTTCCATCTGCTTCACAAAAATAAAGTTTGTAATGCCCATCCTCCTCTTCCAACCTATCAAATTCTTTCACAAATTTCAAAGCACAATCTAACATGAGATAAGTCGAATTCCACCTTGTTGGCACATCAAGGGACAATAAACATTTGGCTTTAATTTTCTCATTTTCAACACATTCTTGAAACTTCTCAAACCTTGTGGGAGAGGCTCTCACATTTCGCATCGCATTCTGAACTTTGGCAATTAATTCATGAATGGACTTCAACCCATTTTACACTATCAAATTCAAAATATGCACACAACAATGCATATGCATGAACTCACTATCCAATATGCTACTATCTTTTTCTTTTGTTTTCTTCTTCACATAATTAATTGCCACATCATTAGAACTAGCATTGTCTGCGGTAATTGTAAACAATCGATTTATACCCCAATCCAACAAACATGACTCAACCACTTTACCAATGATGTTCACTTTTTGATTAGCTATAGAGCAAAAGTTCAAGATTTTCTTATGATAAGTCCAATCCCCATCAATGAAGTGTGCGGTGACTACCATGTAATTCAAGTTTTGTATAGATGTCCAAGTATCTGGTATCACACAAACTCGTTGCCCAACAAAAGCCCTTCTCAAAATTTCCACCTCACTAGAATAAATCTTCATACAAGCCCTTGCAATGGTAGTGTGATGAGGAATTTATCAATAAATTCTTGAAAGCCTTGACGCTCCACAAATTTATAAGGCAATTTATCAATAATGATCATCCTTGCCAACTCCAACCTTATCCTTTGTTCACTATAGTTTACAACCACTAACACATTTGAACCACTTTTCCCTTCCCTTTTGGCTTGAAAAGACAAAGTTTTTTGCTTATCATCACAGGGAAAAAGCCACTTCTTACACACCTTCATGTGTTGCAACATGCCCGAAGTACCATTTTTTTTACCATGACAATTATATTAATTTTTACAATACTTTCATTCAAACCTAGGCTTCTTGGGATCAAGACCAGCCAACTTAATGAAGTGTTGTCATACTATAGACGGGTCCTTACCACCTTGTTTAGGTGACATTGAGGGAAGTGATGCACCAAGTCCAATTGGTGCTGCAGCTTTAGGTGGGTTAGGGTCCCCAAGGGCACCAAATCCCGGGAGCATCGATATCCATCTAATAAAAAAAGTTTGCAACCAACAAAAAAACAAATTTTCCACAATAATGTCAAATTATAATTTTTCCAGCAAATACAATAACAAATATCTCACTCTCAATCAATGAATGTCACAACCAGATCTAATAATAGTAATAACTAATCAGTTTAGTTACAACGAGGCAACAATAACAGACTAACAATCAGTAATCATTAATCAACAATTCATGTCACTAATATTAACAAGGAATTCATTATATTATTCTTAATATAAATATAAAATAAAAGCTAATTTTATATGTATAAACATAAAGCAGTTGTTACTAAGTACTAAAAATTTAAAATCAAAATGTTGAATATACTGAGTGATTAGTAATTGCCTCTCAGTAAAGGATTGAAAGCGAGAACTCTCTCAATCTCTGTCTCTCTAAAAAATTAAAATACTGAAGAAAAAAAAAAGTTAGTAGTACTTAGTAGATTGTGACACACCAAGTCACTAATTAACTAGCTCATGCAATGCAACTATGCAAGTAAGTTACTTAAAGAATTAAGTGGGACTAGAGTAACAATGTAACACTCCAAAGTCCAAACAAGTGCTAAAAAAATGATAAAAAACATGATAAGTATTACTAAGTTTATAGTTTATACTATTACTATTAGTACCATTGAGTCCAAACAACTGAAACAAGGGCTGAAAAAATGATAAAAAAACATGATAAGTATTACTCAGTGATCATCAATTTCGTACATAGTAATAGTATAAACTATAAAATATAAACTATATGATAATATGATTTAGCACATAAACATAAGCAAAATAACCCCCAAAACAACATGATTGCCAAATGCCATTAGCGAAGAACAACCGCACAACATGATATTGCACATAAACAAAATAAGCCCCAAAACAACGTGATATTTACTTATTTTGGACATTTTGCCAAGAGTTGAGAGAGGAGAGGGGCTTAGTGCCTTATCGGTGGTTTGCCGTGACTGGTGAGCAAGTGCCTGCTATAGAGGCTAGCCGAGCCAAGCCGAGTGGCGACGGCAAAAGCTCAAAGGTGAGGCATCACTACGTCAGTCGAGAGGCGAGAGAGAGAGAGAGAGAGAGAGTTAAGGGTTATGAGAGAGAACAGAATGAATTTGTACTAGGGTAGAAATCTAAAAACCTAGAATAAAACATCACTGTTTTTTTTTTTTTTTTTTTTTTTTAATAAAACCCAATACGACAACGTTTTATTAAAAAAAAAAATTAACATGAATACCTGTAAAACAACGTTGTATCCAAACTTTCAAAACCATATATAGGTATCGGTTTGGTTCGACATGTCTCGGTTTCAAATTTCCTGCTCTAGTGACTGCACCGCACCGGCATCGAAACTTCATTCACGCTCCGATCGCCGGCTTCGTCGGTTGGTTGAAGTGGCAGTGCGGGGAGATCGGCGTCGGTCAGTTGGATTGGTGTCGTTCGGTTGGGTCGGTGTCGGTGACTTTTTGCACACTCCTACATATGAATGCATGTTCATTGCATCAAAACAAAGAAATAAGAGATAAACATTGTTAGGACATATGTGGGAATTGTTAGAAACATATGTGATGTAAATTGGCTAATCTTTTGACAAAACGCATTTTACTTGTAATTAGGTAGATCTAGGATGGGTTTAATACTTCAATAAACAAGTCTTCAAGTTTAGTATTGAAGCCTTGCAAGTCTAACCAAGAAACAAGAAGTGCTATTATTAAAGATCGACAGATATCTTAACAGAATCATATCTATCGAGGATTAATGTTGAAACTCGACAAAAGCTTGAAAGAAGCTGTATCTGTCTAGAATTACGAAATTAGAATTTTTAGATTTGATTTCATGCATATCCATGAATATTTGTGTAGGGTTTCTTTTCTCATAACCCTAGAAATATATAAGGATTATTTTAAGGACCGTCACATGTGATGCAAAAGTTTATTGCAATTGTTGTTACAAGCATATTGTGACTGGAGATATTCTTGCCCTAGTTCATCATATTCTTTGTAGAAGCTACCATGTCTTTGCGCCAAGGGTTTTGTGACTAAGGAGTTTCTTGATCTTCATTGTTGGATGAATTGAAAAACTTTTCAGCCAACATCTTCCTCAAGTTGGTGTGTTAGTCACATACTGGGATCTGTGCATCATTGGTTAGTCACGTACTGGGAGCCGTGCATTGAAATGAGAGATTGCTGCTACATTACAAGTCCAATTGGGTATTGGGGTAAGGGTTCAACTGTAGGTTGGTATTAAGTACTAGGATTCCTTTTACTTGTAAACGCTTGTTTTGATAATAGTGGATTCTCAGGAGTGGTAACCTTAAATTTACCCGGTTGGATTTTTGCCTTAGTGGTTTTTCCTATTTGTAAACAAATCATCTGTGTCAAATTTATTTTTCGTTGCATTTAACTTGGTTAGTGATTTGTTTCTGCTACCACGCTTATTGCATGTAACTGAATCTAATTAATTCACTTGGCAAATTAACTGATTAATTTACCAAAGGGGTCAATACATTCTTGGCCTATCAAGTGGTATCAGAGCGGACACACTCTAATTAAGTTTAATATTTGCTGTATGATCCATTGACCCCTATTTGTCATGGGTAGAGAACAATCTCTTATTATACCTCCTTTATTTAATGGCACTAATTATGTATACTGGAAAGTACGCATGAAAGCTTTCTTGCAGTCTTTAAATGAAAAGGAGTGGCAAGCTTTGGAGATTAGCTAGACTAAGCCAAAGGAAGTGCCGGCTGAATAGGATGATGCCAAGATCAAAGCGGCAAACTTCAATAGCAGAGCAGTAAATGAACTATTTAGTGCAATGACCAATGAGGAGTTCAAGAAGATATCCTCCAGACAACCTATGAAGGGACTAAGGTTGTCAAGGATTCAAAGCTCCAAAGGCTCACTACTAGCTTTGAGGAGATAAAAATGGATAAGGATGAGTCATTTGATGAGTTACATACCAAGTTAAAGGACATAGTCAACTCAGCTTTTAATCTTGGGGAAACCATTCTCGAACCTAAGGTTATAAGAAAGGTGCTAAGGTCTCTGCCTAAGAGATTTCATGTCAAGATCACTGCTATTGAAGAATCAAAGGATATTGACTTTATTCCTTTGACGGAGCTAGTTGGCAACTTGCAAACCTATGAAATGGGTTTGACTAGAATTGGGAAAGGAAGTAAAAGCAAGAGCATGGCACTGAAGGCCAAAAGTAATGAGACTGATGAGTCTTCTGATGATGAAGATTCCAAGATGAAATCCTACATCATTAGGCAGGTCAAGAAGTTCATGAAAAATGCCAATGTGAAAGGATTTGATAAGGACCATAAGCAATCCAATTCTTCTTAATTCAAAATCCAAGACAGAGGAAAGAAGGATGCTAAGGATGGCGGTCAGTATACTATTCCCTTCGGACCAAAGTGCTTTGGATGTCAAGGTTTTGGACACATGAAACAAGAATGTCCAGCATATCTAAAGACAATTGAGAAAATCAAGACTTTTGCTGCTATCTTGAGTGACACCAAGCCTGAGATTGAGTCAGATGACAGTGATGATGAGGGACTCTTAAGTGCTTTCACTACTACAGTTGATCCTACTAAAAGGGTTACAGAAACAGAAGATGAAGAAAAGGACTTGGTGGTATCTAAGTTTGAGAAAATGGGTGAACAAGATGACATCCATACAACCTATGCAAAATTGTATAAGGTTTGTAAGAAGCATAAAGAACTGTATAGGCTAACCACCAAGAAACTGAGTGATGTAGAGCTAAATCGAGAGGAGCTCTTTACAAAAGTTGATGAAGCGAATCAAACTATTGGAGCTTTGCGGTTCGAGAACAACTTTCTTGCTAAAAGTGGTTTTCCCCATTCGTAAACAAATTACCTGTGTCAAATTTATTTTTCGCTTCATTTAGATAATTTGGTAATTTGTTTGTACTGCCACACTATTGCATGAAATTTGATCTAATTAATTAACTTGGGTAATTAATTAATTAATTGCAAGAGGTCAATTCATCTTAATCCAACAAGCAAAAAGAGAATCAATTGCTCTAAACCAGAAATTTTGGAATTTAACCTAGACTCCAACTAAAACAACGTCATTTTGAAGTTGAAATTAAAATTAATATTATGTCCAAAATGACGTTGTTTTGTATCAGATTAAAAAAAAAATTAATGAAACTACGTCATTTTATAACTTACTTAACTTAACCTTATTTTCTCCTCTTGTTCTTCCTTCACCTTTCATGCTTCTCTCATTCTCCCTTTCAGAGATTCTATTCTCACACCTCCCCTCTCAATCGCATTGTACAAGTACTCTCTCTCTTTGTGGAAATTTCTTAAAACTGAAACTTGATTATAAATCATATATGTATATGTTAAATATTATACATACATACATATATATATATATATATGGCGATTGGTTCAGTTACTCATCAAAATGCAAAAACCACAACCGTTCGCCGCACTGGCCATCGTCGGTACTTGGAAATCACCTCTGACCACCGCGCCATACACCTCCGATGGAGCTTTGTAGGGTGCGGTTTAGATCGGTGCAGGCCGATTTTGTCAACTACGGGCGAAATTTGAACAGGCCTAGCGATGTTCATATTATTATGTTTTTACACAAAGGTTTAAACTAATCCCTAATCCTAGTACATATACAACAATGCTACATATATATACAACAAATATATATACAACATCACTTCACATAAGATCACTACAAATATCATTTTTGTTATACACCAATTATAGTACGTTACCTTGGTTGTTGTGAAAAAATTTATGAAATTTGTTTTTATCTATACACTTATTAATATACATACTCAAAACTGGTTAAATCCAGTCTCTTTCTTAGATAAGAAAGAAGGATCATGAACCTTTAAAAATAATTTCAAGGACTTAAACTTTTTCAAAATTTTTAAGTTACCAAATTGTGGTTTGAATAACATAATTTTTTTTATTAAACTATTTTATTAGAAAAATTATAGGACGACAATCACTTCCAAACCAATTTTTACAACTATTCAACGTGGATGACAGTGCACGGACACCAAAAAGCATACAATGAGTGGTTAAAAAATTAGTAAATTTATGTAAAATTAATAAACAATCATTCACAAATTTTCATATAAAATAATGTGAAAATATATATGAAATTAATTGTAATTTTAAAATAACTTATTTTATTATGAATCAATCATATAAATAAATAAACATGGGAAAGGAACAAAAAGTGAAAAAAGATTTGTATGATTGAATATTTTGAAAAATTAGATAAAAATAAGAAGGATAACGCATGACATGATTGATGGAAGAAGACGTGGCGACATTTGATAGTACTTGACTACGGAGGAGGCCCACTAGTTTGTAAATTCCGCAAAATTTTCTCCGTACTTTGTGTTTGTGATGCATTTACGACATCTTAATAATTTAACACGTGTACGGCTCTTAGTTGTCATTTGTCGTATGATTGGTCAGAGCCGTTGAATGGTAGCCCTCAGTTGTGTTCTAACGTGAATGAGGTCCCATGTCATTGAGGTGGTCTCACATCTTTTAACCGTTGGATGTGAATACTAACATACGGAAATCATGGGGTCCACCTCTTGGAAAATTCTAAATCCCATCAAAATAACACTTTGGAGAGTTAGAGGCAAGGAAGTCAATTCCGTTCCGTTCCGGCCGTACCGGCCGGAATATTTCGTACCGGCAAGCATTCCGGTACATAAACCCCCCTGTTTCGTACCGGAAAAAATACCGGCCGTACCGACCATGTACCGGGCGTACCGGCCAATTTCGAGCAATACCGGCCGGTACCGGGCGTACCGGCCCGTACCGGAAAAAAGTTTTTTTTTTTTTTTTTTTAATTTTAATTTTAATTTTTTTATAAATTTTGTAATTTTTGAATTTTTGTTAGGGCAGAATGGTAACTTATTTACATTAACTTATTAGTATTATTTGTTTTCTTAGTATGCAATGGTAACTTTTAAGCTTTCTATATTTTATATTGTGTTTTTTTTTTTTCTTCTTTTAATTGATACTAAAGTCTAAAACCATGAATAATTAGTTCTGAATTGAGGAAATGTTTTATGGTAAACTTTTATATTTATTATAATACACACACACACATACATACATACATATATATATATATATATATATATAAAAATATAAAAAATAGCGGTAAATCCGAAACGGTACACCGGTATTGACCGGTATCCGAAATATATCGTACCGCTGGCCAAACCGGTACAGCCTCCGGTACGGTATTGACTCCCTTGGTTAGAGGTGGAATTTGGTTTAGGATCATTTAGAATCTTCAAGTTAACCATATTATGGAGTTCTTAATAACTATATTAATTTGTAGTATTATTTGTGAATTGATTTAAATTATTGATAATATGATAAAATCTAATTCATTTATTTCAAAGTTGATAAAAAAAAAGATTTTTAAATTTTCACCATAAATTAATTTAAGAACTCTAAAATATCCTAATTTGTAAAATTCACTCTATTTATAGTGAGATGTGTTTCCTACTCTTAAATCATCCAATGTTCATAGTAATCTATGCTATAAGTTTGTTTATTACAGGTTTTTTTTTTTTTTTTTTTTTTTTAGCTTATTTTGTTTATGTATAATTTCTTATAATTTTACATTTTTAAAGTACAAGTATACTTTAAATCTCAGTTGATTGTTTCAAAGCCAATTGAAACCAATGGAGTGCTGAAGGCAGAATTTGGATTAGGTTCCGTTATAATTTTTAAGTTAGCCTTATTATATAATTCTTAACAATATTTATTATTGAGTAGTTGTTTAAAAAAACCATATTAGTTAGTATCATTTTTTTTTTGTTTTGATTTAAATTGTTAATAATATGATAAATCTAATTAATTTCATCCATTTCAAATTAAGTGTCTGTTTGGCATGATTAATTTTGTCAACTTATTTTATTATTCAGCTTATTTTTGACTTATTTTATTATTCAGCTTATTTTTGCTACTATTTATGAGTCACACTACACTTTTTAGTACTATTCATAAGTCTCACTGTACTATTTCAGCTAACTTTTATCTTTATGAACAATACTTTTAACAAAAAGTTTTCAATTTCAACAAAATAAGCTGATCCTAACATAAATATGATATAAAAAACTTCAACATAAAATCATTTTAAGAATTTTAGAATATTCTAATCTGTAACATCTGCTCATTCACAATGAGATGCTTCCTACTCTTAACTCACCAAGTGTTCACATTAATCCTTACTATATATATATATATATATATTAAGTTGAAGATTTTTTTGATAATCTTAAGTTGAAGATAAGTCTTATTAAGTTAGGCAAAGAGAGTTTTCAATATCAGCATGTCTTCAACTCATGAATAAATGAGAAAAACCTAATCCTGCCTAACAAGACATGTATCAATTATGTTCATTGCTGATGGATATGAATTCTTCAACTAAGCAATCCATAAAAAATAGAAGGAAAAAAAAAAGGCTATGAATTCTTCAACTAAGACATGGTTACAACATGCATAGCAACAAATGGATAACCATTATGGTGGAAGACAAAGCACGAGTGGAGGGTGTACTATACATATAATTATGGACTCCACTTTGACCATATGCATGCATTGCATACATTTGAAGGCACCGTGTGATATCTACAAGGCTTATGTTTCCACCTTGAATGGCCTATATATATTATCAAATATCAATCACCATATATACTTGTTCAAATAAAAATTAAACATGTGGGCCTTCTCAGTCAAGGTTTTGCAGAAGATGATATTTTCTTGGAGGACACTAAATGGTTATTTGGGGTACCCCAGCATGTCCTATGTGTTAATTACACTTCATGATGCAATTTTTTTATCTTCCTTTTACCCGGGACGACAATTTACAAAGATTTCCTTTTTGTTTTTTCCCTTGCAATCTTCTGTGAGGGAGAGATCAGAGAACAGACGATATATACAATTAAAATTAACACAATACTCTTGCAATATAATGAAAAACTTAATAATTAATATTGGTCTAGGTAAGATGCATCCAATTAACACAAGCCTTGTATTTTTCTTTAAATGTTAGCATTACCAAAAAAATGTGAAATAAATCTCACGAACATTTGAAAGGAACCTTGATCCTCCTGACACGATCGTGAAATTTGCAATGGTTCAATAATTTTGGTTCCAGTGTGAAGAAATGTTCTCAAGTTAACCTTCATGTATACTTGACATGTAACTTAGAGTCCGTTTGGATACAACTTATTTTGCTAAACTGAACTGAATTGAACTGAAAACACTGTAACAAAATAATTTTTAAATGTGTAAATAGTATTGTGGGACCTATTTTTAATATTTTTTTAAATAAAGTGTTCATGAACAGTGCGGGCACAATGCAAAAACAGTATATTTACTGTTCATAAACAGTAAAATTTGTCTCTAAACAGTCTGAAAACGCGTGAAAAAAAAAAAAAAAAAAAAAGAGGCAACAAAACGCAAACGCGAGACGCAACTTCCTATCCAAACCCAGCCTTAATTTCTAAATGGGGTTCTAAACAAAAGAAAATTTGACGTTGTGATTGAGTTTATAGTTGATGAACGCCAAGTCAACGATATAAAAATTACTAAATTAGTACCCAAACTAAAAAGAGAAATTATATTTTTTCAAGATTTTTAAAATCTCATTTTTTCTTTTTCTTTTTTTCACTTTTTTCGAGGTACAAGTATATTTTAACATTTTTTCAAGGTATAAATATAATTTGCTAGATAAGTTTTTTCCAAATGTGCAGAGCGAAAAGACTGCATATAGATATATATATATATATATATATATATTTATATATATCAACATACTCTTTGCCAACTGAATTGAGTGTTAAATGAGGCAAAAATTGGTAATATAGACGAAATTATCCTCACTAGTTGCAATGAAAAACAATTTCTGTCCAAATCTAACACCCAATTTAAATGGTATGAAATATACTGATACAATTCACTCAATTTGAGGTGTTAATCGAGTAAATTGATAGTTTGGGACATTGAAAATGATACTAGCGCTACTAACTATAAACTAAATTTCTAATTTGTACAGATCTAATAAGTTTAAAGATGAAAATAGATTTTTTTAGAAAAGAATTGGAACTAAATTTTAGGGACAAAATCTTCCTCAAAAAAAAAAAAAAAAAAAAATTAGGGACAAAAAAGATATTTAAGCCTTAATATTTTTTTTTTCATTTTTTTACAAAATGTATAATTAATAAAAAATTACTCTCATAATAACTAAACTTTATAGAATTATTTGACACTTTTTAATGCATAATTCATTTATAGTACTTTCAATATTTTAAGGGTATGAAAAGCACCATAAAGTTATTATCCAATGTAACATAGGTTATTAGCGTATATGATATTGTTATTGTCATGTGTAATGCTATTCCAAAGGGAAAAGAAAAAAAAAAAAGAGTTATCATGTGATATGGCATAATTTACCATTAGATTTGGTGTCTATCATAGTTTAACTTGATAAATTAAAGAATATAATTTAACCCCTTAACTTCCATTAATTTTTAAAGTAATCATTCGCCCCATTTGGCATTGTTTATTTGTTGTTAAAAGTCTACCAAAATGACATTGTTTTGGAAAGTGAAAATTTTCAAAATTAATAGTGAGATTAGACAAAAACTAGATTGAAGGACCAAATTGAAAACAAATTAAAGTTAAAGAATTAAAAATGAAAAAGAAAAATAAAAGTTATGAAACTTTAAAACTGAATTCAAAATATTTTCAAGTTAGAGGGCGTAATTTATATACACTTGAAAAAAATTATAAAATAAATAGTTGTCTATCAATATGATACAGCTTTATTAATGAATATAATTATATAACAAATTTCATGAGGAGATATCTTTAGAGGTAGTATATAATATCCTGTCATATTATGAGCTCCACCATACTATAAATAGTATGGCATAAATCATATTATACAAAATAACAAATGGTATTCTAGAATTAACAAAGTTTAGTTACAAAATTGGTTATAGATTTAGATTACAACCTTACTCAATATTTTTTTATTGGTGGTGAATTTTGACAAATTCGTCATTGGATTACATGTTCTTCTTATGTCTTCTATGCTTACAAAATTTCTAGAAAATTAAAGATCAATAGTTATGTCATCAATAAATTGTTTAAATTGCAAGTTTTTGTAGTTTGAAATTATGTATAAAATATAGGCTTATAAATTATTTAGTAAATAATATCTGATTGACACAAAATTTGACATATGTATTAAGAGTGTAAAGAGTATATAATTTAACGATTAGATTTTCAAAATATATAATAATGCTTGTTTTGTTGAGTAAGGTTATAGTTTTAGGCTACAACCAATTTTGTAACTAAACTTTATCCTTCTAGAATTTACAACATAATGCAATATTTGCTCTCCTAGTGACAAAAAGAAAGCACCAAGAGGACACACATGCATACAAAACCAAAGGGAAAAAAATTGGAGGAATCTTGTTCCAACTTGTTACATAAGAAGACTATTTTACGTGTACTTAATTACACGACCTTTTGATGGAGAATAAAAGAAAGTAATCGTCCATGAAGATCATCTAAAGGATTGTCTAAACGAAGTCATCAACTACAACGGTTAATACTTGGTAAATTTTAGCCACATCCACTAGTTTTGGTATTTACACTTAAATCTACTACTTAGGAACGTGGGAATGAATTCTTCGAAATTCACTCTCACTCATCCCACTAAGTCCATATAACTCCCGTAAGAGTAGTGGCAATGAAAAATGAGATCCTCTTAAGATCCCCTATATAAAAATCAAAGGTATATGAAAAATTATTAACTTTTAACACTTTGAGAATTTATGGAGATTTTGAGGGAAATTATAACTTAACCATTAGAGGGTCTTTGGCCGACACCTCACCATTGCATTCCGATAGTGTATTCTTCCTTTTCAGGTCTTCAAATTATACATCAAGTTCGAAGTATACAACTCACTGATTTCATTTTTCATCACCTTTTAAATAAGTCATATAATTTGTTTAAAATTTAAATAATACATGTGGATATCTTATAAATCGCCACATAATAAATTGGATGAAATTACTCCGAATTGATTAGGTAAACCTTATCCAATACAAATATAATTCAAGTCAGAAACAATGAATCTCCCCAAGTTAGAGTTAGATGTGTTAATGCATCGACAACAATGCGACTCTCACACGGGGAATAATGACGTGATAAGCCTCGATTATAACTTATTTAAATAATACACATATATATCTTGTAAATCGCCACATACTAGATTGAATAAGATTGTTCCAAACTAATTAGGAGGTAAACCTTGTCATATACATATACAACACAACTCAGAAACAATGTACCTCCCCAAGTAGGAATCAAACGTGGTAATGCATCGACAACAATGCAACTCTCACACATGGGAATAATGACGTGATAAGCCTCGATTATAACTTATCTATAATAATAATAATAACAATAAGTGAAACTGAGAGAAACTCAAATTAGAATTCCAAATTAGAGTTCCAATTTTGCACCATGCGTCATAAATTATTTATTCTTAAAGAGTTTTATTTCTTAATTTTAGAATAAAATGTGGGACCACATCATAAATATTCATCCAATTGAGTTATTAAGTACAAAAACTAAAGAGTTTAGAATAAATGAATCGTTAAAAAAAAAAAAAAAGTTTTTCACAATAATTTTTTTAAAAAAATGGACAATTTACATTTTATACTTAATAATACCTTACAAAAAATTTTAAAGAGTTAACAAAATATAAAAATGACTATCAATAGTATTTAAATTATATATTGTAGAGCCTCTTTTTTTTTTTATATTCGGGCTGGGCTGTTTCCTGCGGTGATGGGCCCTAGTATTTGCTTCTTTTCTTTTTCTTTCTTTCTGGGTAAGGGAGTCGAGACCGGCCCAACTGAAACTCACTTTGGGCTGGCTTGGCGCAAACTTGGCCTGGACTGCCAGGCTCACTCTTACGGCAAACAGAGTTATTGCAAAGAAAAAGAGATTACGGCAGGCAGGTTATAATGACAATAAAGGTGAAAACAACGAAGCACAACAGCTAATAATGGCAACGACCGAGCATCACAATAATAACAGTAATAATAATAATAGCGTTCTAAGGAAAAAACAACGGATTAAACAACTAAAGAGGGCTTAATAATTATTCGGTAAAAGAATCAAGCCCGTGATAACAATCCTTCAAAGAGGAAGAACGTTTCCTCTCAATGAGATTAACCTCCCAGGAGAATATCCTGCCGTGGGGGTTAATAGCTTTGAGGGAATCGGACCTAAATGTTAGATGTCCGAAGGGAGTTTCCCCTTTTTTTTTTACTTAATTATTCCTGAGGAAGTGTGGCTTTGAGGAGGAGAGGGGGGAAATGATCTATTGGTGCATGCCTCTATACTCACAAGTTGCTTTTTCTTATCTTTTTTTCTTCTCTTCCTTTTCTTTTTCTCAACCTTTTTTCTCTATGATTTTCTCCTCTGTTTTTCGGTCCTTACTACAGGGCATGGCAAGGCTCCTTTTATAGGGCCTGCCGTGGTTGTTCTTTTACCATTTCACCCTTTAACGGCTTTTGTCTGGTCTGGGCATGCTTGCCGACCACCGTCTGCACTCTGCTTACCCTCGCCAGACAAAGACAGGTGAGTTTTGTTTTTGTCCGCCGTGGCACTGTTCTCCTGCCGTGGCTTTAAATGCTCTCTCTCTCTTCCTATGGCATGCACCTAACGTTTTCTCTCCAATTTTACCTCTTTTGGGCGGTTTGTCATCCCAGCAGGACACACCTCCAAAAGGGTTTGAGCAGAGACCGTGAAATAGAACTTTTCCCTCCTCCCCACCACCAAACCGCACCCCCTTTACCTTTTTCCACTGGCCCATGGCCCCACCATGACCCATATTGGCTGGGTACAGGCTGGTGATGCCTAGGCTTTGTGTATGCTTTCTTGTTAATTACGTTTGAAAAGGGCCTGCCTGCGGCCCATGCGTTTACTGTGTTCTGAAGCTTTGCTTGCATTTGTCTGCCATACTTCTTCATTTTCCCTCGCGGGCTGGGGCGTTCTGTGTCCCCTGGGGTTGGGCCCTTGTTAATGCTGGGTCTTCACATCTTTCTTGGCCCATCCCCTGGTTCGTGTTCTCGCCTTATCTTATTACCTAGCGCTTCCTGCCGTAATGATGTGTTCCTGCTAGGCCTTCTTTTAGAGCCTGCCGTTCCATTCTTTCCTCCAGTGACTCAAGAGAGTCTGCTGGTGTTCTTTTTTGCTTGTGGGCTCTATCATCCCTCTTCTTTTCCTTTTGGGCCTGCGGCCCTTCTTTTTACTTACCTTGGGCTTCCTCGGCCCATTCCATTGTTTTTGGGCTCCTTTGTCCCATTGCATTCTCTTGGGCATCCTTGGCCCGTTTCATCACTTTTGGGCTCCTTTGTCCCATTTGGGCTCCTTAGTCCCTTTTCAATTCTTTGTTCCCATGGGCTTTTTACTAATTTCATTGGGCTTCCCTGGCCCAACTACTGTATACTCATCCTTGGGGCTCATGGGCTTGCCATCAACCCCTACTTTCTTTGTTTTCATTACTTTGGGCCTGTCACGGCCCATTCTTGCTTTCTCATACCATACATTGCCCATGGGTGTTATTTCTCTCTTTCCGGGCCCTTTGGGCCCATTTGCTTTCTCAAGACCCATCTACTCATGTTATGGGCCTGTGTCTTATTCTTCCTGCCGCTTGAGCCTAATAATTTTATTCTGTACTCTCATTGCCCGCCTTGCTGGGTTGGGCTGGTTCTTCAAATATGACCCTCAACATATATATATGAATTATATTATGCATTTTATTGTATATTTTTAAGTGTATTTATGCATATGCATAGAGTTACAATCTAATTTAAATAATTCACGTAAATATCTTGTAAATCGCCACATATTTAGATTGAATAAGATTCTTCCAAATTGATTAGGAGGTAAACCTTGACCTATACGTATACAATACAAACAATGTACCTCCCCAAGTCGGAATCAAACGAGGTAATCTATTGACAGCAATACGACTCCCACACGTGGGAATCTGACCGGATAAGCCTTGGGCAGCAGACAATGTACGAACAATGTATGGTGTCAAGTGGGACACTACACATAGATCCCACCAAATACCTTATTACACTTTTTACGGGCAGCTCTCTCTTTCTTTCTCTCTCTGTCTAATGTGACCTATTGCTAAGCACCGTCGTCGTCGTAGTTTCTAGCTCTTTTTGCCCCACGTGCGCACTGGGCCCCACATTTGCCTCTGGATAGAGACTACGAAACGACAATGCAACAAAAAAGCAACGGCCACGATTTAACTCTTCTATAATAATTTTCCTTTTTACTATATTTAATTACCAAATATCCTTGATTCACGGGCCACAGGTTTTTTAATCTAATCTTTGATTTTTTTTTTTTTTTTTTTTATGGGTAAAAAAATAATCTCCGATTTTTAAACCATAGCTTTTCTTTATTTTTTATTAAATAAAATTAAAATTAAAGGTTAATTTTTTTTTAGTGTTATTCTCACACATATTCCAAGCTTAGTCATACTCCACTTTTTACCAGTCCCTAATTGCCACGCGCTGTAATTTTTTAATACATATGTTCCAAATGAGGGGGTGTAATATACTGTAGCTATAGACAATAAGTTTTTGTGTGAGCAGAAATTTTGAACCTTTGGATTAATTGGTAAAGGTTTAGATGTCAAATTTCATCTTGTAACAATTGAGGACGAAAACTACTAGTTTTGAAAGTAAATGGATCAATTTAGAAGCAGCACCGAATTTAGAGAGTATAAAGTATAGTTTAATATATAAAAAAATGATGATAATAAGATGAATCCTTTTGTCCAATGATGTATAGATTACAACCAAAATAGTCAAATGACAGAAGTATTTAAATCCACAAGTTATTAAAATTCTCCCATATATATTCCCACTTAAAAAAGAAAAAAAATTCTCATATTCATATTTGCCCTAAAATTTGATTTAAAACTTTAACATGAAGATTTTTCTACTAAAAGGCGAAAATTAGAAGCTTTTATTAAAAAGTTTCCGCTACTGAATTCTTATCATAAGATTTTATTCCAATCGTGTGGTATATGTATTTTGGCACCCAACCTTGATAGAGATGTTTTTATCCAAATGTAGGACAGAATTGTATTGAAACTCTCTCATGTTTTGATGTTGTTCATTCGTGTCCAAAAATTTTATTTCAAAAATTCTAGAAAGTATCCAAGATTTTTTTTTTTGTAAGAGAGATTGGGCTACAAATAAAAAATTATATACTTTTGATTCTTCATGAACTCATGATTATTAAATAACATTATTCAATGGTTGAAATAAGAGACCTTTCGTCAATAATCTTTAATTTTCAAATTCTAGTCATATAAATATAACTAATGGCTTCTGTTACTAAATTTATGACCCCAAAAAAAAAATATTTATTGAGGAGATATATGGTGATTGATATACAATAAAAATTTGTATAAATAATTATCTTTATAAAACTAATGCTACACTAATCAAAACTCACCACTTAACAAATTACACACAAGGGTTGAAATCATGTTTTAGAAACAAAATTTTACAATTATTATTGAAATCAAGTGTTCTAAACATAATTTTAACAACGTTTCATACACAAAGTATATAACTATCATTATATAGCACCGTTCTTGATGGAGTTTAACATTGGCGAATCAGGATGCTAGTTGGCATCATTGAAGGTGAAGCTAGCACATAGTAAACAGTTCATGTTAGTAAGTAGCATAGTAGATAGTCCCCAAAACAATAATCTAGTGTAAGGTATAGGTCTAAAAAGTAGGGGTACGACCTTGAAATCAGGGTTTGAACATGATGTTCACGAGGGACCACGTGGTGCCTTCCGGTGGCCCTGGGGTTGTGGGTTCAAGGAAAATTAAAACTCAAACTCCCGTATCAAAAAAAAAAAAAAAAAACTCAAACTCCTTCAACCAGCTCTGTCCTCTACAATACTCCCTGGTTTTTGGGCTCAAACTTTGCTTTAGTTTACGAGAATGGACCCGTCTTTTTTTTGTGTTTTTTTATTATTATTTCGTGGGCTTTATTGGAAGCATGTGATTTTAATAATCTACATTGTAGTGCGAGAGATTGGTATTTAGTTTAGCGTACAAACTAGTTTGAACAACTCACGTGCTCGTTTTTGTTTTCCTTAAACTACGATCTTTTTCTTTTCTTTTCTTTTTTTTTAAGTAAGTTTTATATACTATTAAGTTTGTCTCAAATATTGGGTCGTATAAAAACAATGGCATGTTACTATAAAAGTTAATGACCGCGGGCATTACAGGAATATGAATTTTTTGTTAAGTGAGGTAATTAAAATGGAAAAACTTATGTATTATATTAATTACTTATGTGCTATATTTTAAGTTCTCAAATATAATTCAGTTATGAGATTTTATTGGCCAATGTAGAATAACTTGGCTTTTTTTTTTTTAGTTTAATGCGGATGTGTTTATGTGGTGGGAATTAATTGATAAACCTAAGATACTATCCCTAATTTTTACTCATTATAAATTTAAAATAATAATTTATATCCTCCTCTCAAACCAAAAAAAGGTTTGAAGGAGTTTTTTTTTTAAGTCTCTTTTGGGCCTGAAAGTTTTGGTGTCAAATATCTCCTATTCTTTTATTTTTCGTTTCATTGCGTTGCCATTTATCTGGAACAAATTATAGGAGGTAAATTAATTAAGCTCCTCAAATTCATGCAATAAAAAACCATCACGCCGGTTGATGTCAATGATACTTTGTGAAGCTTTAAATTCGACATTCTATGACGCTAGCTAAGTGGTGATTATAAGAGACAATGAGGCACGCATAAAAGGGCTTAGCAAAGAAAAAGAGAAAAGCATGCACGTATAGCCTGCAATACAATTATAAAGTTGAAATCAAACCCACAATTAGCAGCACTTTTCTAATACAAGTTTTTCTTTGGAAAAACTTTTCTGGTACAGGTAACTTCGAATATTTGCAAGTATAGCCTGCAATACAATTAGCTAGCTTGAGCCTGTCTTTATATTTATTTATTACTATATTTTCTGGTGAAGAAAATCCATCTTGTCCCCTAGAATCTTACTAGCACATATATCAAAAAAGATCAACGTTTGATTTCAAGAAAACAGAACAGGCCAAACGTGTGCGAACTGAAAGATGGCATATATATATAATAAATAGATGCCCCTAGCTGCTAATACCATGTCATGGATTTATATATCGAATTTGCTTATTTCAATTTAGTGCAAGTACGTGACGAATATGCTTGTATAAATCTTCGATGCATGCATACTTATACAACTACTACTTAATATAAACATTGAGCAATATGACATATATATTCATGCAATGCTAGCGACTAGGTCTTTAACCAATACCTATTGATACTAATTAATGGCCTCTCCTTACGTGTGCCAAATTTAATAATACTGACTTGCGTTCAATTCATTCACCTCCACACACTGGCATTTATATTCTCTCTCAGTCTCAGTCTCTCCCCCTTTAAATATATAATCCAGTTCGATCCAACATTGGAAGTAAGATTCTTGTTTATTTATTTTGGGGAGGAGGTGTCAAATACATGAATTTAGTTTGTTGATATGCATCATATCATCCAAGCATATTGGGTTGGACAGGCCGACAGGGTCTAGATACAGAAAAGGGGAAAACCATGAAATTGAATTGATTTTTACTGATTAAAGTCTTTCTATATCTATATATATATATATATATGGCTCTTGAAAGAATTTTCATGCGTATGTGGAGTTGGCTACAAGAGAGTTTCAACGATTAAGGTTTACTGAAGGGATTGACTTCAATTAATAAACCATTTGAAATGTTTCATTAGAAAACAGTTGTCAAGTTGTTAAGCTTGATCAATTTAATTGGTCTATATGGTATAATTAATCTTTGCAATCAATTTTATTTCAAGCTATGCATCATAACAACGCCCATTTTCTTAATTTTAAACTGAGATGTTGATCAGTTGCTAATTTGATCAGTTTTTAATTGTATATGGCCAAATTTACTTTGCATTTTTGTTATTACTAATGCACTATTGAGATCATAGAAATCATTCTATGTGAAACTATAAGATCTTTGTATGTATTAGTTTTGAAATCATATGTTGATTAGTTATTTAATTATTTTAACCAAAACATTCATATAATGTTATTTTTGCTTATTCTATTTCTTATAACTGGGATTGATCGTAATAACCTCCTAAATATAGACTATTGGCTCACACAACTTGTTGTGAAAACATGGTCAAATTCTGTACTAATAAAAAAAAAAACCGAGTTAATAATTAATATCATGTTTGGGGGCTTATAAATGAAAATTGTTATTGAAAAAAAAAAAAAACAGAAGTCAATTACGGTGAAATGAATTACCGGAATAGAAAGAATTAATAAATTTCACCCAAAAAAAAGAGAGAATTTTTTTTTTTTTCACTGAGTGTGAATTAACATGTTCAAGTCCCTTTAAAAGACCAAAACCCATATAAATGGAAGATGACTATAGTGACTGGTAAGTTTTCTTCACTTTTTTATCTTCGTACAATTATAGGCCCATTATACCACTAAGATGGGGTGGTCTTGAGCTAGAGAAGTCCAAGTAGATCTAAGGCTTTTGGCCTGTCGTTACTACTAGGCCACTATAGAACCATTTTATCTTTTCGAGAAGGAAGGCTTCAAGTCAGCCCTATATAACAAAACCAATCATTTATGCGGCCCATTAAAGGCCCAAAATGATAAATGTAAAACAAGCATGCACCAAGTAGAGAACTAGACATTATACAAAGAAGAGATTATAAAAAAGAGTCACTCTCTCTATACTGTGCAGAAAAATAATGACAAACAGCCAAAGTAAATGGAGTGTTATATATGGGCGTGACTAACAAGTGTTGATTCCTAACAACAGTTTTAGTTAATGGCTGGATGAGACTGAGTCTTCCATGAATTCACTACTCTGTCAATTGACATTCACACCTAAAACTTAGATGATAGTAGTACAAACGTGTCTTTCTCTTATGTTATAAGCATTAATGTGTAGCCCCATACACGGTATAATTAAAAATAATTATAATTATAGGGTTCAAATTATACGTGATATTAGCTTACATTTTTTTTAAATCATACATTTCTAAAATATATAATAGTTTCTCTTATTATATATACACACGTATATGAATTAGAATTTAATTGATTTTAGATTTTTTTGGTTTTTTTCACCCAATAATTTACTTGCCACAAAAATTAAAAACTTAGATGGACAAGTGGTGGAAAATTTGACTTTGATTAAAATCCAATTTAGAATCTAATGAGATTTGGACTCTTCAATTTTTACACTCAATAATTCACTTGGTACAAAATTTAAAATTAAATGGACATGTGACACAAAATTGAGAATCTAATTAAAATCTAATTAAATTTTCTCTGAGTTTTGACTATTAATAATTTAATATAAATAAATAAATATATATATATATATATATATAAAGGAGAAAGAGGCTTTGAGAACGAAATATGTGATAGGAAAGTGAAGTTTCAACAAATTATAAATAAGCAAATACACTGCTAAACTAACGGGAAAAAAAATGCCTAATCTAAACTTACACTTAACTATTTTGAAGGTATAGAAGAATCAGTTTAGAAAGATTAAAAAAAAGAGAAAACCAAAATCAACACATAATTTACATGATTAAATTATAAGCTTATGTCCACTGGAGTGAGCGGATAATATTTCATTCTGTTCCATTTCACTAATTGTGCTCTGCTTCGCTCACTTCATTTTGCTCCTTTAGCACATAAATTAAGTCATTTGACCAATAACCCAATAACAAATATGAGCTAACTTCAAAACTATGTGAACGGTTGTTTGCATTGCATATTTAGAGGGCAATTTATTTTTACCCCTTTGAAAAGCCTTAAATTAATACATTAAACCTTTATGGGTGGGATTCCCCAAAAAAACAAAACAAAACCGCTTTAACTTTTTTCACAGTAGGACCCAATGTAATCCCTACATTCCCATCTCCCCAGGCACCTTGTTGCTTCAACCTTTTTCACAGTTCTCTCTGTGATGCTTAGAACCGGACTAATCATTTTGTAGGACTAAACACATGGTCCATCTTTTATATATATATATATATATATATATAAGTCCTGATTATTAAAAAAAAAAAAAAACTTATATATATATATATATATATTCACACCAAGGATATGGAGAGGATATATATATATATATATATGGCTCCTGTCTCACATTATTATGTGAAATGTTTGGGACAAAGACTTGTGCAAATGGCCTCCCTGAAAGGAAATGAACATTAGGGTGCCTTCACTATCTGGCTATATCCCACCCAAAAAAAAAAAAAAAAATTAGGGCAGCCTTATATATTTGATTATTTTCAACTCAACTTTTTCTGGCCCCTCTTATCATCCTTTTGTGTTAATACACCAAATATCACTTTCCTGGAGAGGATGCAACAAAAATGTGAAATGGAATTGGACAAACCTTTTGATTAACCATTTTTCTCCCTGAAAAATTGGAAAAAGTAAAAGAACAAGAACAAGAATAAATTCAAAAGTAAAGGTTCAGACATACATAGCTGTTTGGATTTGGCCAAAAAGTTTACTTTCCATCATAGCTACACACACAATCTCCTGTAATATTCTTAGGATAATTCCAAGTAAAATAAAGAGTATCGTTTTCTTAGTTTCCAACTTCACTTAAGATCTATAAAAAACCTCCATTATGAAAATTTTAAAATTCTATCCCATCTAGTTTGAAACTAGTGGATTGGATTTTGTCAAGTTACCAATAATTTAGATACCAATATAATAATGGTCTATCTTTGTTTAGATGATTTTGTTGATGACAAAGAAAAATTCAATATACTCACTTTAAAATTAATTACTAGGTGCTAGAAAATCCATGATAGGTTATCCTAAAAATCAGAGAATCCTAATCTCATTCACCCATAGGATAAGCGCCTAAGAGACATCTATCCATTACCCATATATGTACAGAACCTGATAACTCATGCTATGATCATTGAGAAGAAAGTGTTTATTTATAATGCAATAGAGTAGGGACCCAACAAACATGGCCATTTTACACACATTACTGTTTTATTTTCCAAGTCCCCACCGGCCACCACTAACAACGGCACAGTAAAACTCAGGAATTATTTGGTAGTCTTGGAGCAATGCTCCGAACTCTCACATAGGGGGTGGGCCTCACTTGTGGGTCTCACCTCCATTGTGAGAACCCGAACCATCGCTCGGGACTAGCCAATAATATTCCTTAAAGCTCATACAAAAGCACTAGTGTGGAGGATAAGAACACTGTTTGAGCATATTAGTATATTACTACCAGAAGAAATTGTTTAGCTGGGATGGAGTTTGTGAGTCCTCCATATCATGTGAAGGAGAATGTATGTGTCTCCCTTCGTAGGTTGTAATCACCATCCTTGGATCTTCTGCTAATCGCTCCACACGTTTCTTTACGCGACAATTATCTTGTGTGCAACGATAGTAGCTCCTGCATGCATCGACAAAATCATAGGTAAGTGTTAATGGTTCAAGATCTTGTTTTGATGTGAGCTATAGCACTGAGTTGCATGTGTGTTTGAGAGTGAGAATATGGTATCAATAAGGTTTTGAAGGCCATGACATTTTTGAACTTTGAAGGAAATTGAAGGCAGATATGTAATATGTTAGCTAATAGCTACAGCATGCATGCAGTGGTGTACGTGCTAACGGTGCTTTAGTTTATATGTGTGGAAGGTATTATGGTCTGAGAAGATGATCCGAGAAGATGAAACTCTGTGTAGCCTCACCCCAACATACTTAATAGCAAGTAAAATAGTAAGTCTTATATCCCTAGACAAAATGAACTATGAATGGAATCATTTTCATTCATAGAGTTCTGTCTTAATGAATTATTATCTCATGAATCAGATATATACATTTTTCTTTTTACAACGTATAGAACTTGCACATTATAAAATATATACATCCAATGAATGAAATACATTTTTCCATCTTAAGATACGTAGATTTTGGAGTGACTAAGAATGGTTTTTTATTTATTTAGAAACTCAGGATGGTATTATTGTCAGTTGTCATTATGTATGGGCCACAAGTTTGATTTTCTTTTCCTTGAATCAATGCAGGAACATTAAGATCAAGCATGCACGACCATTTCACAAGCTCACCGTTCTTCATGATCATTACGCCTAGTGTGTTCTATTGGCCTACACCCTCTATCAAATTATTTAATAATAGTAATTTTCGGTGTGGTTCACCCAAGTTAAAACTAGATAAACAACATCGTGTGATGACATGACGTGCCTATTTGATTTGATTGGTTAGAAGTAGAATGAAAAAGATATAATTTTTTTTTAAAGAATTTCTAAAAATTCATCTTTTCCATGTATATAACAACATTAAAATTAATTAAGTGATGAAATAAGCGTTGAATGATTGAATTGATCATTTTTTTAGAAAGACTGGGAATAGAATGGAAAAATTATAACTGGAAATGCAAATCCATCCATACAACAACAATTACTACTACTAATTTTTTTTTAGTCTTAAAACTTTAGGGTCACTTAAAATTCATCCCTACAAACAGAAATTAATCAGTAGTAATGTTTAGTCAGACTATCCCATTTTATCATTACACCAGTTTTAGACAAGGTTGCATGTTACGGGATTGATAAACCACGCTAGTTTCCTACTATATAACACATTCTAGGATTAATTCTAATTTTCTTAAGATTTTTTTTTTTTTTTGCTGAGTTGCTTAAGATATGTGTTTAGAACTTAGAAGTTTGATGGAATTAAATTTTGTGCTGTGGGTTAGAACTTAGAATTTAGAGGGCCTTGCACATCTTATTACTCCTAGTTTCAAGACAATCTCACTTGAATTATTACGGGACCTTCACATATTAGTACTGTATATTGCTGGGTCCCTGGTTCCTACTTTGTTAGGATGTACTGATCATTTAAGAATCCCAGGAACTTATTGGAAATTATTATTCACACATTGCTCACCATGACGACCATGAACCTATACTTTTTTTTCGTTTCCAGGGTCGCAAGCTAGGAACATAAAGTTTTGACCGAGACGAATTTTATTGCTACAATAAAATCTTATAATATTTGCACAAAGTTGAAAAGTTTCAACTTTCAACCAATCATAAGTCAAAATATACATAAAAGATTATATCTATATTCTAACATTGTCTACATACTCATTCATATTGGCCCCAAAGATAGAGTATTAACATTAACCCCACCCTATATATCTTTTCAAACAAAATTTATATCCAACATTTATGACTTGGACTATACAACACCATTGAAAAGACATATTTTATTTTTAAGTAATTTGTGGTCCAAGAGGAGAGTACAACATAGAGATCCGAATAAATGAACTCTATTATATAATGCATGAACCCGCTGAATTTATTATCCCTTAGAGTAACAGCCAACTATTTTTCAGTGATAAAGAAGTAGCTTGAGTTTAATGTAGTCCAATGTTATAATCAAGGACGTTCAAAATTTGTTGAACAATTGATATTAGTCCAACTGTGTATGACAGATTTGTGTGGGTTTGAAATAATTTTTTTTTTTTTTTTTAAAAAAAACTTAATTTGTTATTTTAGTGAAAGAAAATATAAAATTAAAATTTAAGTACAATATCTTAGTTCTATCACTTAGGTTCTTAAGTGAAATACATGGTTGAATTTTTTATTTTATTTTTTTAATACATTGATAATTGGAAGTGAGAGATTTGAATTCTTAATGTCTTTGTTGAAAACACTAAAAAGTTGCAATTGAGTTATAATATTTTTGACAAATATACTCATAATTAAATTTAATTGTACTTATAATAGATAATACTATTTTTACTAAATTCATAAATATAATCATCTAGTTGGTTGGATTTTACTGAAGTCCTTAAAGTATAACAATTAAGAAATTGAATCTAAATTTTACGTATAATAAAATTATAGTTATAAAAAAAAGATTTTAAAAAGTGGTAAAAACACATATATTATAATTAAGCTAATAATAATAATTTAAAAGAATCTCCTAGACTCGAGACCCAAGGCTGCCAAATTTAAAATTTGGTCTTTTTCACAACTCGCAAGTGCCATCAACTTTAACTCAGCAAGCAATCAACTTTAAAAGGTAAGGACAACTATGGTAAAATAGGCCGGCGTAAAGTTTGATTATATGATTCATATCAAAGTCATAAAATCACTAACGTTAACCCACATTCAAAAGGTCAAGATTTTACCTTCTAACAGTAAAAACTAAAAACCCTAAACCCAGGACTAGGGAAAGTCTGCTTTTGAGTCTTTGACATTGAATAATTTTGCAACAAAAAAGAGAGAGGGAAAGAGACTGAGAGAGACATACAGAACTATTTTCTCTCGAACCCAATAATCATTGTAAGAAAATATGAACTAGAAAACAAACAAGGTGTATTATTACACGAGACATAGCTATTCAGAGGTGAAATCATTTACCAGAAATTATTTTCCTTGACTTTGTAAGAAAGTAGGATTCTTTTCTAGCGTTGGTAACAAGTCAATAAAGGAATTGGCACGCCATTGCTCATGAGCCAAATTCTTTGCAAAACACAACCCAGCTATATATATATATATATATATGCTTTTATAATCAAACAACTTAGGAGTGTTTGGTAGTGTATTTTGAATAACAGATTTTAGTATTTAAACAATATTATACGTGTTTTTACACACTTTTTTACTCACACATTTTCAAAAAATACAAACAACGTTACTAGAAGTCTAGAACAACATTACCTAACGGGGCCCTTAATTTATATATAAAAATATTTTTAACCTCTCCCATCAGCCACCAGTAATTATTCAATATTATAAGAGTATAACAACATAATAATCCTTCCTCTCAATAGAGAAATATCCATCACTTGTAAGAGAAGAGGGAGGAGCCTCATGTTTCTACATTTCAAAAGTAACTAATAAATTTTTATCAAGCACATGGCAAAGACTTAGAATAGCTTTGTGAAAAGCATGAGCAGTCTTTGGAGCCAAAAGCTTCTTTTTGGTGGGTCATTTTTTGTTTCCTTGGGCTAAGGTAGCCGTATAAATTTTAGTCATATATCATGATGTTAAATGATTTTTCTAGCTTAAATAATGTTCATGTAAAAAGTTGGATCTTCTAAACAAGATCAACAAAATGAAATAGAGGAAGTATAAATATAAATATATATATATATATATATATAATTATTTATTCATCACAAAATATTACTATTACTTGTTGTAATATTTATATGTAGTTGTAATTTAAAGATAATAAAAACATTATTTTTAATTTATTCTAGTATTATGAGAGTATTCAATAATTACCTATTCCTTGAGTAAGAAGAATATATGACATCAATATTTCGCATAATTTTAGGGATTTCCTCTATTAATTTTTTTGCTTACAACATGTAGAGATATAAACTGTCTCTCTCTTACGTAAAACTGGACAGTGTCACTCAACAAAGCTGCAACAAGGCTCTTAGGGAAAATTATTAGATTCACCTAAAATAAAATGACGTAGTACTACTCCTTATTTTAATATGATATAAAGTCTGATAGTGTTGTGTGTAATATAATCTATCCTCACATTCTTTTAAAAGTAGTTATAGTTTGAATAGAATTTGTGGTGTGTTTTTGTATTAGAATCATTTTTCTTTGTATTTGCGTGTATTGGGTCTCATTTTGTCTTTTTCAAAATATAATAATAGGTTTCATTAATTAAATTCATAGTATGATTTATTATTCAGTTAAAAGAATAGAGTATCACGTTATTATATTCTGAAAGTACTAAATAATTTATTGACTAAATTAATTTTGATCTATTATTATTCATAAACATCCTTACATTATTAATGTATAATATGAATCTGACGCTCCTGGGTGGGTAAAGATATCATCTTCCATAAGAAAAGAATAACCCGTGAATCAAGGGAGAAAAATGTGATGGAAATTTAGGGGATATCCTAGCCTGGCTAAAAGTACGGGTACCAAGTAGCCCAGAACATTGAATTTGAAGGCAATGAGGAAGTAGTCAGACAGAACTGTATACTTCCTTTGTTTTTGAGTGAAACGGTTGGTCAATATTCTTTCTAGAACCGAGAGTACAACATTTATAGAATAATTTACATACGTACTGGTGTATGTGCAAACATATAAACATATATCTATAATTATGAATGTTTATGCATGCTATATTGTGCTCTTTTGTAACCGCTAACTGTCATTTCGTACTTTCAATCATGATTTTCTATATTTGATTTATTGCTTAAGTAAACACAGTCAAACTCAAAAAGGAAAAAATGAGAGCAAAAATTGTCATTAGTGTGTTAAACCCCAAAATCTGAAGTGATTTAGTGTTAATTGTTCTTCCATTATGTTGATGGTGGCCTGATTATTGTTTGTTAATCTCTTGATCCGTTGTGATTACATCTCTTTTTAAGCTAATAATTGGTTCTTTCAGTTCATTGCCTTTAAAAATATTTTAGCCTTTAATCATATTGCTCAAAACATGTTTACACATCGAAATCTCCTGCACCAAGTATGTAAACTTTAAAGCTTAACAATAATTATGAGAACAATAATGATGAGATCGAGAGGGAACTTAGCATGCATGTAAATATATACGATCCTATTCACTTCAATGAAATTTAGAAAACCCTGCTCTGGTTCATGAGAGCAAAAATCGAATGAGATATAAACTTTTTCTTCAAAAAGTTTATTAAAGCACAAAAGAAAAGTGTGGATTTTGATTTGTCTAACCTGGGATGCTGGGTGTTCTTTACCACTTTTTGTCCATATTTCCTCCACTTGTAACCGTCATCTAACACATCTACATCACTCATGGTCTTGAAGCAAAACCGAGGCTCCCTTACCTTCCTCCTTGCCTTTATCTTCTTCATCTTCAAGGTAGAAACCCCAAGATGATTGTCATCTCCACCTGCTCCTCTCTTGGTGCTTAAGCACTCTCCCACGTCTCCGTTCCATGTCCTAAAATCATTTGAAAACCATACACAATTCATTTTAGAGGAAAAGGGTTGCATGAAAATATTAAAAAGGAATAGTAAGATAGCATTACATGATTCGAAATAAAAAAGATTTGTAACTTTTACCATAGGTTTGTGCTTGATCTGTGCAAGGAAAGGAGTTGGGGTCCTCCAAAATCACAAGTGGTGTCTTCTCTGTGCTTAGTAGTGGGAGATGAGAGTAGGGTTCCATTGAGATTAGTGGAAGGTGCATCAGAGGCAAGTGAAGGAGGTAGGGTACTTGTGAAGACTTTGAGAGATTGGTGGCATCCTATAGGAGCTGGTAAGGTCAAGTTGGAAGAGAAAGGATAATATCCCATTTGTGTAGGCACTTCTTGATCCTCAAAGAGACCTTGGTTGAGCATGGTTTGAGACGTGGTTGACATATATATATATATATATCTCTCTCTCTCTCTCTTTGAAGAGTGTGGAAGATCAAATATAGAGGTGCTTGGTTCCTTTTATAGGAGATCAAGCAGTGCTAGATTCAAAGCACGAGGGTCTCTCAAACTTCTAGGATAGATAGAAAAATAGAATTACTAAGATATGAAGGTACCCAAATACCTATAAATATGACCAACCACCACTTTCCCTTCTTGTTTTCTCTCTCTCTCTCTCTTTCTCTGTGTACAAGAGCCTCTTGAATTCTCATATAAACAAAAGAGAGGAAGAGTAGCTGAAGATCAAAGTTAAAAGAAATACAAACCAGAATCCACCTTGAAATTAAAGAAAGAAAATACTGCAAAGGCTTCAAAATTCAACTAAAAAGTTGGTGTTGGATTTTAAAGTGATATAGTGCTACACATGTTACTATTTGACCTCAAAAGCATGGAAAGTCCGTGTCTCTCATGGGGTAGTGGAATTTCACTGTTGTATGAAGGTCAACAATACACGACAAATGGTTGAGCAGTAGAGGGTTTGGTTGACATGTATATTAATTTGTACTAATTACCAAAATGAAATTTGAAAATTTATAATCTGAAATTTGAAAATTTATAATTATAGTAATTTTAGTGTTTTCTTATATATATAGAATAGTCATTTACATTTAAGTGCACAAAAAACCTGTGCTACCACTTGTTACCTAGACGGCTCCAAGGATAAAAGTGAAAACAGATGAGTGCACAATAATAGAAGACAAGTCTATAATACAATGTTCATAAGTTAAAATTATCATTCACCACAAAATCTTTCAAAAAGATGAAAAATTAAAAAAGAGATGATAATAATGCTTACATATATATATATCTTTCACTTTCTAGGGTTTCTTTTTGTATCTTTAATTTTCTAGGGTTTCCTTTGGGCAACCAAAAAGAAATATCAGATGGCAATGATGATGAATCTTAGGTGCAAATCTCTCCCCTTTGCATCGGCGGTGAGGATATCATTATGATTGATGTAAGAGGCCCTATTTGACCTTTTGCAGAAAATAAAGCTTCTCACCTTTCTCATCTCCTTTTCCTTATTAACTTTATACGCTTCAACCAACCCCACATCTACCCACCAATATTTCTCAAATTCCAAACCAAACTATTATATTCTTATCATCTCTTTTCTTTTCAATTAACTGGCTTACTTATTAACCTTGGCTAACTTTTTATTTTTCTTTTTATGTAAAAAATTCTTCGTGGACCAAAACCTTGTGGATATGTATATATGGAGTGCTAACTTTAACCATAGGATTATATGTTGTACCCTGTTTGTTGCACTAGGTCCAAGACTCCAAATAAATAGATATATGACTTTAACTTCTTTATAGTAATCCTACTCATTCATATATTATGAATGAGCAATGCAAAAAACAAAATAATAATAATTAAATAAATAAATCATTTTTTTTACAACTTATTGAGGTGACAATTACAACAAAAATTCACACGGTCCTATAATTATGCCACTTTTTTTTTTTTTTTTTTTTATACAAGATAGAATTTTACTCAAACTTGCTCCTTCCTGAAAACTTAAACCCCGGTCCTTACTCCCCACACTTTAATTATGTCACTTTAAGTGTATACTAATCACAATATATCATTCAACATTCAACATTTGAAAATATATTTTGAAGGATCTAATTAGAAAAAAATGATAAAAGGTCATATCGAATGCACAAATCTTCTGCTTTTATAGGTCTAAGAAAGGTAGTGAATAGATAGCGTTACCTTGAATTGATTTTTGGGAGGCTGATTCCTGGGTTTAGAAAATATAATAATCATTCCAATTTTGTAGATGTGGTAACAACGACCTAAGTCAGAAAATGGACTACAGTTTAACTCACGTTTTGACTGTGATGACCAGCACTGATTATTAATTAAGACTGGACCGAAGACAGTTACTAATTAGTTAATTAATTCTCAAGCTGAAATGATTAAATTTGGTATTGTTAAGTTTTGAATATATCGTTCTTGGTATGTTTTGTGAGTGTACTTATGTTCTAATATTTTTTTTTTCCTCAAAAAAAAAAAATGTTAGAAATTTGATTGTCAGTGACAGTGAGAACTAGAAATTGACCGGGTCATTCCCTTTACTAAGACTTTCTTTTTGCCTCCACTAATGTAACCATTATATTAGAAGTCGGGCCAATACAAGGATGTCATCGCAAGTGGAAATCCTCTGAAGAAAAATTGCAATTTGACCGAGTAATTGTAAATAATTGAGATTTGAGGGAAATATATATATATATATATATATCTGAAAAATGTTACTACAGGACTCAATGTTATTCATCAATTGGACCAACAATTCCAAGATGCAAAGGGAATCGTTATATTAATATTGGACTGGTGATTTTGCTTTGATAATAGAAAATCCAATGGAACATACTCAAAAGCAATCAATCTCATTTCTTGGGTCGATTTTTTCGTTTTTTCATTAGACAAAGAGTGGTGCCAATAATTCCATATTTCTTTGTGTTGTGTACTACACCTTGTTTCCGAGTCAGTACCATCCAGATTCATAGTCACTTCATCAACATTTTAAACAAATACATTTTACCACTATTTTAGTATTTATTTAATAGGTTGTTAATGATGTAAAAATAAACAAACTAATCATTTATTAATTAATTACTACTAAAATTTAAAATTTTTATAGTGAAGTTATTGAAGGATTCTATAGGATCTCATTCGGTAATAGATTTATATCATGGATCGCAATGCTTAGCTCATAATTGGTGCAATGAATAAATAATAGACAAACGAGACAAAAAAAAATATGCAATGAATTCGGCTAAAATAAGCATGTAATCAGCTTGAGGTGATTGTGAGGACTGATGATAAATCCCTAATAATAAAAAAATCCCACCTAAAGCTTAGCGTTAAAATTTAGGTGGCCCATCTTTTCTTGCTTTCTCTAAATTTCTAAACAAAAATGTGGAAGCTGAAATATGTAAATGTCACGTTATAAAATGCTTAAAAACTTAAATGCGTTTCATCACGCTTCTATTTTACGCGTGTATATATATAGTTCTGGCGTATACAAAAAGTAAAGCATACGATGAAAGAGAATTTCTAAAACTGAAACTATGAGAGATTTTGAATCGTGAACTCTGAAGTCTAAACTAATTCTTTTATAATCATCATATGAATGCACCCAAAGTGTCCAAAAAGACCCAACCCAACGGATTGATATCCAATAATTTCTTAGGTCTTTGTACGAGGTTCTAAGTTTAAGAGGCCGTTTGGATAGTTATTCTAGTAACGTTGTTTGTATTTTTTTTTTAAATACGTGTGGGTAAAAAAGTGTTTGAAAATAAGTGTAATATTGTTTAAAAACTGAAAAAATGTTGCTTAAACTACCATACCAAACAGCCCCTAAATCTCCTAACATCCTGAGTTTACCTTCAAGAGATTCTTCTTGGAGATTATTTATTAAATGGAATAGGAAGGTTATACTCCCCCACGGATTAATCAACTCAACTCATCATACTACCACTCTTTTAAAAATTGGATTGGACAGTTCAATCAGGAACTGGACTAGAAATCAGTCAAAATCAAGAAAACTAGCAAAAATCGGTCAAGAACTAAGAATCAATCTCTTTTTCGATTCTTTGACCATTCTAGTTTTTAAAACTATGCATCCTACGCCTCCACCACACATTAGTTTTATCTAACACAAACAAGAGATAGAGTGAGAATGAGTTTTGCTCGCCCCTCCTGAAGTGTGTGTTTGTATATATATAATTTATTTATTCAATATAGATCTAAATTGTATATATAATTTAATTTTTTTATACATATCCTATTTACATTATATATTTTTTAAACATATTTTATTACAATCCTCCAAAACACTCCTCTCTATAGATCTAAATTGTATATATAATTTAATTTTTTTTTATACATATCCCATTTACAATATATATTTTTTAAACATATTTTATTACAATCCTCCAAAACATTCCTCTCTCTCTCTCTCTCTCTCTCTCTCTCTCTCTCTCATACCTACCCCTCCTATTTTTCTCTCATCTTTATTTCATCAAAGTCAAAGTCATCCCATTAGATATTCGAATAACTCTTCTACACGTTGCCTTTAGCCAGTCTCACTCTTGCCAAACACTCTCGCCAAACGTGAGTTTTTTTCCACTCGAAAGAGGGGAAGGAAAAAAAAAAAAAAAAAAAAGCAAAAATTGATCTTTACATGGTCATACCCAATTGCATATGTGATTTGAGTAACATTAGTTTGACATGCATGAACCCATTACTAACACAACTTTTATTATTCACAAATTATAACAAATCAGATCAATAATGATAATAAAAATTTTGGATATTTTTATAGAGTAATGCTACCTAAACACAATTTTTCTCAATTTTGGAGTCAATTTGTGATCCACTTATTTTGTTGAAACTTCAAAAATTTTGCTGAAAATACTGTAGATAAAGATAAAAGTTAGCTAAAATAATACAATAGGACCCATGAATAATATCAAAAAGTGCAGTAAAATTCATAAATAGTAACAAAAATAAACTAAATAATAAAATAAGTTGACTTTTTAATTTTTGCCAATCATACGCTATGTACACCTTATTGATATAATAAATTATTATTGATTTTACTATTAGGGTTCCGCTAGTTGTCTTATTGTTTTTTGTGTCCCTGTAATAATGTAATATAGCTAAAAACAAGGTTATTATTACCTAAATTTATTTGAATTAGGGTTTTTAAATATTACTTCACGCTTGCGTGAAGCTAACGTGGCTATGATGTCAGGAATGTACGTTCGAAGGGAATATAATCATGCATCATCTACAGTGGGGTTTTAGTTAAATATAAAAATAAAAATGTATTTCTTTTTGGGCTAAGTAAGCAAGTTGGAAATAGGGGCATCGGGGCCGGGGGTGGCAAACAGGCATCATTTCTTTTTGTCTCTGCTTATAGGTGGCCATTATGCCACTTCGATTTCATTCACATTACTTCTTTTATCACTCTTCTCCTTTTTTTTCTTTTTTCTTTTTTCTGATTATTATTATGAAAAAAAGGTTAACTGATACTTTTAAGGGTATTTATTAGTGAACCATTTTAGTAAAAAAAAAAATTTTAAAAATTTTTATAAAAAAAATCAATTAATATTTTAACAGTTTTTTCTGGTTCTAATAAAAATTGTGATAAAACTTTCTAAAATAGTTTGTTGACAATTATCCTAAGAACGCCTATTAATATGATTCTATTGTTATTTCCAGCTTTGGCAAAAAAGACACAACAAAAGGTTATGAAAAACTGTTATGATTTTCTTCTACCTTTTTTACTTTTTGGAGGAGCTAGCAGTTAATAAAAATGAACTCATTTCCCTCTCTATGCCAAAGTAGGGAATTAGCTCTATTTTTTAAACCGAAAGTAGAACCAGCTGCTATAATGCTGTCCAAAACAAAGTTTTTGTATATATATATTAGGAAGATTATGATTGATGTCCCATTTTGTTAATGATAGAAATAAAATAATTTTTATATGATTAATTTATGCATAGCTTCTTTGGTCGCAAGATTTTCTATGATTGGTTCATCTTTGATCCAAAGTTACGTTGAGCATTTCGACTTCACTTTTTCACATAGGGTTTTTTCACAACCTTTTTAGTTTTTTGTTTACAACTTTATTGTTGTGAAAAAATAAGTATGCTTTTAGATTAACTGTTTGTGAGAAGTATATTTGCTGAAAATTGATATATTATGTTGAGCATTTCGACTTCACTTTTTCACATAGGGTTTTTTCACAACCTTTTTAGTTTTTTGTTTACAACTTTATTGTTGTGAAAAAATAAGTATGCTTTTAGATTAACTGTTTGTGAGAAGTATATTTGCTGAAAATTGATATATAAAAATATATTTGTACTTAAATAATAATAAAAATAGAAAAAAAAAACTTTATATAAGGCAAATAAGTTTTTAAAAAAATACAAAAAGAAAAAACTAATCCAAACCCAAAGTTAATTAGACAAAAGTTTCTTTTTGCTTTTTGCTTTTTTGGGTTATACTCATCCCTTTATAAAGTATATATTTCAAGAATAAGGGCCAAAAAAAAAAAAACTATTTCTCTCCCTCACTTTATTCTTTTAAAAAAATCATAAATGGCCTAGCTTTTAAAATATAAAGTTTGGAGAAAAAGTTTAGCAAAAAATTGATTATAGCCTAACCTTACTCAATATCTTTTTATTGGAGGTAAATTTTGACAAATCCACCATTAGATTACATCTTCTTCTTATATCCTCCATACTTTCAAAATTTCTAGAAAACTAAAGATTAATAGTTATGTCATCAATAAATTATTTGAATTGCAAGTTTTTGTAATTTAAAATTATGTATAAAATATAAGTTTATAGATCATATAGTAAATAATATTTGATTGAAATAAAATCTGACATATGTATTAAGAGCGTAAAGAACATGCAATTCAACGGTTAAATTTTCAAAATATGTAGTAATATTTATTTTATTGTATAAAGTTATAGCCTTAGGCCAAAGTTTGGCTACAAACATGTTTTGAGCCTTGGGCTAAAACTACTAATAGGAAGATGACATTAATTATTGTCATGTAGATTACACTTGATTCAACCAAGTGAGTCATATGCATTACATATAATATGACACATGTCATTTTCCTATTGATGATTTGAATCCAAGGCTCCAAACATATTTGGAGTCAAACCTTTTCCGATGGTAAATATTATTTTTTTTCCTTAAACTCATTCCATTATCTTTATCTTTTAAAATAAAACTCAAAAATAAGATCTCTCTTGCTCTCTTATCCCTTTCATTGTAGAGATTCCAATCAAGACTAATACAAACAAAACAACTTTAAGACCTACATTTAAAAAAAAAAAAAAAAAAACAACTTTAAAAGTATGAGCTTAGGGGAAATGCCTTTAAAAACTAACCAAAAAAGAGAAATTAAGATTCACGTGAGTAGATAAAAGGGTGTGAGAGGGATAAAGTGTTTGAGAATTGAATCCTTGGTGGTTACGATATGACAAATTAAAATTAGTGACCCAGGTATATTGAATGTAATTGAACATACAGTAATTATGCCACATTTGTCTATACAGAAAGATAAAATAAAAAAATACTGAGAAAGTTAGTCACATTCTAGCTACTTCATAACATCCAAAAATTAAAATAACAATAAATAAATTGAGGGGAATTTATTGAATTAAGTAATGAAAATAAACATGTAACATGGATGTGAAAGACCGGGTTTCAGGGTATCAATCATCTCAAATTCCATGGAATGATTACACCACGCTCACTCTCTCTCAGTGATTCTTGTCTAGATCCCTCCAAGCCAAAATTCTCTCATTACTCAGCAATCTCCTGTCTAAGATCCTGCCTTTGCAGAGACATCCCATGCCATCCCTCCTCAGGAATAAGCTGTCATGACATGACCTACCTTCTCTCTCTCTCTCTCTCTCTCTCACTTTCTCTCTCTGGGGATTGTACATTTGTACTTCTCCTCCCACATGATGAACAATCCACCACTCCACAATTATTGAAATTAAATGACTGAATTTGATCTCCAACTTATCAATGTTATTTAAACCGCAAAGATGCTTTATTGTAATTATAAAAGGTTACTTTATTCAAATTTCAAACGATATGATACTGAAGTGGGAAACTAATTATTTCTTATAGATCCTTGATTCTCAAATAACTGACCGTGAAATTATCTGACCACTTGATGATATAGAAAAGTGTGCTAAAGAAATTTTTGGGTCGATCTTTATTTCTGTAAAATACTCACTCAACAAGCTTTAAGAGCTTCTAATTGTCGCAAATACTCTTATTAGTGATATTAGGAACATTGCACACTGTATTTGGCTAGCTTATTTGCTTAAAGGCTCTTAAAGCTACTTTAAGGAATCACAATTATTGTTACCAATTTGTAAACTTTTTGTAACAAAACTGATAGAACTTTAGTTTCATACTCTAATGACACCATGATCATAACCTTAGAATGAGAAAGGTGGGCCTAATATCCAGAAAATGTGAATGCAACTATTCGAAGTGTAGGTCCATAATCTACATGTAAGGAGGCCATATGAGAAAAGCAACATATAGCTAGCTAGCTGTTTACCAAAAAAAAAAAAACATATAGCTAGCTTTTTCCACATTGAAATTGCACTGTATCTCTCTCCCTCTATCCACGCGCTAATTATCTTCAGGTGAAAGAAGCATGGGACTAACTAAACGTACAGTCCTATCGAGTTCTTTGTACACATAGACACATGCATTATTGGTAATTCAAACCTCACACACAGTACTAGAACCTAAGCTATCAGTAAGTAGTACTCAGTGCTATACTCAATACTGAGTTGTTCTCTCTGTACATTCCCTTTGGCAGAAGCATCGCATCAGCGAATCATGGTCGTTTATGTGTTCGAAAATGACTGTTCGATGAGAAGGTGGTGTGGCTTGGTTGAGGATACTAGCTGGTGTGGCTGACATGCGTGCACTAACCCTATTCATACTTGCTCAGTAATTGGTGCCGCGTGAGCCTTAAGACTCTGTACTCACTGAGTATGCCCCAACTACTTTTGTCTTCTTGCTACTGCTTCTTCAAATGTCTCTGATACATATGTTGGAAAAGGTTTTGTTCATCAGAACAATCAAAACACCTTATTTGTATGAAACTCCAATGCAAATCTGAAGTCACTGCTTGCTAGAATCTAGTACATGCATGATATAGAATAAGAATACTGAATGTGGAGTACCTTTTTGTGGGTGCAATTTCAAAATGTAATGAATTACCTCATTTGTAACATAGCTCACCATCATAGTTTTTAGATTTGTGTATCTATTTATTAGAAATGTTGAATTTCTTATGATACACGTACGTGCCCAATAATACTATGACATGTTTTTGTCAAATGAGTTCCTTTCAGATGTGATAGGATTTAAACCTATAACATATGCTTTATAATGGTTATTCTTTATTATTAGGTGTATGTATTAATGAATTTCTTTTTTCATTTAGGTAGGATAGGAATTGCAATCCACAAATCATAAGTTTCTTTTGCCAAGAGTGCTAAATGGACATGTCACATTCGTGTTTATCCAAGATGACTTGTTTATTAAACGTGTCAGATTGTGTCAACTATTTTTATAAACAAATTGTATTTAGGGTTGAAGGGTCATGTCAAGTTGGTCAAGAGTCTTGTAACTCAATTGATATTTTTTTTTTTTTTTTTTTTTGTGTTTCTAACATAAAAGTCCAAGATTTAAATCCCTCTTCTCCCAACTATTGAATTAAATAAATAAATAAAAAATCATCTTGTCCTTTTTTTCATGTAGCACAAAGTTAGTAAGATTATTTGAAAAAATTAACTAGTAAGGCCTTTTATCTTTTTATCTTTTCTTGTCTACCAATTTTTTTAAACACAATAAAAGAGGTGGGAAATTAAGATTTTAGAAGGGCTTATTTTCCTTATATTTTGCGAAATAAACATAGCTTAAGCCATCAAAATGAATTTTTGTTTTCCTTGTAATTCAAAGCTTATTAGGTTTGTGGATTCCAGTTAACTCAACTGGTAAAGTCTCTGATGGTTGTATAAGAGATTGAGGGGTTCAATCCCCGCCTACACCAAAAACTAATTAGTGTTTTGGTTTATTGATAAAAAACTATCATCAAGAGTGGATGTCATAGGTTGAAACTCTCTAAAAAAAAATTATTGGGCTTAGGGGCTTCACAATTTTAAAGCTAGCCCGCTGTTATTCCTTTATGTCCCGTATGAGTTCTCTCTCACAATTTTTGTGGTAGATAATTAAAAAAAAAAAAAGTAAATAAATAGGCATGTATTGTTTTTTAAAGACATTTGATTAGTTTTTTCTGTTGATTAGTAACTGATTTGTTTGTGTTCAAATGTTTTAAGATATAATTGCATTTTCACTAACTTTCAACGAACAAGGTTAAATCCAAAACCACCAAAGTCTCTTACCCATGGGAGAATTTATTTACTGCTATCATAAACCATGACAAAAGGCCTTGAACTTTTAAGCCCAACTTTAACTGGCTGCCGGCTGCCCATGGTCTATGACCAAAATTAGAGTTGTCTTGCGTAGTATCTTCATTTTGGGAGCGTCAGGAGCTGAGCAATGAGCTTTTTGGCTGATTCATGAATGTGCATTTTTGTTCCACACTAAAATCGATTAATTGGCAATCGTATTGTGCCACCATTATGGGGTTACCCATTAAAGTGAGTTACAAAAGAGTGGTTTCCCGTAATCTTTCACTTTCTTATCCGTTCATATGTTAGAATAATAACCAAACAATTGAAAATAAACCCACTTAGGAGCCTAATTGGGCACCAACAAATGATTGAAGACAGCATCAAAATCAAACCTCTTCTCCTTTTTGGAGTTTGGACATAATTAGGGTTATTAGTTTTTTGGGGCCTACTCTAAAAAGAGAGATGATATGCTATAAAAGTCTTGGCTATTATTACCAATGTTTGCCATTACAAGTTACCAAGTTAACGATTTTCTAACTAGGTAATTATATTTGACATAATCAGCTTTGACATTGGTACAAACATCCAAGATCATATTATTTTGTGACAAAAGTCATCCAAATATTCTCTGCTTGTGTAGTTTCTTCTTGTACCCTTGGATACTTTTGCAAAAGAATATAAAATATCTCAATCATCTTTGTGCTTACAATCATAATGTTTCAATTTCACTCCAAAAATGTACGCTCGGTTGACTTGGTAGACCCTAATGTATAAAATTTTCCATGAACACTAGTGTTATGGAGATGGCAATTTTTCACAATATTTTTTATGACTGTTGACGTAGAAAATTGTGACTGGATATTTGAAGCAAAATTACTTTCACATTAACCTGCCATATCACTTTTATTAACGCTAATCACAACTTACTACACGTAACCGTTGTGAAAAAAAAAATTGCATTCCTAAACTTATTACATGAAGCACTAGACAACAGTACTATAACCCAACCAATAATTGATTTTTTCATGAACTGGTTAAAACCTAAAAAGAGTGCTTGCATTTCTTTTAAGAGACTTGTTAAAAGGGGAGATATACCTCAAAAACAGAGCAAAGTGGAATACATGGTTCTGGCAAAGTTTAGGTTTGGCACTTAACCATCAACAAATAAAAATTAATTTCAAATGCAGTGATGGCATCTAATCACTGGACGATCTTCATTCACATCATTGGTATTAGCTTTACTTTTAAGTAACAGTGATGCTTGATGTTAATAACACAAATGGGCCAAGTACAAGCTAACAAAAAAAAAAAGTAAATTGTATTTTGCCCTCCTAAATTATCCGAATTATCGGTGAAGTTCTATGTTCTCTTAAATTACAAAATCGAACAATATCACTTTTAATTGATTTGGAGTATACAAATTACTCTATCATTACAATTTTCCTTTAAATTTTACTTCTATTATCAATTTGTTATGTATACTCAATGTCTCACAAAAAATTAAGTCATATGTACATGATTGTCAGATACAACTACAAGACTCATCCTTAATGAGAAGAGAGAGCATTCAATAATTTCATCACAGTAGACAGAGATCACGTAAAATGTCTTTAATACAATAACGAATTACACATTTAAAAATCTCTCTCTCACCTGCCCAAGATCTATCGTCGGCAAAGATAAAGCACCTTGGCCCATATATGCAACAGCAGTTACAGCACCACTGGGCTCTACTATGATTAGTTGCAAGATGACTATGAGGACCCCAATGAAATAATGCATTGTGCAACTGAAAAGTGAAAACCAGCTTTCCTATCATTTTCATAAACAAACAACATTATATTGCATAAATTGGGACCATGAGTAAGGATACAATAGAAAAAGAAACGTTTTTTTTAGAGGCAACCCACTACGGCAACAGAAGGCATTTAGCAGATTTATAGAGGGATGGACTACACGTGTATTCCTTTCTCTTATCCTCTCTTTAATATATGCAGAATTCGATCTCAGGCTTCTTGTTCAATTGGAATTTTGTTTTGTATCATTGTTTTCTATTAATTGGGATTTAAAATTGTGAGAAAGTTACCCTTCAATCTGTAGTTTATACACTCAATTGTATTTCTTCTGACTACCAAAAAAATAAAATAAAAGTAAATTATTCCAACCTCCTTTGAGGTTTCACGAAATGACACCCACACCTTGTAGTTTTTATAAATGTAACAATTAAGTCAATCCCCTCTTGAATTGTTATTTTCCTAACAAAATATGCCATTAGATGGAAGTGTCAATGTGAGAGAGAATTGGTTTATTTGTACATTTATATAACCTCGAGCGAGATTGTCATTCTTTGAAACTTCAAGAGAGGTTGGTGTAACTACCATAGCTATTAGTACCTTGACATATATGGACGTAACCATGGCCATAGCAAACCATTCCATCATAAAAGCTGGATTAAAAAATTTAAAAAAAAAAATAAGGGTAAATAGTGGAGGTTCAAAGTTCGAATCATAAACATATGGCACCACAATAGATATCATAATTAAAAAAGGCATCAAAACTGTTATTTTCACTCTTTTTTTTTTGTGCATGTCTCTCATGTACACCTCTTATTTCTAGTGTTAATTTAAAATTAGCGTTAATAGATGCTATAATTGAATGTGATTAATTGGTAATAAACAAATTATCGATTTGTGTTCCCCTCTTATTTTTATCTATATGGATGCAACGAAAATTGCAAATCACATGAGACAATTTTCTTATTATCAATAAATCACTGAGTCAATTGTTCAATCTTAAAGTTTAGAGGAAATTAAATTTGACTTGAGAGGGTAAAAAGGCAGTTGATCCATTTAAAAATTATTACGTGAGGAAAGGGAGAACCAAAACAAATGTAGAAAACAAGCAACCAAAAAAAAAATAGTATATAAGAAAGAAAACAAGCAAAAAAGAAGGGCACTACCAAAAAGAGAGCCTTTCGTGGTTAGATGAAAAAGTATTGCCAAATGATTATGTTTTATCCTTTTTTTGCTCCCTGGTATTTTGGAATGGGCCATTGTAGATTATACTCAGTATAGTATAGAAGGTGGTGGAGCTTATGGGCCTAGTCAAGAAGTCGGTCGAGCCCACCTACATTTTCAGGCCTACTCATAGTTTCCTGGACATGTGACCTAATTGGTAATTTCCTGTGGATTGGACCAGCCTCTAATAAAACATAATCCATTTGATTTGGGCCCAAATAGACCAATCAACAGAATTTTTATTTTGGTAGAAATTATTTTAGGTAATATAGTACTAGAAATTCAGAAAATAAAAAATTAATACACTTGAAAAATCAAATTTCGGGAGCATGAATGATGAATCCATGAATTTATGTTCTAGATTCCAATTCAATTTGTTAGAGTATTTACTATTTAGATTATAAGCCTGTTAGGCCCAGGCCCACTCTATATAAATAGCTCTATCATGTACAGTATAGTTTTTCACATAATTCATTATACAACACAATTATTCTTTCATCCTGTTACATATATTGTTTTAAAAATCCTCTCTCCTTTTGTTTCCATGTATTTTTCTTAGCCGAGCTGAAATTGATTTGCAAAATGTTGAAGAAAATATTGCAAAACTCCGACGCACATGTTTATATATGCTGTGTTATCATGCGTGTGTCATTTTTCATGTGTCTACATCTACATCAACATTGTCACATCACTGTCATTTTTTATCAGTTTGACAATTAGGAATTAGATTAAAAAATAAGACCCATATAATCATCTAGTCAATGTCAATAGTAGCAGAAGGTAGCTATTAATAGCACATCCTTTTTGGTTTAGAAATTTTATTGTAGACCAAGTATGAAATGCATTGGAGCAAAGAAAACCAAGCATGAAATGCACTACGTGTACGTGTACTTTTATATAATGTTAATTACCAGCTATAACACTCGAAAACTCTCGATATAGCAGATTCAAATTCGATAATTTATCTATACATTCCAAGGGATATTCATATCAATATGGTACGATATTAACAACTTTGATCTTAAGAATCTAAAGATTTTTTTTTTCACTTCAAAAGTATAAAACTAAAATGCTCATGCCAACAATGATTTTGCTCTACAAGAGTTGATGTAGTTTGTATGACTCTTGTTACTGTTAGGAATTAAAACCATAATAACATCAATACATTGTTACGGAATGAATAATTATATTGTTCTCATATGAAAAATTCATAAACTCCTAAGTTAAGAAGAGTTATTTATTTATTTGAGTAAGTTAAATAAAGGTATACTTCCTACTATGGTAGTTCAAAAAATCAGCACTGCCGAATTCATCGATCATTTGTGAATAATTTTTTTAGTTTTTTGCTAAAAGTGTGCTAAATTATATTTGTACTTTGAAAAAGTAATAACAATTAAGGTTTTAAAAATTTTAAAAAAAAAAAAAAAAAAAAACTATCTTATTATAATCTATTTCGAAAACCACACTAACTTGAAATTTCTATTTTTGTTGGTTTTAAAAAAAATTATGATTGGTTTTGATTTTAAAAGTATTAAAATTAGGCCATTATAATAGGATCTAAGCAAACCCTATAACTTATTTTCCTCTAATCAATTATGTCATCTCTTACCTACATCATTGTACAACATCTCGATATCTTCAACTAAAAGAGCGTTTCAGTGACAACTCCATAAAATTTTTTTAGGGTAGTTATTAAGAAACTTAAATTATACAAAATTTAATAAAAAAATAACTTCAAATATTGTTGACAAAAAAAAAAAAAACAAAAAACAAAGACAAAAACAACAAACGTAAATACATAAAGTTTTACAATTTTCTTTTACGAATTTTTTTATTTTGAAATCGTTGCATGATAGTCTCATTATCAATATTACAAATTACATCTCTTTCAAAATTTTAGTTAAATAAATTTTTTCTTGAGCCTTTTTTTTTTTTGTTTGCAAGAGTGTAATATATTGATAAGGGAACCAAAGTTTAAGGATAAAGCTTGGCTACAAATTTAATTGTAACTTAAGACTACAACCCTCACTAAATAAATTAACATGATTATATATTTTGAAAATATAACTGCTGAATTGCACGTTCTTTATGTTTTTAAAATACATGTCAAATTTCATGCCAATTTGATGTTATTTATTATTTGATACATAAATTTAGTTTTTATGTATAATTTTAGATTACAAAAACTCGAAATTTAAACATTTGATTGATGATATAACTATTGAATTTTTATTTTCTTAAAATTTTACGAGTATGAAGGATATAAAAAAAAAAAATGTAATATAATGGTTGATTTGTCAAAATTCATATCCAATAAAAAAAATAATATTGAGTGCAATTGTAACCTTAGTCTACAACAAAGTTTGTTGCCAAATTTTGTCCAAAATTTAATTATATTCAGCCTAAAAAATTTTAGTGAGGAATCAAAGTTTAAGGATAAAGTTTGGCTACAAACTTAATTATAATTTAAGGCTACAACTCTCACTAAACAAATTAACATGACTATATATTTTGAAAATATAACTGTTGAAATACTTATTCTTTTTGTTCATAAAACACATGTCAAATTTAATGCAATTTGGATGTTATTTATTATTTGATCCATAAACTTTTTTTTATATATATAATTTTAGACTATAAAAACTCGAAATTTAAATATTTGATTAATGACATAACTATTAAATTTTTATTTTTTTGAAATTTTGCAAGTACGAAGATATAAGGAAAAAAAAATGTAATCCAATTGTGGATTTGTCAATATTCATATCTAATAAAAAAATATATTGAGTGTAGTTATAGTCTTAGTCTGCAACAAAGTTTGTTGCAAAATTTTGTCAAAAGTTCAATTATGTTGGGCCTAAAAAATCTTAGTGAGGCACAAATTTTTTTAAAGATAAAAAGATCATAAATTTTTTTAATTTATAAATAATAATTTTTTTTAAAGTTAGGACGGTCTTATGACCACCCTATACTCAACATGGAGCCGCCCTGCCACATGTTGTATGTGAACTATTCCATCAATGTTTCATTTAAATTTGTAATCACAATATAATTTGTAAATACTAACAAATCATTTGAGCAATTGAACCTTTGGGGCATAGATATTTAAATTTGTTAAGAAATTACAAAAATAAAATAACAATTTGAGATTATGGATTGTGAGAAGGCATTAAACACGGGACTAGGATAGAACATTGGAATTACATTAAACTAGTCACAAACCTGTGCTATGTACGGGAACTTACTTATTTGTGTGGTAGACTAAAATAATTATATAAAATTTAAAATTGATTATGAAACTATACCATTTCATGAATTTCTCCTGTTTCACTTCAATTTTTGTTATGATTTGATAAATAAGTCATTGTTTGAACGTGCAATATCTTGCGAAAAATCTACCAATTGGTTTCAGATATTAAAATTTTCGAAATGCCAAAAAATATTAAAGAATCAGAAGATTCACTGCCTATAAATTTTTGAAAAAAAAAAAATATATATATATATATATATATGACTACACAATAGATAAATATAAGAGAAAAATAGGTTATCTTCAAAAGAATATATAATTCATGGTATAACCGTTGAAATCTGCTAAACATGTTCAGATATTACAATAAACCTAACGCAAAAATCTGGATATTAAAACTTTCAAAATGCCAACAAATAAAATTAAAGAATCAAATGATTCAAAGCCTATAAATTATTGAAACAATACAAATATATATATATATATATATATCTCTGATAGAAAATTATATTATTTTAAAAAATTAAACAATAGAATTAGAGTTCCAAATAAATTTATGAGTTTGAATAGCACCAGGACATAATGGTATGTGTGGGTGTGGCATATAGTGATATATATTTCATTTTTTGTTGTTATCTAATATATAATAGCAAAAAATAAATTAACTCATCATCAAAAGATTTTAAAATAAAAAATTATATTCTATAACATAGAGTTCAAGAAATTTGGGCCAAAGGCCTTGTAACTGAATTGACACCTCTCTATGCATAAAGTGCTTGGGGTTCTAGGGAGAAAAGGGTTCGAGGTGCGGGGTTAGCAACATGTTGTAATTATTTCTCAAAAAAAAAAAAAAAGATTGGTTGTAGGGTTTTCAAAAAATTAATTAACTTTATTTTTGGGTTTATTGCAATAAGTCGACACTTATTCTTTTATTGCAGATTTTTTTAAAAAAAAATTAAAATAATCATCTTTAGATTAAATTTAGCTTAAAATATTAGATTTTATCCAAAAAAGAAAAAGAAAAAAAAAGAAGATAAGTATCGGGTTTTGGAGAGAAAAATAGTGTTTTTAATTTTATTTTTAATTTTTTAAATATTGTGTTGTGCTGACGTGGAAAATTGTGGTGCCAGCAGAGGCTTCAGTTTTATATATATACTAGTTATAGGCCCGTGCGTTGCACGGTTTTATGAAAAAACTTATAAAATAAATGTATAAATAATTATATATTTTAATAGATTCAATAAAGATAAAAGAAAAAATTATCAAGTGTAAATAATTATCTCACTAAAATAAGGGGTAAGATTTCTTCCTAAAACTAAATTAAATTGATAATTCCAAATTGAATTTTAAATTGATAATTATTTTTAAAAAGTACTAAACAATTGATAAATCTAAAATTAATATAATCTTGATAATATTATAAATTAAAATTAAAGTTGATAATTCAAGAATACACGTATAGAACATCTTGATAATTTCATGTAACATAAAAATCAAATAAGAAAATTGTTAAAATTAATCTATTAATTCTAACCATATTTATTCATTACTTCTAAAACCCTAACCCTAAGCATATAAATTAGATCAAAGATAAGAAAATTAGTTTAAACAAAAAGCAGCCAATACTCAAAACCTAATCAATTTAATAAAAACAAATTCAAAAACGAAGAAGGAGCCTCTAGAAACTTGACAATGTTTTTGAATGTTTTGAATTCATTAATTAAGATCACATGAAGACCAAAAACCAATAATAACACTAAAGAAAATAAACAAAATAAAAATAATAATAATAAAATAAGAAAGAATGCATACATGCATTGTTATAGGATTTATGTATTCACATATTGAAATAAGCTTCACTCTAAAAAGGATACACAGGGTTATATATATTGGTGGTGTTCTATTTGAAATATAATTCATTTAAATCTTGTTAAAATTAAAGATATCTAATCAATGTGTTTGTTTTTATGCTATAAAAATTGGAATTAAAAAAATGTCATATGAATAGAATAAAAAAAATAAAAAAATAAAAAAGAGAGAAAGAGAATGTGGTTGGCAGTTATAAGGAATTTTGATATATATATATATATATATATTAAATGTCATCAACGTAGAAATTATCAAATTAATGGAGATATGTAGTGTTTTTTGGAATAAATAGAGATTATCAAATTATTGGAGATATATGCTATTTCTTGGGATAGATTTATATTAATCATCTCTTGAAGAATTTGAATTGTGCTTAGCCCTTAATAATCAAGTTTTGTAGCTTGATATTCTGATAAAATAATATTAATTTAATAATATTAAAATTTTGAAAATTTAGATGATAAATATTATCTAAATTAAATTTTTGAATGTTCTAATTTAAAAAATATATCCTAACAAATAAAAAAAATAATGTTAATTAGATGATAAATATTATCTAAATTAAATTTTTGTATGTTAAATATTATCCCTTAATTTAAGAAATATTTCCTAACAAATAAAAAAATAATGTTAATCTAATTTTATTTAATGATAAGAATGAATTAGAGTTCTGATCATATACTATTCTTTTTTAGTTCTTTAAAAATTTAATAAAATTTTTGCAATTTGGTAAAGCCACGTGGCGCAACCACGACGTCTAAAAAATAAATTTAATGTACTTGTACACTTAAAAGAAATTTAATTTTTATTTCTTATTTCGATATTTAAATCATTTGTTTTAATGTTGATTTCATTCAAATAGTTTTAAGTTATATCAAACCTAAACCAGCATATGTATCCATGTGTAACATTCTAAATTAATAATAAATAAAAATATAATACTCTAACTAATGTAACATTCCAACTTACTAATAAATAAATATAACACCCTAACTTAAATTAATGTTTATAATTGTATTGTGTTTTAGCCTTTAAGAACACATATATTATTTTTTTATCATTAAAAAAACACAGATATTAATATTACACATGAAAAAAATAATGAATTCAATAATTGAAGCGGTTGAAAACAAAATTAAGCCAAAATCTCAATTCATTAATGAAAAAATATCCAAATTTTTAAGCTTAAAAAAATAAAATAAAATAAAAAAATAAATTAAAAAAAAAACCGGAGTTAAGTAAAGATAGACTTACATAGAAATTTGGATGGATGGATTCTCTAGTATCCAATTTCATGTTTGACAGAAAATTTTGTTTTTAATTAAAAAATATAGATTACATGGAACAAAGCACCAAACAAAAGCCATAACAAATTAAATCCATTATAAAATATTGATGTCAACAACAAATAATCATGTAATAAGAAATTAAAAAATACAAATATATTGCTTGTTATATTGACTTCTAAAAAAAACACTAAAAGGTCTTATCAAATATAGAATTTCAGCCTATCTGTAAAACTTATTAATGAAAATCATATTATATATAATAAAAAGGCAACAAATACACAAAATCTATTCAATTTGATGAAAAAAAAAATTTACCTGCAAGATTGTAGGTAGGGCAAAGAGGAGAAATGTAGCACTTTTCTATTATGAAAGCTGCAACATCAAAAATAAGTACTCGTGAAAAGCATTACCAAACCAACATTGTTAAAGCAAAAAAAGAAAAGAAAAAGTAAAGAGACAAACACGGCTAAGCAAAATAATACTTGTATTGTATTTTAGAGTGAGATAAGATTTTAAATCTTTGTTTTTATAAGGAGGTAACTTCTTAATTCGATAAAGTTTGAATTTAGATGATTTATACTTAAACTAAATCTCCTTCGATCATTTTTATTGGATAAATATGGATAGAATTTCATATTAGTATAAAGAAAGAAAGTACTAATAAGGATAGACGTTTTTATTTTAAAGAATTGAAGTACAAAACTACAAATGAATTGTAATTTAAATAAAATTGATAAACATTCAATGATTGATTAAGATTTCGTGTACATCCTAAAAATTGATTAAGGATTAGAGTTTAAGTTGATAATAATAACTAAACTCCTATTTTATCCAAAATATTGTAATTTTTAAAATCTAAACAAAATTCTTCAATTTTTTTTACGTGTAGTAAAAATTTATGAAAGCGTGAAGCTGAAATTTAAAAAAAAAAAAAAAATTATAGGAGAAGAAGATAAGAACCAAAAAAAAAAAATCTATTTTTTTTAAAATCTAAAAAAAAAAAATCCTGCAATTTAAGAAGACAAGAACAATATATATATATATATATATATATCTATAAAAATTTATGAAAGTGTGAAGCTTAAGAATATATTTTTTTTTCTTAATGGATGAGAAGAAGTTAAGTTGATATTAAACTATTGAGTTTTTGTGTCTATCAAACTTTATCTAAAGAAGTGATTTTAAATTAAAATTTTTATCAACTTAGAAATTATAGGAGAAAAAGATAAGAGCATAAAAAAATTATATATATTTTTCAAAAATCTATTAAAATTTCTGCAATTTTGTGAAGCCATGTGGCACAGCCGCGGTGTCTAAGCCCAACTTTTATTATATATAACTAGTTATAGGCCCGTACGTTGCACGGTTTTATGAAAAAGCTTATTAAATAAATGTATAAATAATTATATATTTTAATAGATTCAATAAAGATAAAAGAAAAAATTATCAAGTGTAAATAATTATCTCACTAAAATAAGGGGTAAGATTTCTTCCTAAAACTATATTAAATTGATAATTCCAAATTGAATTTTAAATTGATAATGATTTATATAAAAAAAGTACTAAACAATTGATAAATCTAAAATTAATATAATCTTGATAATATTATAAATTAAATTAAAGTTGATAATTCAAGAATACACATGTAGAACATTTTGATAATTTGATGTAACATAAAAATCAAATAAGAAAATTGTTAAAATTAATCTATTAATTCTAACCTTATTTAATCATTAATTCTAAAAATATAAAAGAAGGATCAAGGATTCAAATGCATTACACATGCTATAAAATGGGAAAATCGAAGTTTAATCTCTCAGGAAAGTAATGAAAAATAAAATCAGAAGTTTAAGTCAGATCTTTCCATTCATAAAGATTGAATTAAACCTTATTTTCTTAGCTCGTGTATTGTCTATTTACCTTGAAAATTATACTAACAATATCTGTGTTGCTACTCTGGTTGTTGCCAAAGCTATTGATCATTTGGCCAAACAATATTGTCATAAGGGGCATGCCTAACCCACTTGCAATGGCTCCAACGGTGCCAACAATCATCGATGCAACATCAATGGAATCTACAAAAGAGAAAAGCTCGAGAAGTGGAACTGTCTGGGTTTTCTCTTCCCCATTAATGTTGGAGGTTTTCTTTGCTTCTGCGTTTTTTTTTTTTTTTTTTAAAAGAGAGAAAAAGAACGTGGTTGATAGCTATAAGGAATTTTGATACATATACATATATATATATATATATATATATTTAAATGTCATCAACGTAGAAATTATCAAATTAGATGAGATATATACTGTTTTTTGGAATAGATAAAGATTATTAAATTATTGGAGATATATATTGTTTCTTAGGATATATTTATATTAATTACCTTTTGAAGAATTTGGATTGTGCTTATCCCTTAATAATCAAGTTTTGTAGCTTGATATCCTGATAAACTAATATTAATTTAATAATATTAAAATTTTGAGAATTTAGATGATAAATATTATCTAAATTAAATTTTTGTATGTTAAATATTATCCCATAATTTAAGAAATATATCCTAACAAATAAAAAAATGTTAATTAGATGATAAATATTATCTAAATTAAATTTTTGTATGTTAAATATTATCCCATAATTTAAGAAATATATCCTAACAAATAAAAAAATAATGTTAATATAATTTTATTTAATGATAAGAATGAATTAGAGTCCTGGTAATATACTATTCTTTTTTAGTTCTTTAAAAATCTAAAAATTTAATAAAATTTCTGCAATTTGGTGAAGTTACGTGGCGTAACTACAGCGTCTAAGCCTAACTTTTATTATATATAATATAATATAATATAATATGATATAATACATAGATAATAATGTAAAAATCATCATTTCAACGCTTATGCTTACTAAATAAGTAAATGATAGTTTCTCCACACACACACAAAAGTAAAATGATTTTTTTTTTCTATATATGCAATATTTTCATTATACAAATATAAATAAATTAAGAATCACTTTATAACTATTCAAGTTATTTGAGTAAAATTTGAAAAATTATCTATCTCTAAATTTTATAGATTTGTTTAAGCAACTTAACTAAAAATAATATAATTATCATACAAATAAAAGTTACCACCTATCAATTTTGAATCTTCCTCAAAAAAAAAAAAAAAAAAAAAAAAAAAACCTGTTTTGAATGGTACGAGTCATGCGACTCTTTCATGGTTTTTCCCATCCAATAATAAAAAACTTGGGTTTGAAACTCTCATTTTTATTTTTATTTTTATTTTTAAAGATTATTTACCAAACAACAACTTTTAAAAATTATATGGCAAATAGCCTTTTTGGTATTTTATATTTTTTTAAAGACACTATGAGTCTTATGGCATAAACTATATTATAATTGCTCATTATATTCGCCGACAAAAACTTTACCATCTAAGTTAATTAAAACCTAAAAAGATTTAAATAACTTCAAACATCGTTTTTTATACTTTTTTTTTTTTTTTTATGAGAGTATTTTTTACATTTTCTTAAAAGAAAATGTATAAAATACTCTCATAAAAAAAAAAAAAAAAAAGGGTAAAAATACTAGTCTGATTTGCATTTTAAAAAAGGAAGCAGTCCATGTTAACCTGAGCTCAAAGATGTACACAATGTACGCGTACACGGAACCACAACCCTTTCTTATAAAAGCGGTAAAACCAGCTTGACCTTCCCAACATCCTCATTTTTCCTCAAACCGCGGCACAACAAAGTTCCGTCTGAAAACGCCAAACCACAACTCTCTCTCTCTCTCTCTCTCTCCCTGTGCCAGGCAAATCAGAGCCGTTGATTTCAGGTTCGTGTCATCGAGATCTCAAAAACAAATCCCCCACCTCAAAGTCCTTCTCTTTACTACTCAGTGTCGTCATCATCTTCTGTGATCTGAACGAACTCTTTGGTAATTTCTGATCTGAATATCTGTCAAACAAGAACAACGACCAAAAAAAAAAAATTTTATTTATTGAATTTCCAAATTTTGAGTACTTTAGAGAAATGGGTTGTGCTTAGTTTGGGGGGTTTTAGGCTTCGTGAAGTTTATATTTATTAGAATTTAGGGGTTTTGGAATAGTGGGTGTGAGTTTTTGTTGGCTAATAATGGAGCAAGAATCACAAAAGAGGAAGCTTGATGAGATGGGCCGCGAGCCCTCGAACGCACCGATTATGTGTGCCAATAATTGTGGATTCTTTGGAAGGGTAAGTACTAACAATCTTTGCTCCAAATGCTACAAACAGTTCTTGTTAAGTGAAAATGTAGTTGTAGAGAAAAAAGTGTGTGAGGAACAGAATGTGAAAGTGAAAGATAAGGCTGAGGTTGTTGTTAAAGTGGTTGATGAGGAAATGAATGATGATGGTGATAATATTATTGATAAGAGTCAAGTTGAGGAGGAAGGGGCTTCTTCGGTGGTGGAGGAGAAGCGGCCTACGAATCCCACAAATCGTTGCAACTTCTGTAAGAAGCGCATTGGGCTGATGGGGTTCAAGTGTAGGTGTGATTTGATGTTTTGCTCCATGCATCGCTATTCGGATAAGCACAATTGCGTGTTCGATTACAAGGGCGAGGCACAGGACGCGATTGCAAGGGCTAATCCTGTGGTGAAGGCTGACAAGGTTGAGAAGATATGATGGTTATGTTGGTGATTGGTGATGTGGTGGTGGTGGTTGTTCACTATACGGAGTAAGCTCTTCAAGATTTAAGATACTTTGATGCATTAGGAAATAAGCTTTTATATTGAATGTTACTTTGTTTGATATGTACAGTTTGGTTGATTGTGGTCCCAAATAATGATCTTTTGCTGTAAAACATTTGGATTATTTATGAATTAGTGATTTGCAATAAGGATTTGATGTTGTTGCTGTTTATCTAGTATTTTAAGTGTTTCATGTTTGTTTAGTAGTTTGATTGGTCCCCGGGTCATTGCCATGTGTGTTAAATTCATTTGGAAAATGATGGTAGTTTGTCAAGAATATGATAGCTCATTGGAGCTGTAACACATTTAGCCCTCTTATTGGTTGCTAGCAGCCCGGGCAGATTTATCTGAAGAAGAATAACGCTTGTTTTCTATGTCCTAATTCCTCTTGATACCCCATTATAAGTAATTGAACTCAGGAACATGCCTACTCTACAAGGCTTAGGCTAGGACCGGTTAAAAGTAGCCTAATATACTTCCATTAAGCACATTATGATTTCTCTGTTAACACACCGTTAATACATTTCAATTTCCTGAAAGACAATAGTTTGCAGGGCTTTTTATCGAGTACTGCATGGCTTTCAATCTCTTTCAATTGCTTGGCAGTTGGCAGAATGATCCAGTTGGTGCTGTAATATGGTTCATCTTTTAGGTTTTAGTGTCTTACTTTTTCGTATCTTCTATTTTAAATGTTAGTGTGGGATAGGAATTTCAATTTGTCAACATGTTTTAGTAAGCATGTAAGGATTTCTCTAATAATACAAGCATAATTCAGTTCCATGCCTGGAAAGGCTCCACCTTGGAAACCAGGACCCTCTCCATTTCAAATGATGTGATATTAGATACACTTTTAGATAATTCAGTTCCATATCTGGAAATGCTTCACCTTGGAGAATAGGATCCTCTCCAGTTCAAATGATGTGGCACTGTAAGATTAAATGGGTTCATTTCATATAGAATTTGCTGCGTGGTCTTTTGTCTCATTCAATTGTTTAAGAATTTCACTTTGATGTCATAACCAGCTAGCTGGGTTTTGGTATCATATGTTTTCTTGTATATATTTTAAACCTGTTGCCAGTATGGAACGGCAATATTGAGGTGTTGCTAGTTCCTATCCATGCCTTATGCCCTTATGCTTCCCTTGACGGTCTATAGTATGGTGCAAAATGCGATTCTGAGTTCTTTGGTTAAAGGGTATTTATGATGTAGGTTGTTTTTTTAGTTAGTTGATGTAGTCGTCTCTGTGGATACCGGGTGGCATCTCTTCTTCCTCCTATATTATATACTCTATTATAGCTTGTTTTTCGAGGAGTCAGCTGAACTGACAAGGTTTTGAAGATAAAATGGCCAGCTGACAATGGCAGCCTTTGATGATTCACAGAGTCAGTAATGACAAAATCTAGGTTCCTTTCCCATTTTCCACACCTTCATCACTTGCCAGTTGCCACCATGGTTCATCCTACCCTTTATCCATTGATCTTTCAATGATTAATTAAGAACCTAACGGAAAAGGGTCATCTCCATTCCAAACCTTATCTATTTCATCCATTTAATAGTTTAGATTTTATTTTCTAGATCTTACAATATATAGACTACTATCTCATTTAAACTTTTAAAAGATGTGGTAGTCTGTACACCTCTAGATTTATCAGCAACAAAAAAAATGTACACCTTTAGATTTGTAAAAAAAAAATATCACCCTTAAAATTGACTAAATGGACTGGATTTAAAGTGGAGAGGATCCCATGGCTCATTTTATCATAATATGTTTTAAATTTATTTAGAGCATATTTAATCTATATATAAATTTTTTAAGTTTTATTTCTATTTTTAAGTACAATTATATTTTTTAAGCCCAATAAATCAATGAAAATACATTCTTCTAAACAAACACTTGGTTCAAATGACAAATGACTCCTCCTTTCTTATAAGTAAGGTTTTTTGGTCAAAACTCACTAGCATGAAATTCCATGAATAGCCTATATTTTACTCGAGAATATTTATATGCTCATTTGTTAACAATCCAAATAACAACCATCCTGGTTTGGAAATTGTCATTAATTCCTTAAGAGGCGAGGATTGATCTTCTGCTTCTTTTGGCCATCCAATTGCGGATGCTGAGGATCCTTAAATATTGCAGGAATTGAACCCGCCTCTTCTCCTTGGCAAAGAGAAAATTTATTATTCAACTATATATGCTTGTTCTTGATACACAATGGATGGGCCATATTTGTTCAAAGTTAGATCAAATACTCAGTTTGTTTTTTTAGAGTAATTTCAAAATTTTATTTTCATTTAATAAAAAATGAATTTATATTTTTTATGAATTATTTATAATATTAATTAGAATAATATTAGATTTGAATTGCATACAATTAAATATTATTCAACTAGAAATACAATATTTCTAATATCAAAACTATAAATTGTTAACAATAACTATACAGTTAATTTAAAATTTTAATCATTCAATTTTAATAATAATAATAATAATAATTGTGGGGTACCACCCGCTTGAAACCATCCCGGCCCACTCTATACCCGGCTTAGGGCCCACGCCGAGGATAGTGTGAAGGCCGAGAATAACGAAAGTAGCTTAAATTACCTAACAGCCTGGTTGAGGATGACACGTCCTCGGCACACCGACTTCGTCAAAAAGAAAAATATCAATTCATTCGTTGAAAATATCTCACAAACATTCTGACCACTTTAATGGTGATGTGACCAACGGACCCAGTCGCCTTGGTTACTACAACTAATAAGAAGCCTGCAAGGACGGCTGAGAACTAACATAAAGCCTATAAACTCAGATGATGGGACAAACTCCTATCCATAGTGGCCGAATAACTGACAGATGGACGGCCGAGATTAATGAAAACGATGCTATATAACCAACAGAATTCCCAACAAAAGGGGGAGGGGGGGATCAGTCAAAAGAAAAAAGGATAGAAGATCTACGAACTCTAAGAGAAAAATAGATCCTCGGCCTGGTCCGAGGATAAATATGCTTCGTAAACACATAACCAAAGTAATGGTCATTCCCTATAAAAACACTTAGCCAAATTTCTTAAAGGAGATTCTGACGAACGCCATATCACCTATCATTTGTCATAAACACCAAATTAACCGTTGTTTACTTCGGTGACGCCAAATCCTTATACCCACATCTCTACAAATTTTATTGTTAAGGGTTCATTACAAACTGGGCCCCTACAATAATAATAATAATAATAATAATAATAATAATAATAAAATTAATATTGTTATTATCAAATAAAAAATATTATTATCAAAATAGTATTATAAATATTATATAAAATTTATAAATAATAATATATTATAAAAATAAATTATTATTATAATAAAATTATTTAATTAATATTTTTTATTTTCATTTTAAAATATTTTAATATAAGAAGTTTGTTTGATCCCTCCCTTTCATTTTTTTTTCTTCTCCTTTATTTGCATTTTGGGGGCTTATATTTCATTTTAACGTGTCTCACAAACTGAAAATGAAAGAATTAGGAGGGGGTCATTTCATTTTTGGATCTAAACGAATAGGGTCAAGAGATGAGAGAAATAAAGATACCCACCAAAAAAACTAATCCAATCCATAATGATTTACCAGAAAGTACAACATTTTTCCTATAAAAAATAATAAAAATACAACATTTTTGTTATTTGATCAATCATTAGGTGAAGCAAATACAACAGTTACACTAATAAGTAAGATTGATGAAGTAACCATTATTGCAAAAACATCTGATTGGAAATTAGCAATAGTCATACTATTAATCCTCCAATCTATCAACAAAAAGGAAAAAAAAAAAACTATATACCATTTGATTTCTTTATTAGTATCAACCGAAAATTTGTAATAGCCAAAATTCTAATAAAATGTATCATAAAGGGATTTTACCACAAATCTAATGAGGTTGTATGATTTATTAGCGCATTTTACCGCTTTATTATATTAAGGCACGAGATCAAAGCACGAAATCAATAAAATCATCAAGAATTAACTAGTTTGAGAGAAAAAATGTTAGTTTCACAATTTTGCTTCTTTGATAAAACAAACTCAAATTTAATAAAATATAAAAGGCCTATTTTTCTATTAGGTACCAAAATAATACGTGTACAGACCCAAGTCTTCCTATAAGAGTGGGACAAGAATACTATTAGACCTTGAATAATTCCAACTTTCCAAGATTACAGTAGAAACAAAACCAAGTATTAAGGGGATTCAGATCTTCTAGAATTCCTAGGGTACTCTACCAATAGATTTCCTTAAATCTCAACCATTCTTTAATGATTTAATGGTCTAGATTTTGCCATATCAACATTTCACTAATAATACTCTTAAAATAATATAATAATGTTGAAAACAAAGCAATTAAGATTATTATTAATGGAATGCTGACATGGCAAAATCTAGGACCATTAAATCATTAAATAACGGTTAAGATTTAAGGAAATCTACTTGGTAGAGTACCTTAGGAACTCTAGAGGATCTGAATCCGTATTGAGGAGCTTACCTGAAATTCCTACGCACAGCCGCAGGGAAGAAAATAAAATAAATTGTGTGGTGCCGCAAAAAGAGGGGAAACCTCTTGTTTATATATACGTGAGCTCAAGTATAAAAGGCTAGGATTTTAAAGCTTATCAAATCTCATATATTTAGTTATACTACCTCTCTTGGGCCTCTTATTTCATAATAATTATGTTATTTCAATTTCTTAGACCCAAATCAATAAAAATTCATTTAATTATGGGCCTCCTCTTTTATTTGTATGCATATGAAATAAATTAGTAATAAAATTATGGGGTGTTACCTCCTTCCTCCCTTAAAAAAAAAATTCTTCCTTGAAATTGTACACTCATGGTTTTGGGAAAGCTTACATAAAGCTTTGGGTACTAATCTTAGCTTTAGTAAGCTTTCCACCAGCAAACAGATGGACAATCAAAAAGGACTATTCAGACTTTGGAGGATATGTTAAGGGCTTGTGTATTGGATTTCGAGGGTAGTTAGGCAAAGTACTTGTCTTTAGTGGAATTTGCCTATAATAATAGTTACCAAAAAGCTTCTAACCTCACTCACATTCGTCAATCTTGCCCAATCAACCACAACTTCAATCTTACTAGGGTCCACAAAAATCCTCACCCCAGATATCCCATGCCCAAGAAACACCACTTGGTCAAGTCAAAACTCACACTTCTTAAACTTTGCATCTAGCTTCTTCTCCCTTAAAATTTGTAAAACAATTCTCAAGTGCTCCTCATGTTCTTCATACTTTTGGAGAAGATTAGAATATCATCAATAAAAACAATAACACAGTGGTACAAGTACTCATGAAACACCCTATTCATCAAGTCCATGAATGCAATTGGAGCATTGGTCAATCCAAAAGGCATTACCAAGAACTCATAGTGCCCATACCTTGTCCTGAATGTTGTCTTAGATATGTCTTCACTCTTGATTTTCAATTGGTGATGCCTAGAACAAAGATCAATCTTAGAGAAGACTTGTGCCCCTTGCAATTGATCAAATAGGTCATCAATATGAGAGAGAGGGTATTTGTTTCTCGCTATAACCTGGTTTAACTCACAGTAGTCAATGCACAACCTCATAATCTCATCCTTCTTTTTCACAAATAACACCAGTGCACCCCAAGGTGATGCATTTGGTCTGATAAACCCTTTATCAAGGAGCTCTTATAATTGTTCCTTGAGTTCCTTAAGTTCAGTTGGTGTCATCGGATATGGTGCTTTCGATACGAAGCAGTTCCGGGGAGTAAGTCAATGGAGAATTCATAACTAATGAGTAACTGTATCACAAATATATAATCGCATTCTTTCACTTGACGAGTTAGATGACCAGGATCTTGTATTTGGCCACCATACATGACCAATTCCATTGATGCCATATCATCCATACTTGTGAAGGGAATATACTCAAAATTCTTAAGTATGTGAGATGCAAAAATAGAGCAAAAATATGCGCCAAAGAAAATAATCATACAAAACAATATTTACGTGGTTTGACAATTTGCCTACATTCATGGAGTTGCAGGGATTTCACTATTTACAAAGAAAAATACAAGATACAACAGTACAATTATGGACTCAAAAGCCTCCATAAAGCATCATCAATGTAGCTTCCAAAGCTTCTTCCACGTTATCTTGCTAGATCTTCTAGCAGTGGACTCTACCCAATTATCCTCCCTTACTAACATGATAGCCAGACTTTACAAAGTAGAAACCATGATTAATATGGAGCCAAAACAACAAATCTGATGGAAAGTTATTGCTCAAAAGGTAATCGTTCAAGAACTAGTGAGTTGACCTTGTATCTCATAAGATTAATAAAACTTACTACCATTGAAGTCAAATACTTTTACCAAACATGTACTTTCTTAGTCATAAACTTTGAGATGAAATATTTGGGTACTCCAAACTACTCCGTTGATCTTAATGTCACATTCTTTTTCGATAGCTACTACCTCTCACAATAAAAATATGCATTTGACCTTATATTCAAAGGTGGCCTCATCGATAGCAAGGCAAGCACTAGCCCATTAGAGATCAATGCAAAGCTCACTACCACTAATGGTGAACCTTTTTTAGATGCCACGCTCTATTGTCGAATAGTTGACAGCCTAATTTATCTCATTATCACTCATTCGGATGTTGCCGTTCACTTAATGAGCATCTCCAACAGCATATGTAAAACCAAAATACTTGTTGGAAAAACATAGTTTGTATTGCATACAAAACATACATAGTGGAAAATTAACAAATCTATTTCATTCGCAATTGATAACATGTACTATGTAAATTTCATGATTTAAGAACAAGAGAGCGTACCTTGGTGCGGTGAAATTCAAAACCAAAGATTAGAAGTACTTGTAAATACTTTTAATGTTTACTCCAATTCCGCTTATGCTCAAGAAGTGTGGTCTCTCAATCAATTTATATGTATGTGTTCAAGGGAGAATAAGGGAGTGGCTTACACTCACATACACACCATTTCATTCTTCTTCAAAATTCTGTATTTTTCTATCTTTATATATAATTGATTATCTAATTGGACTAACCTTTTGGGTCATTCCAATTGAACTTTAGTATGCGGCTTGGAGTGGGACCAAAATGGACAAATAAGACACTAACTCCAATGGGTTTTGGGCATTTATGTCAACTCTTGACAAATCCAAAATTACCATTAATTATATTTAGTGCCACTATATAAATATAATTGCACTCTAGACCTTATTAATAAATTATATCCAAAAACTTTATTATACATTCAACCCATTCATTAAAATATTTGTAGTAATACAAAGTCATGAATGTTGACTGTCACTTTGAAGATTACTACATCTTAATCCTTGAGTATCCGGTTTAATCTTTTAAGTTTTTTTTTTTTTTTTGAGAAAGTAATCTTTTAAGTTATTCATCATATATTTATGAAATCCAATTTCATAAATATATATTTTAGTAACTTCTTACTATAGTAGTTAGGTCTAACACTCTGAATAACCAAATCCATTAAATTTATCTCAAGGGAATATTTTATATATCCGTTAAGAGATTATGAATTCCATCTTGAGAATATATGTTCATTCAATACTAAATGTGGCTACCCAACATACTAAGGTTTTGATCGTGACTTTAGATCTCACTCCCGATATATCAAAACAACCTACACTTTATGATCAGGTTCATTATTCTCTCAAGATTGAGAGTTGATGTAAATAGAAGTCGTGAGATTTATTATTCATTTGACAGTCGTTAGTAGAATAATAAATCTCACAGCGGTCCAGTTTAATATGTCTTAACACTTAAAACATATCAATATATCAACTAGAAGTCTCTATAAAACATATCAACATATCAACTAGAAGTCTCTACTCCTATGATCAAAACAAATCTTCTTAGTTGATATGTTATAGTCTTTGCAGATGAAATGTCCAATTTCACCAACGACTATGAACTAAAATTCTAAGTTTATAAAGGACTTGTGATTTATATCTTTTGTGATTAAATCATATAAATCACATACTATGCATCTCATAGACTATATGATAATGTCCAAATATTCATGTTACCATTATTTTAGATAATGATAAAACAACTTTATTAATCACAACATAATGTCATACATAATTTTATACATAACATCATATAATAGGATTTAAAGGGCACATATCCTAACAATACTCTCTACAATAGAGAGTGAAAACAAAAAATAGGTCTCCAACAGTCTCTCTAAATCTCAAAAAAAAAATTTTTTTTTGCTCATGAACAGTAGCTCACCAAGCCTGATGGGCAATTGTACATTGGCAATTAATTTTTTTTTATTAAAAAATTCCAACAGTTTGGGTGCATTTGGATACTGTTTATTTTACTGAAAACTGAAACAATAAAAAAATAATTTTCGGTTACTATTCACAGATGAAAACACTGTTCATGTGTCTTAATGCACTATTCATGTCCCAAGAACAATGCAAGAGGCGCTAGTTTAAAAAAAAAAAAAAAAAAAAAAAAAAAAAAAAAAAGGCAAAACGCAAAACGCAATCCAAGTGCTACCTTAATATTATGTATTGGTTTGGATTCAGATGAAAGTTGCGTTGCGTTTTCAATTTTTTTTTTTTTTTTTTTTTTTTTTGTCGGAGTTCTTGACTTTTTAGAGACAAAAGTACTGTTCATGAACAGTGCATGCACTGTTCACGCACTGTTCATGTACTGTTCACGCATTAAAAATATTTAAAATAGGTCCTACGGTACTATTTATACATTTAAAATTTATTTTGCTACAGTGTTTTCAGCAACAATAAATTGTATCCAAACGGACCAATTTTTCGTTATTTTTCTATAGTTCTTTCTCTTTTCTTTTCTTTTTTTTTTTTTCATACTTTTTCTCATTTCTTCTCACAGAACAAATGCTCGGATACTCTACCTCTCAAATTATTCTCTGAATATTCTTGATTTCTTCTCAAATTCCCGCACCTGTGAAAAGATAGGCTCAACCTAAAAAATCAAACAACTGAACAAAAAAAGAATTCTTCTCTCTTTTCGTTCTCTTTTTTTTTTCTACAAATCATTGCAGATCTCTCTGTATCACAAAAACGACTGCAGATTTCTCTCACAAAGCTAAAATCAAACTAGTATGCCAACTTCAATCATTTGAAATCATTTGCCTTAATGCACTGTTCATGTCTCATGAACAATGCAAGAGGCGCTGGTTAAAAAAAAAAAAAAAGGCAAAACGCTGAAACGCAAAACGCAATCCAAGTGCTACCTTAATATTATATAGTTCTTTCTCTTTTCTTTTCATTTTTTTTCCATACTTTTTCTCATTTCTTCTCACAGAACAAATGTTCGGATACTCTAACTCTCAAATTATTCTTTGAATATTCTTGACTTCTTCTCAAATTCCCACACCTGTATAGGCTCAACCTAAAAAATCAAACAACTGAACAAAAAAAGAATTCTTCTCTCTTTTCGTTCTCTTTTTTTTTCTACAAACCATTGCAGATCTCTCTATTTCACAAAAACGACTGCAGATTTCTCTCACAAAGCTAAAATCAAACTAGTATGCCAACTTCAATCATTTGAAATCATTTTTCTAATTAGATATTTTCGAGTTTAGAAAAGTGGGCTTGTGGTTATGACGGGTTTGTGTTTTGTTAATTGCTCTTGATTTGGATTTTTGGGGACTAGTGGGTGATTGGCTATTTCCAAGTTTGATTGAGTTCAAAATGGGTTCAAATTTAGGTTAATCTTCAAAGGAATTTAGATGTGGGTTTTGGGTATTTGGGTCTGCATAATATATGCGAATGTGTTTGTGTGTGAAATTTGTGTTCAATTATTACCATTCTCATATTAGAGTAAACACAATGAATAAAACTTGTTTACTTGAAGGTAGAACTTAAGAGATATTTTATAGGGTAAAATATCATTTTCGTCCCTAAACTATCACAAAAGTTTGTTTTTCATCCCTAAACTTTCAAAAGTTCTATTTTCGTCCCTAAACTTTTCCAAACGTATTGATTTTTGTCCCTCCGTCTGTTTGGCCTGACGGAGTGTTAACGTGGCTTGACGAAGTGCTGACGTGGCATCTGACTCCGTCAGGCCACGTCAGCATTCTGTCAAGCCACGTCAGCACTTAGTTAACAGAAATAGACAGAAGGACAAAAATCAATACGTTTGGAAAAGTTTAGAGACGAAAATAAAACTTTTGAAAGTTTAGGAACGAAAAACGAACTTTTGTGATAGTTTAAGGATGAAAATGAAATTTTACCCTATAAAATATCTCTTAAGTTCTAGCTTCAAGTAAACAAGTTTTATTCATTGTGTTTACTCTAATATGAGAATGGTAATGATTGAACACAAATTTCACAAATACCCAAAACCCACATCTAAATTCCTTTGAAGATTAACCTAAATCTGAACCCATTTTGAACTCAATCAAACTTGGAAATAGCCAATCACCCGTTTGGGCCTTTCTCTTGCTTTATGTATTTTAAGTTCTGTTCTTCCGTGGGTTTTTGGATCCCAATCCTTTGGACCTCCCATCCTTTTCTTCTTTCTTTTTCTCTTTTCTTCATTACGTGAGCCCAGCCCCTTTTTTCTCTAGTTTCATTTCTATGAACTTGGCCCAATGTGCTATTTCTTTGGGCCTTAGACTGTGAGCAATTTTGAACCTCAACAACGACCTTAGCAAATAGACAAATTGTCCCTTTTATAGGTGACTTAGGTAGCTATTGGACATAAATGAGGGTAATTATTACCCTAATTGTAACGTTCTTTGTCTTGATGAAAGGGTTTAAGGCCTTTGATGATCGTTATTGAATGTGTTGGGTGGTTACTCGTAAATCTTTGATGGCCTACTAATGACGCAATGACCGTCCATTAAGATGGACGACCTTAATAGTTTTTATGGACTCATCAGATCTAAATTATTATTTTCTTAGATCTTAACTTTTTGAAAACTTTATTTCATGATTTGGTTGTTAATTTTTAAAATTAATCAATAATTTGCCTTTTATTCTCGTTAGATCTAAACTTAATTTTTTTTTTTAAATTTATAAAAAAAAAAAAAAATTCTATGAAGGTTGAGTTAATTTTTGTACCTAATTTTTTTTTTTTTTCCTTTGACAAGAATAATATCTTGAATCTAATAATTTTTTAATTCTTGTTTTACTTGTTAAGGTCTTCATCACCCCAACAATTTATCTCTCAAATGTAATAATTTTTTTTCTTTATTTAAAAATTAAGCATTTTTGGTTTGGGCCTGGGCCTGGCCCTAATATCGAGCCTGGCAGGGCTATGCCTTTACCCAACTCACTCACGCTCATGCTCATTCCCCTCATCACGAACTTCTCGCTCTCATTGACCCAGAACTCTCTTAAGGAACTCTCTCAAGGAACTCTCTCACGAATCTCTCTCAGCTCTCATGTAGGTACCGTTTTTCTCTCTATTTTATTTAGGGTTTATTTACTAGGTAGCTTTTAAATGCTCACACTACTGCATATCATTTTTACTAAGAATTTGAATTAGTTTGGTCCACAAAAAAGTGGCTATTATGTGTTTGACTAAATGCTTGAGTTAATTGCTTCAAATATATTTTTTGTTCTTGCTCATGGAAATAGCTATTAATACATTATTGCATTACCTCTATTTAAATAAACATTACTGTATTTTAAATTTTTTCCATAGAAAGTGGCTTGGTTAAGCCTAATAGCATGGCTTGGAATAATTGTGTATTGCTTTCAACCCAACATTTGGTGTTTTTGAAATTGATTGTATGTCTTACTGGTTGTGGGATGTGTGGGTTTGGGTTTAGGTTTTGTTAGGCATGGGCGTGGGCGTGGGCGTGGTTTGTGGGAGGTTTGAGTTTGGGTTTTGGTGGGTCATGTGGTGGTGGATTTTGGTATGTGTGGTGGTGGGTTGATTTAGTGTGGTGGTGGCGGTCATAATGGGCTGCAGCTGCGGTGAAGAGAGACAAATGGGTTGCAGTAAAAGGCTGGAGGTAGAGGTATGGTGTGGTGGTGGTGGTTGATTGTAGTGATGGGCAGGTTTGATGTGGTTTTTGGTGGTTGTTGATGGTTGTGGTGGTGGTGACACCCAGACTCTTCAAATACCTTTATTATATGGAATTCCGATAATCACTTATAGATTGCAACCTCCTCACCTCCTCACATGGACCTTCAATTCCACCTATCAACTTTGCCCAATAATTAATATACTTGCATGAAAAATAATTGAATTATAATAGTGAATAAAGTATATGATAGAAAGAGATTCTTTAATCTATTTAAGATGGATTTTCTTATAACATTTTTTTCGCAAGGGTGTGTGAGCTATTTAATCTATTTAAGAAAGAGATTCTTTAATCTATTTAACATTTTCTTATATAGTGATACAATGTATACAGCAATGATCATTGTCATTTATGAAAAGTGCATAATCAAATTTTTTTATATTTAGTGGGAGAAGCAGACTAGTTTTATATTTATGAGGTTGTGATGTGGGTTTTCATTTTTAAAAAATTATTTTCTCCATCTAAATTGATTATATGATATGGTGTAGCCAATGTTTCATGTCAAAAATAATTAATATACTTGCAGGGGGTTAGGGCTATGTCAAAGAGGATGCTAGTGTTGAGTAGATACTTTAGGATTAAGGCTAGTTTATAGAGGGAGAGATTGGATACTTATCTCTTGGAGAGGCAAAAGATCAAGCTTTTGAAAGCCCATAAGCAGAGAGCCTTTTTTCGCGAGACATCGGCGAACATTTTGACCGATCAAAATGGGAGTTATTTTTTGGGTATAACAGGAGTCGGCCTTGCCATTGATGCTAAACTTTCTTCGAACAGTCATTCGAGATATGTGATGGATATGCTGACAGCGATGGAAAAGCAGATGAAAGCAGCTTTCCATTTGCACATTACAGTGGTACATGGGACGGTGGACACCTCCCCCCTTCCAATGTGGTACCAGCATATTGGACTTCCACATTCTAGGACACTTGCCCCCCCTACTTCAGAATGAGGGTGTTCTTCTTCTTCTCTTTTTTTGGGTGTGTTTTGAGAACTCCTTGGTTTGTATTTAAGACTCTTTTTTGGGGGGTTTTTTGATAAGCTTTAATTTTCATTAAACTAAAAGGAAAGAGCTGGGATGAGCAGTGACTAGGCTCACTACAACCAAAAATGTTTATTATAATAGAAAAAATTGTTGCAATAACATCAAAGTTATTGCAATAGTTTATACAAAGTGTTGCAATTAAATTTGAGGTAATAGGTTTGTGCTAAAAAAAAAATTCATTGCAATAAACCTTAAATATTTTAATGATAATTTTGATGTAATAATATATTTGCTACTGCAATAAACAATTTATTATTTCGAATATCTTGTAGCAATTGGCTATTATTTCACGAATTTTATTGCAATAAATTGCAAAGAATGGACAAAAATAATTTGGGTAAAATTATTGCAATGATATCTTTATTGTAATAGATAGTTGTTTCATATTTTTTATTACAATAGATTATAAAATAATTAGTATTAAATCATTGTAATAAAATATTCATTGCAACTTCATTATTGTCACTGCAATATATTGTAAAATAATTGATATTTAGTTATTGCAATGTTATATTTGTTGCAATAAGCTGTCTCTTTGAAATTTCTATTGTAATTTATCGCAAAATAATTGGTATCAAATTATTACAGCGGTTCTTCAATTTAAGTTATTGCAAATAAATTTCAAAATTCAATTTAGTATTAAAGCCTCTATTTCAACTAAAAATTTAAAATTATTACAACTTATTATTATTAATGTAATAATGTTCTACTTTTAAGTTACTATTGCAACGACTTTTAATTTTTAAATGTGATATTATGTCTAATACCACTATACTAATTTTGTTGTATTAACACTTGATGTAATTGACTTATTTTGGTGTAGTGGCTCTTGCAGCTATTTTGGATGATTGATACCTGATTGTATGCTTATATTTTCAATCTATAGAGTTTCATCAATTTTATGATAACATAAAACTTTGATCTTAACCAAATTATTAATCCGAATTTGGATACAAACAGTACCTGAATTAATAGAGAACATCTTTGAGAGTTCCATCCGTAAAGTTTTTCCATGACCCCCCTCTTAAGGAAGACCAGCACTGAGTAAATACCTTCTTCTTTTCTCTAGGTTAGTGGAAATATTTTTTTAAGTGTAAGAGATGGATAAAACAGTTCAATCAAGAGAACCAGAGATAAAAGCATTCTTTGTGAGAGCGAATGCTGAGTGACACAATCCTAGAAGATATCCAATTATTAGTTATTACGCAGATATGTTCAGGCAAGTAGTCACTGAAAAAAAATTGCCAATATCGTGAAGTGTAAGAAACTAAACCTGTCTCGGTGACCTTTAAAATACCGCAAATCCTCAGGGATTCTGATTATATTAAATAAATAAATTATTCTAAATAAATCATGAACGCAAACATGTTGTAAGGAGAGAAGTAAAGCAAAGCAGATCAACCAAATACGTTTTGCTGTTAATCGCCTTCAAACAGCAGGCAATTAACAGGGAAAAAGAAAAGCCGTTGACATCATGCCACTACCAAAACAAGGAGCCTAAAAATTAAAATAATGCACAACTGAAAACATAAGTTTTTCAAGGCGACAGGAGATTTTAATAGGCATGCTTGATCAAATGTTAAGTCACAATCGACTCCAGTACCAAAAGTGACATCTAAAACATGGACCAAGGAAATTTGTGAGCATTAATGCATTATTAATATGATACAAAATTTAGTGGCATTATATGAAATTCCCCAACCTTTTACTTTTTAGCTTATGCACCACATGGCTTTCCCTCTTGAAAGAGGATTATAAATTTTTTTTTTCCTTCTTTCTTGGAAAAAATGGTGATCATCCCGCGTTTTTTTTTAATGTAAAAAATAATTAAAATACTAACAATTTTAGCATATGATAATAAGATTCTAAAAAAAAAAAAAAACTTTTCAGCTTTCAACGTATAAATTAGAGGAAAATTAGTGACATTATAATACATTAGCATTAATTTTCTATGATAATACCTTTCGGTAATTAACATTCAATGCATAGTAACTAAGAATTACAAACAAAATAAATAAATACTAAAAATGTTCCTTTGACATTGGTACCCGATAATTACCAAAAAAATAAAACAAAAACTTCCAAAAGGAGAGATGGCTAATTAAACCAATAATTAAAAAAGAACCCATAAAAATTATTTAGTGGTATCGATGTTTTTGTATTAATTTCTGTTAATAATCCAACACTATGATTATTATTATATTCAAAATGACAAATAACTTCTATAAAAAATATCAAAATTATTATTTTTAGCCGTGTGGCAATGTGCAATACAATATAATTTTTATAGTAAAAAAAAAAAAGCTTCCAAAAGGAGATAATTACTACTGCATATTATTCAAATAAATCTTTCACATTATTTATTTTAAGATTAAATATTGCAAATGATGCAAAAAATAAATAGCAAGATTACCATGAAATCTCATTAGGGAAGATCTAAGGTTGCATAACAGTCTTTGGTTTGGTTCCACTTTGATTTAACCTTTCATCTTCTTCAACAAATTCATTTACTAAATACTATATATTGAATGTTAATCTCTTAATCTAATCCAAAGGGTACATGCTCTCTTCTTCATTAGTTGTTTTGCTGCATTATTTCTTGGTGGGTTTGATTTATGGATTATGTTTTGTGCATTTTGAATTTTCCTTTTGTTTATATAGTTTCACCCACCAGTTATTTGATATTTTAGGAAAATTATTAGGTACTCCCGGAGTACTATAAATGCGTACTCCCTCATCGGGAAAGATGTTTTATATGTTTTTCTTTTAATTTCAAATGTTTGATTACTGATAAACCATAGAAAAATAAAAAATCCACATTAGTCTTTGTTTTTTTTTAAGTTAATTTTTATTAATATATTGGAATGTGTTTCTGTTGATATCTCTTTTACTTTGAATTACTGCAAAGTAAAGGAGTTTTTCTTGGTTTTTATTTCTTAATTACTCTATATTTAATTTTTTAATAAACCGTACAAAAATAATCTCAATTTTTCATGTGTTTGCTAACATATCTTTATTTTCAATTACATGTTGATGCAAAAAAAAAAAAAGTTACATTAATAATAAACATGTGATTTTTGCCCATAGCAATAACTAAAAAAATAAAATTTACATATCTAAGTTCTTATGAAAAAAAACCCTACGAAGCACGAGTCAAAAACTAGTTACATTTAAAAGAAAAATCAACTTTCACATCTCACAAACAGCTGGGCCAAGGCTTTACAAAAGGTATAGAGTCTTTGCCCCCCCCCCCCCCCCCCATATGAGCACATAATTTACATCCTCACAAAATATCAAGTGTGACAAACTTTAGATAATCCCCTATTTTTTGGTTTTTTTTTTTTTTCTTTCAAATAGTCATCGTGTTATTTAATTCCTGTTGATTTTATACAAGCTCCGAAGGTTCATCAATGGAGGATTGTAAACAGAGAGAGAAAAGACTAGGTGAACAACATGAGACTTGTATGAAATGATTTCAATGTATTAAGCTCAACATGCTCTGTTCTATATATAGTGAGAACAGAGGCAAGGAAATGAAAACAGAAATAACTAACTGTTCATCCAATATCAGCTGTACACGTGTAATAAGAATGTAACTAACTCTACTAACTGACTCTACTATAAACGGCAGTCGTTTCTATTCTAAGCTACAGCTATACACTTGTAGTTTTATTTCTTCATATATAAAACCTACAGATAACAGATACAACACTCATACAAACACGAGCACATACAAATCAATTACAAAACATACAAATCAATTACAAAATATCTCAATACTCCCCCTCAAGATGAACCATAGATGTTGATGAGATTCATCTTGGACAAAAGGAAGTAAAATTGTTTGTAACCGAGGGCCTTTGTGAAGCAATCAGCAATCTGGTGTCTAGTGGGAACATGAAAGGTTTTGATCACTCCATCCTGAAGCTTACTTCGAATAAAATGACAGTCTACCTCTATATGTTTTGTGCGCTCATGAAACACTGGATTTGCAGCAATATAAAGAGCTGCCTTGCTATCACAGTACAATGAGGCAGGTTGAGTGTGATTAAAACCAAACGTCTTAAGCAATGCTAACAACCAAACAAGTTCACTGGTGACAGTAGCCATTGCTCGATACTCTGATTCTGCAGATGATCTGGACACCACTTGTTGCTTCTTGCATTTCCAGGATATAAGAGAGTCACCAAGGAAGACACAGAAGCCTGAGACTGACCTTCTGGTATCTGGACAAGCCGCCCAGTCAGCATCACAGCAGGCCTTTAATCTCATTTCAGAACTGGCTGATAAGAATAAGCCTTGGCCTGGTGTCTTCTTAAGATACTTAAGTACCTTATAAGCTGCTTGGAGATGTGGAGTTTTAGGGGAATTCATAAACTGACTCAACTTGTGCACTGAATAGCAAATATCAGGCCTAGTTAGAGTCAAATAAAGCAGCTTGCCAATAAGTCTTCTGTATAAGGAAGGATCAGGAACATCTTCCCCCATTGAGCTCCTATACTTAGCTGATTGATCCATGGGCACATTAGCAGGTTTGCTTGCTAGCATACCAGCATCAGAAAGTAACTCTAAAATGAACTTTCTCTGACATATGTTGATTCCTTTTTCAGTCCTTGCAACTTCAAGACCCAAGAAATACTTCAAGGTACCAAGATCTTTGAGCTTAAACTTGGTATCTAGAAAAACCTTGAAAGTGTTGACTGCCTCCACATCATTGCTTGCTATTAAGATGTCATCCACATAAACTAACAAGATGAGAATTGAACACTTGCTGACCTTGGTGAAGACAGAATAATCTGACTTAGATTGGAGAAATCCATGGTCAAGGAGAGTGGAGGAAAGCTTGGCAAACCACTGTCTACTGGCTTGCTTCAAACCATAAAGGGATTTAGTGAGTTTGCACACCTCCCCCTTGCTGCCAAAACCAGGAGGAGGAACCATGTAGACTTCCTCATGTAACTCTCCATGTAAAAAGGCATTATTCACATCTAATTGAGACAAGTGCCAGCCAAATACAGCAGCCATAGCCAAGAGTGTCCTAACTGTCACAAACTTCACCACAGGAGAGAAAGTCTCATAGTAATCAAGCCCTTCAGTTTGAGTGAAACCTTTAGCAACCAGTCTAGCCTTGTACCTCTCTACAGACCCATCAGCTTTAAGTTTGATTTTATAGACCCACTTGCACCCAATTGGCACTTTACCAGGAGGCAGCTTGGTCAAGACCCAAGTGCTGTTAGCCTGAAGGGCATTAATCTCAGCCTTCATGGCAGCTTGCCATAATGGATCAGGGAAGGCTTCAGCATAAGAAGTAGGTTCTTTGGTAATGGACAATGCAACAGAGAAAGCTTTGTGGGCAAAAGACAACTTAGAGTAAGATAGAGAGGAGGAAATGGGGTAGAGAATACCTGGACTGGCAGTGGAATCATGAGAAGGTATGAGTGGAGCTGAGACAAAATTGCAGTGATGATTAAGAGTAATTGTGGAAGCTAAGTGACAGTGATAATCATGGAGATATGAGGGAGGTTTGTGAGACCTATTGGACCTCCTAACAACAGGAAAATCAGTGGAGGAAACAGGTAAACCAGTAAGGTCAGGTGAAGCAGAAAGAGTTGGTGGAGAAGGAGCTAAATCAGGATGGACAAGATCAGGAAATTCATCAGGAGGTACAGCAGTGTCAAGATGGTTGAAAGGAAGAGAAAATTCAGCAGAAATAGAAGAGGTGGGTTCCGGAAATGAAGGTTGAGATGGAAAGATATTGTGAGAAGTGGAAGAAAGGAGAGGAACAGGTTTAGGCAGCCAAGTTTTAAAAGGAAATATTGACTCTTTGAAGGTAACATCTCTAGAGATAAAAACAGATTTGTTAGACAAATCATACAACCTATAACCCTTGGTACCAAAAGGATAACCAATGAGTATGCATGCCTTTGCCCTAGGATCAAACTTGGACCTATTCCTAGTTAAGGTAGAGGCATAACAAAGACAACCAAAGGATCTAAGGTGTTGGTATGATGGAGAATGACCTATAAGTTTTTGATAAGGAGTAAGGTTACCTAGAAGAGGGCTAGGAAGCCTATTAATAAGGTATGTGGCTGTAAGAACACAATCTCCCCAGAATTTCAAAGGTAAGTTGGCATGAAATCTTAAGGCCCTAGCAACATTCAACAAATGCTAATGTTTTCTCTCAACCACAGCATTTTGTTGTGGGGTTTCAACACAAGAAAGCTGATGTAGAATGCCATTAGATGCATAAAAGGAAGAAAGAGCAAACTCAGGACCATTGTCACTCCTAAACACCTTAATGGAGACCTTAAATTGATTAAGAACCATTTGAAAAAAGGTTTGAATCAGTGAAGAAGCATCAGATTTAAGTTTCATTAAATAAACCCAAGTACATCTACTATGATCATCAACCAAAGTAAGAAAGTATCTTGAGCCATTCAATGATGAAGTGGAATAAGGACCTCAAATATCAGCATGAACCAAGTCAAAACAAGAGGAAGAAACACTTGTTGATTTTGGAAAAGGTAGTTTGTGTTGTTTAGCTAGTGGACAAACAAAACAGTCAAAAGAATTGATATTATTGCAAGGAATCAAATCAGGTACAAGATGTTTCAACAAAGCTAATCTTTGTGAAGATGGGTGACCCAATCTGTAATGCCACAGTCTAACAGCATTATTTGAAGTATCAACAACATGAGAAGAGTCAAGATTACATAGATTGACTCTTTTATTACAAAGGAAAGAAGACAAACTAGATAGAACCTCAGAAACAGAAGTAGGCAATGTGGAAGAATCAGTGCACTGCAAGATGTATAAACCTCCATGTCTCTTACCCAGCCCAATCATCTTCCAATGCAGTAAGTCCTGAAGAAAGCAATAATGAGAGAGAAAAAGACAGCAGCATGAAGGATTCTGAGTTAGCTTACTGATGGATATAAGATTGAAAGTAAAGCTTGGAATACAAAGAACATGGTCTAAAGTTAAAGTGGCAGAGACTTTGACAGTCCCAATATGAGTAACTTTAACCATATCACCATTTGGAAGTTTAACTGAAATCTGAACAGAGGAAGTGATAGAAGTAAAGAAGTGGATAGAATGTACCATGTGGTCTGTTGCACCACTGTCAAGAATCTAGTCAGATGGACTGATGTGAGAAGTGTTGACACTAGAAGAAAAAACTGAGTGTTCAAGGGAAGGAGAGAAACAGATACCTGAAATGTTATGGGCTTGGAGATCCAATGAAGTCTGAGAAGGCTGAGAAATGATAGTGGCAGCTTGGTGAGCATTGTCCAAACACATTTCTGGTGGTGCTTGAGTGCCAAAATGACATTGGGAGTTCAACAAACCAATCAGTTGCTGATATTGAACCTTGGTGAGAGTGACAGGTTCACTAGTAGGATCTTCAGCAGTGATTACATTGTTTGCAAAAGGCTGACCAGGTTGATGACCTTTGTTCTTGAACTTATACCCAGGGGGATATCCATGTAGCTTATAACACTTGTCAACTACATGTCCCATAGCCCCACAATGAGTACATTGTGGTCTGCCATTCTTGTATTTAACAAAGTTCTTGATGTTCCCAGGCTTTGAACCAAAAGCTGCTAAAGCTGATGAGGCATCAACCAATAAGTTCTTACCAGCACCCACCTTTCTCTGCTTCTCATCTTGAAGCAAAAGAGAAAACACCTTGCTAAGAGGAGGCAAAGGTTCCAAAAGAAGAATTTGGCCTCTGACAGCTGCATATGTCCCATTCAGCCCCATCAGAAAAGACATAGTACAATCTTCAACTTGATGACCACATGTACATGTTCTATAATTCGAAAATTCATCCCAAAGTCCCTTGAATTTTGTGTAGTAAGCATTGATGGATAAATCTTCCTGTGTCAGAGAACTAATTTCTTTCCTTAAGTCAAAGATCGTAGGTCCATTCCCTTGCCCAAACCTGTATTGTAAGTCAAGCCATACATCCCTGGCAGTCTTGAAGTAAACAATGCTTGATTGCAAATCCTTAGAAACTGAATTAAACAACCAGGCTAGCACAGTGCTATTGCATTTACACCAAGCTGTGTAATGTGGGTGATCAGATTGAGGCTTAGGGATAGAACCATCAACAAATCCCAATTTGGTTTTGGCATCTAAAGAGATGAGAATGGCCCTACTCCAGGTGTTATAGTTCTCTTCAGTGAGGAGTTGAACCACCAAGGAAACTCCAGGATTATCTCCATGAGACAGAAAATAAGGACTAGATGTGCTTTCCCAAGGTTGTGTAGTGGGAGCAGTAGCACTAGCTGTACTCTCAGTCATACTAAATGCAGATTATTGAAGAAAAAGATGATGAAGGCTCAAAGTTCCTAATCAAAGAAAATCAAGAATTGATTTTCTAAAGAATCTTTCAAGGAACAAGAAATGGTTTCTGAGAATGATATAAGAATCTTTTATATGCAATTCACAAATTTGTTGAAATCTCAACAAGAAATTGCATATTAGAAACAAAGAGACTTTAAATTCGGAGAAGAAATTGAAACCCTAAAAATTGAAGATTTCAATTTCAACTATAAACCGGAGAAGGAAGATCAAGATTTCAACAGATTAAGAAAATCAAGACCTAGACGATGATGATTTTAATGCAAGAATCAACAGAAATAATGAAGAAAAAAAATTTCTAGTTGATCTGAAAAAAAAAACATTAAAACCAAGAAGAGAAGACAATTGAACTAGTGAGAATCAGAGAATACCAGAATGAAATGATCTCTGAACTAGTTCGTGCTCTGATACCATGTTGATTTTATACAAGCTCCGAAGGTTCATCAATGGAGGATTGTAAACAGAGAGAGAAAAGACTAGGTGAACAACACGAGACTTGTATGAAATGATTTCAATGTATTAAGCTCAACATGCTCTGTTCTATATATAGTGAGAACAGAGGCAAGGAAATGAAAACAGAAATAACTAATTGTTCATCCAATATCAGCTGTACACGTGTAATAAGAATGTAACTAACTCTACTAACTGACTCTACTATAAACGGCAGTCGTTTCTATTCTAAGCTACAGCTATACACTTGTAGTTTTATTTCTTCATATATAAAACATACAGATAACAGATACAACACTCATACAAACACGAGCACATACAAATCAATTACAAAACATACAAATCAATTACAAAATATCTCAATAATTCCCTTTCAAGAAGTGCTCAACTCAATCAACAAAAATTGGTGCAAGAGTCTTGTGGAACCAACGATTCCCTATCGCTACTATGATTGAGAGCACCGGGGTAATACTAATACACAAGCAGAAAATTTTCTGTGACTTAAATGTTCCGAACAAAATACAATGAACAACAACAAAGACAAACAAAAATGGTGCTTAGAATAATGTTTATGGATTGTGGATGAATAATGTTTTTCATCATGTGTATGAGATAATTATCTATCTTTTAAGTCTCCTCTTCTTTTAGACTATTCATACCAATCAGACCTGAGGTTATATTTATTATCAACTATATGTTTTTATTATTTAATATTCTTGTTTAGTCAATTAATGTTAAAAAAATAAATTAAAAAAACCCTAATATTTAATTCATAAGACCATAATATCTACTTTAAAATTAATGAGAAAAATAGTATATAATATTGTTGAAAAAAAAAACTTTGGATCAAATGTAAAAATTATTGGGTTGAGATGGGGACATGCTACAATTAATACCTGTCCCATCTCAACCCAATGGGTTCCTAGGAGTGTTTTTTTTTATTTTATGGATTCCTAGGAGTGTTTTGTACACATCACATTAACATTTCAATCAATGGAATTGGCACATTAACATGGTCCATATGTTCCTTCCCTATGCCTATAGCAGCTAGTTTCCGCAAAAAGCCAAAACAGATGTGGAAACGAGGCATGCCAAATGCTTAGGTAAAAAAAGAAAAAATAGAGAATAGACTATAGACTTGTGAGCGAGTTGCTTCTTGTGTTACCAACTCACATTTACTTCTTGAGTTTGTATAAGGTATTTTGTCATGGAATTGCAAAGGGTAAAAAAAAATAATAATAAATAAATAAATAAAATAAAAAGCTCCAAATTAAAGAGCTGTTCCTACTTCCTATTAAAGGTGTAGAAATCTGTTCAACATAGGAGAATTGGTATCAATAAATTGTGGAAAATAAGGTCAGCTAATCTTGAAAAGGAATCAAAAATTTTACCAAGAAAGCATTAGCTACATATTAAATTTTATTTAACGTGTTTGAATGTTGTGAACTTGTGAGACAATAAACTTCCTACTCTAGTGACAGCAAAAGAATACTTTTTTCTTTTCTTTTCTCCATTTTGTTTATTATTAATTGGCGGAAATACCTTTTTCATCCCTACATTTTCACACGATTTCCACTTTGGTCCCTAACTTTTTTTTTCACCGATTTTAGTCCCTATTCTGAAAAACGCGTCTCTTTTTTGTCCCTACCGTCAGTGGCCTAACGGCAAGGTCTTAGGTGGCAGACGGAAGCTGACGTGGCGCTAATGTGACAATTAAAATATTATTAAAAAATATTATTTGGCTTTTTTTTAATGCCATGTCAGCATTTTAATTTTTTTAAAAAATCATATCAGAAAATTTTAAAAATTAAATTAAATTAAATTTAAAAAAATCATAAATTTAATTTAATTAAAAATAATTTCTTAATGATCTTAGTGTTCTTCATTTTATAACTTTGTTCTTCATTTTCTTCCCAAATCAATCCCAGCAACCAAGAACTCAAACCCATCACAAGATCACAAACCCAGCAGCCAAGAACTCAAACCCAAATCACTAGCACATAAATGAAAACAAAAAGAAAAAATTAAATTAAATGCTAACATGAAGAATAAAGAAACCAAGAACTCAAATCTCCAGCAAATCAAGAACTCAAACCCAGCAAATCAAGAACTCCCAAATCAAACCCAGCAACCCAAGAACTCAAACCCAAATCTTCAGCAAATCAAACCCACAAACCCAGTAAACAAACCAATCTCCAACAAACCCATAAACCTATAATTAAACCCAGATCCCAAAACCACCACCACCACTACCACAATCAAACCCAGATCCCAAAATCACCACCACCACCACTAACCAACGGATCCATTTTCAAAACCCCAGAAAATTCAATGCCCAGAAGGAGAACAAGAACAAATCCAGAAAATTCATACCCACGCAAACCACTAAGATCCATACCCTTCAATACCAAATCTCCATACCCAGAAAATTCATACCTACGCAAAGCCCAGAAAATTCACTACCAAACCTCCATACCCAAACCACTAAGATCCATACCCTTCAGTTTTGAGAGACCCACGCAAGACCCGAGATCCATTACCTTCAGTTTTGCCGAGCCACAAACCCACCAGCTAAACCAACCCAACAACCATCCAAGCCAACCCAGCCACCATCGAATCCAACCCAGCCAACCCATCAAATCCAACCGACCCACAGCAAGCCAAGACCACCCCACCCACGGCAACCCACGACGAGCCACGACCACCTCACTCACGGAGAGCCACGACTACCAAAATCAAACCCAGATCCCAAAACCAACGCCGCCACCACCGGTCAACAGACCCCGCCGATCAAACCCATTTCCCAAAACAGCAAACACCATGACTTCGCCGAGAGAGAAAGAATCAGAAATGGATGAAGAATGAGGAATTTTTTGAGACCCAACAGTTCGGGGTAGCGACGGAGAATGGGTTTGAGGTGGAGGAGCAGTAGCGGCGGAGGAGTTGGCCACGGAGGAGTCGCCGATGTCGATGTCGATGCCGCCGTGCCGCCGCTCTCATCCAAGACGATCTCACTTGACAACGCTCATCCCCGCCGTGGAAAGCCCACCAACCACAAGGCATTCGGCGAAGCTGTCGCCATTCTCGCCGGCGATGGTCTCTGAGCCTTAGCTTGGATTTGGGTTTTCTGAAGATGGAAGAAATGTTAGTGGCTGGGTTTGTGTTTAGTTGAAGGAAGTTTTGTTTTTATTTTTGGGTTTTTGAATTTTTTTAGTTTTTATTTTTATTTCAGTTTTTTCCTTTTTTTTTTTTTTTTTTTTTCATTTAGTTAAAATTTACAAATTAATTTTTTGTTTTTAAAAAATGACGTGGCATTTGTGGGTATTATTTTAATATTTTTAATTTATTCCGTTTGCCAGCTGTGCAATTTCCGTCTCTGATGTAACGGTAGGGACAAAAAAGAGACGCGTTTTTCAGAATAGGGACTAAAATCGGTGAAAAAAAAAGTTAGGGACCAAAGTGGAAATCGTGTGAAAATGTAGGGACGAAAAAGGTATTTCCGCCTTATTAATTTTGTAATTTTTGGCAGCCAAAATTTATAATTAAATATTATCCTCACTTTTCGTCCAAGTCTTTTACCATTATGGTCTTCAGCGAGGTGGAATCCGAAATAACTTGTATTATTTTCACACAAAAAAAATTCTTTATCATACATTCTAACCTTTTGTTTCATTTACTACTTCTTTCGATATAAATAAAAGAACAAAAAAAATACAAAAATTCTTAAGTTTATAGTTCGGTAATCAATTCTAATAGTTTACAAGTCTAATAATTCTATAAAAGAGTAAACTAAAACGCATTTACATGTTATACATAAAACATCAAATAAAGTTAAAATTGTTTTATAAATTAAGAGTGATTTTGAATTTGGCAAAATTATAGTTATACTTAAGATTTTTTTTATCCTTACATAACAAATAAGTTAAAAATTTAAAGAAAAAAAATTAAGATAAATTACCATTTTGGTCCCCACATTTGCTATGTGTTTCAAAATGTTCTCTAACGTTTTTTTTTTTAATTTTTTATACAAGATAAAATTTCTACTCTACCCTAATCTAAGTGTATATATGTGTGAAACTCCTTCCTAGAGACTTGAATCTCGGCTCTTGCCCCCCACACCCCACAAGTATTTATACTTGTGGCGTGACCACCGCACCAAGGGTGCATAGTGGTAAATGTTCTCTAACGTTTTGAAAGTGTCAATTTAGTTCTCAACATTTTGGTATTGTGTCAAAAATCAAAATAGTCTAATTGGATGCAAGATGAAAAAAGATGATGTGGCTAACAATGATATTAAAATATTATTTTTTGTACCACCTAAATTGCCACTAGGCTATCACACGTCATTAATTTAAAAATATAATAACATAAAATATTTGAAATTAGTTTATTTTAGAGATTTTCTTTCTTGTTCCTTTGCCTTCTCGGGAACCAGACAGGGGGCAAAATTTGCCTAACAGTACAATTTTTGAAATTTTTAAGCTGGATAGCACGCATTCAAACTTATTTAGTTAGTTAGACTCTTTTTGGAAGTCGATTTTATCAAACTCGACTTCCAGGCGAATTCAACCTCGCGGCTCCCGAGTAAAAAGTCTGATGTGGATTTAAAAAAAGGAAAAAAAGCCACTTGGAAGTCAAGTTTAACAAACTCGACTTCCATTGAAAGTCGAGTATGCTGAACTTGACTTCTAGGTGCAGTAAAACTTTTACCAGGTCTGCGTAAAACAGGGAAAGTCGAGTTTAGTGTACTCAGCTTCTACTGAAAGTCAAGTACAGCATACTCGACTTCCAGTAAATGTCACCTACCTGCCCAACTAACTCAATTATGCGACACGGTAAAAATTTATTTAAATGGAACCCGAGTCTGTGAAACTCAAGTTCCAATAAATATTACAACCATCCCAACCGTCTCAGACTTATACACTCGTCTCAACTCTCACTTTCCACTAAACTCTCACTTCTCATAGCTCTCTCCCACGCCAAAACTCTCCCTTTCACACAAAAGCTTTTCTTCTTCTACAAATCACATTGATCATTCTACAAATTAAAGCTTTTCTTCTTCTTCAATTGGTAGGTAAATATTCAAACCTTTTTTTTTTTTTTTTTTGTTAGACCTGGATATATACTCACTTTTACATTTGGTAGATATATATATATATACACACACACATACCACTTTTATATTGTTGATGAGTAATGTGTTATTATTATTATTATTATTATTGTTTTTTGTATTTGTTATTTGTGCTTTGTAATGGGTTGTTATTTGATATGCAATGGGTTTTTCTTAGAAATATGTTGTTATGTATAATGCGAATGAATGAATAACATATTATTTATTTGCAAGGTGTTGTAATGTGTAATGGTTTTGTTAGTTGTAAGGTGTAACGGATGTTAATTTTTTAAGGTTAGCAACCATGTAAAAATTTGTTTGAGTTTAAAAATTTGAATTTTTGCTTGGAGAGAATAAAATTTCAATTGATTATAATTGTTTGGTGGACTATGTTATCTTTATATTTGCCTTGAGGCAATATTTTGTAGTTCATATCGAATAAAGGTGTTATATTCGTCACTAACTTTTAGTAAACTTATTTGACTTATAGGCTTATAATGAGTTCGATTGATTTTTATCTATATTATGGTGGGGAGCCCTGCAGTGATGTGACTTATGGAGTGACATATGAAGGGTCTGGTAAAAAATTAGAGATTATTCAGCTAAAAAAACGGTGGGAGATCAATTTGAAGAGGTTGAAAAAGAAAATTATGAAAGAGCTGGATTTGGACCATCGGTTGCATGACATAAAAATTATATATCGTGCTCCTCATGCAGTGTTCAATGACCGTATTGTCTTCATGCCTATTGAAATAAAAGGAGACAAGCATGTTCAGATTATGTTTGACAGGATAAACTCTACGCCCTAGTTAAAAGCTACCGAGTTGTATATAAGTGTGGAGCCTCGTATAGAAGTTGGCGGTGAAGATGTGTAACAAACAACTTTAGAGGGTGGTGGCGGGGAAGAATTCCATCCACTACATATGGATAGTTATTCGACTCTTATCCCGTGCACCATAGTTGGGGGTTATACAACACCATGCTAAGAGACACCAACTCCAATGGAGGTTTGCGGATCTAGTTATCAACAAGAATGTATTCAATCTCTAGGGAGGGAAGACGAAGACGAAGATGATGTTGATCATGGTAGAGATGAGTATAAAGAGATGATTGGGAGAGATGACTTTCACAAGAATACTATAAACTATGAAAATGTTGACAATGTTATGGATGATCATGATGATGATGTTATAGAGTTTCAAGATGATATAGGTGATGGTATAGGTGTGCAGCCCGCAGTCCCTACATATGAAGCTTATGGCCCATCATTCCATGCAAACACTTGGGATAATATAGTTGATCCTTCAAATGTTAAGATACCATTTTCATCAAGTTGGGTGCGAGGAATGAATTTTAGCAAATGGTTGATTTTCCCTAATAAAGAGGTTATGAGACAGGCATTAATAGTTTACTCTATGGATAACAACAAGAATTATATAACTGAGTGGTCCAACCAACAAAGATTGTGTGTGAAGTACGCGAATGAGTCATGTGCATGGAAAGTCCGAGCATTCTCGCAATGGAAGCTTAATGGGTTGTGGGCCATCACAGTATACGACGATCTTCACACTTGTCCGTCAGTTGGGGTGAACAAAGATAGCAGAATGATGGATTCCAATTTTCTTGCCAAAGAACTTCATACATATGTACTTGCAGATCACACCAGCAAAATAAAGGATCTCCAAAATCTGATGAAGGAAAGGTTTAACCACGATATATTGTACTACAATATATGGGATGCGAAACAAAAGGCTATTGCAAATATACACGGGAATTGGGAAGAGTCGTATCAAAAGTTACAGAAGTTGTTAGCATATAAGAATAGCGATCTGGGTACACAAGTTTCTTTTCGGTCGATCAACGGGGACATACTGGGTACTATTATATTCAAGTATGTGTTCTGGGCTTTCGCTCCTTCCATTGCTGGATTCACATATTGTAGGCCAGTAATTAGTATTGATGGAACTCATCTTTATGGAAAATATAAAGGAAAGTTGTTGATTGCAATGCCTATCGATGCTAATAATGAGATTTTTTCGCTTGCCTTTGCGGTTGTGGATGATGAGACGGGGGCCAGTTGGGGATGATTTTTATCTTGTCTGCGGACCACTATACGGGATGTGGTACCTGATTCTGGCATTTGCATAATATCAGACCGACATAGAGGTATAATATCATCCATTGCACGGTGGCCCAATGATTATGTTCTAGTATATCATAGATATTGCATTAGATATACTGGAACATAAAGGTTTTGTTGATTTGAGTTGAGTACATTATTAGTTTCTAACACGTTTATTATTTAATTATATTCACATGTCACCGGTGAGTGGTTGGACATTTGGCAAGCATAAGTGACAATGGGAAAAGAAGGCTTACTGATCTTGCAACAATATTGGGAGGGCCACTAGGCCGGAAAATATATGCACCAGAACCTTGTAAGAGAGACAATATGACTATCATATCACTGAATCCAGTCATAATTACTTCCAAACATGCATAAATATTGCATACCTGGGGATCGGCATCACCTGGGCTTGAAGCATACCAGAGATAACTCTGTTGTGTTGGTACATCGACTTGGCCATGACAATCATTTAAAGACAATTTTCAGTTTAACTAAAATAGTCTCTAAAGCATCTCTAGTAGTAGAATGAAACAAACTAACCTCATTTGACACATCAAATACTCCATCTTGAATCTTCTTGTAAATGGTAGCAGGTGTTTTTATGAATGCCTACATAAAAAATTATTTACTTCTTAAAACTGAGAAAGGTAATGGCAAAAAACCAAGCCTTAATTCACATATATAGTTGAAGAATCTGAGGATTTTGTTACAAGGCACTTTCCAACATATCTTAAATATTTATTCTTATCTCCTCAACATTCTGAGCACTTTCCAACATATTTATTCCTTTTTGCGTGTCTCCAGCTTTGAAAAATTCCATCTCAACCTAATGAGATAATAGACAATTCCAAAACAAAAAATCTCCTTAGTCTTAACCTAAACTACCTAATTCTAGATTAAATACAAGAAGAAAACAGAAAAACAAAGCAACCACAGTGCTCAATTTCACATGAAAAAATTCTGTTGCTTTAAAAAAATTCTGCTACATCAAAATCTGCTGCATTAAAAAAATTTTGCTGCATCAAAATTCTGCTGCATTAAAAAAATTCTGCTGCATCAAAATCTGCTGCATTGAAAAAATTCTGCTGCATTAAATAAAACTTAGTAATACAAATAAAATTTGTTGCATTAAATAAAACTCAATAATACAAATAAAATCTACTGCATTGAAAAAATGCTGCAGCATCAATCACATTTCTGCTGCAAATTTATTCAAATATAAATTCTACTACATTGATTAAACATATATAATGTTATCATCTGCCAAAAGTAAAGACAATTAGTTTTGTCTTTAAGCCACATGCATAGAGGTTTACAACCAAAACCTAACTACTGGTCCACCATACATCAAAGATGCACATCTTCCAACCAAACAGTGGGAACCAGTTACATAAACTGTGGCACTTGACCAATTTAAATACCAATTACATAAATTGTGGGAACCATAACAAAAACAAAAAATAGATGATTTGCTTCATTTACTGCTTTTGGTGCCCTTGTTAGCCTTCTTGCCCTTTCCACCAAGTGGTTGAGTGGTTGCAAATAGAAGAACCATAAACCATCAAGAAAACGTTACAGATATATGTTTATTTCACCAACAAAAATGAACTTTTATTTTATCAGTCACCAAATAGTGCACTCAAGTGTCCAACAGCCACTTTACCAAGTATATATGAATGTGTATCACTAATCATATTAGGCTGCACCCTCCCTGCGTTTACTTCTTTTCTGGTTGCGTCTAGTGTATTGCTTGGCGGGAACATGCTCTGTTACCTGCTCATAATGTTATATTTTTAAGCTTTTACAAACAAACAAATTCATGCACAAAGCAACCTAAAAAATATATGAAATTAAAATCAAAGTAAAGCACTTGGAATACCAGGTGGGAACCTGTGTCGCATCTCCTTGGTTGGATGGCACGAGTCAATTTCCTTTTGGGTGCAGCATGAGCGTTTGCATCCTGTGGCTGCTCAACTTGGTGACGTTGCCCCTGCTCAACGTCACTGTCATGTGGATGCGTGGCTTGTGGAACATGTATCAAGGTAGAGGAGGTAGGAGGTGATTGTGTATGACTTGGGCTGGTAGACATGAGCTCAACGTGGGGTGTTTGAAGGCTAGGGGTGGGTATAACTGTTTGGGGGGGAGCTATAAGACGGGGCCATAGGTGAGTTGTGGTCAACGGTGGTGGTGTGTGGGGAGAACTCGAATTCAGCATGGGTAAACCACGAGGGAGATCCGGTGTAAATGGGAGGGATGGGTGGCATGGGAAGCCCAGTTGTGTTCTGAGGGGTGGAACAGGGGTTTCAGTGGCCAGAGGAGGGGTGGGGGCAGGTTGATGACATGTCACTGGAGCAACTGAGCTCGTATTGGGCCTTACATCTAGTATTTTAGTCTGGTTTGCTGCTTCGGCATTGGCCGGTACATCGATACGATCAACCTCATCCACATCCTCAAGGGCCTTCTTAATGAACTTGTATTCGTAAGATTCTTCATTGAACCAGTTGAGGACAGCTAGTTGGGTTGCAAGCTGTCATTAAATCAACGACATTATTAAGTACGACACATACATAACGTCAAACACAACATGCAAAACAAAATAAGTTTATGCACATTACCAAAATTTCCATCTTAGCGCTAACGCAGTCGATATACAGTTGAGTGATCCTACGATACCACACCATATATGGATGATGACGTGACATCACCTTCTCCATCCTGAGTGCATTACAAACGTACTCGTCACGATCATTCCACCTCTGAATATGGACTGCATGTTCCATTGAAAAATTTTTATCTACCTTGCCCTTCGCATCTATTTTGTGCAAATTGCGATTGGTATTAGCATTTCTGGGTTGTTCTTGCTTTAGTCCAAACTGTCGTAAGACACGATTGGGTAGGCGGAACTCTACAAGCCAAAAACATATAAGTGGAACGGTCGACCTCTACACGTCACTTCCCTCAATGCGAAAACTATGAGGAAGGTGGCTCAAGTCATTTCCATATGGCTTCCACTTAACCTACAAAAACCACCAAGTAAAGCAACCACATTCATAAATTTTCCCATAATTTGCATAACAAGTAGCACAATAGTGGGTAATGAAAATTCAAGTATTATACCTGGTTGGGCCATGTCGTGGCAATTTGATTGTGATATGTAGAAAGCACGTGCGTCGGAGCATTCTTTGTACTCATCGCCCCTGCGCATCTACAAGCAGGTAACATCGCATGGTCATTAGTCATTTACGTATAAAAATGTGGCATAATACATGATAGCATACTAATTATGCAATATATACTTACTTCATAGTAAGAGGAATTGATAGCAGTGGTGGACCATAAACACCCTCGGGTTGGGGCACCATCTGTGGGGACATATGTGGGAACCTGACATATATCCATAATTGGACCAAAATCAATGGTCCGCCAATTTGCTTTGCCTTCTTGTCGCTTGCATTGCATAGCTGTCTGTACAACCATGATAAGGCTGCACTACCCCAACTATACTTGCGTGGATTACGAAGGTCTCGCATAAACTCTAACCACATGAGATGGACCCTATCTCTAGACTTGTCAAGAAATACCATATCCCCTAGTAGGGCTAGTATATAGCAGCGAGCGTACTGATGAACTTGAATCTCATTAGCATCCGGAGGTAGTGGTTATCTGATTCTTTCGACAAGTGCGGGTATCAGAATCCTTTGACCTTTTAGCATAGTTTGAGCGTCATTTGGAATTTGAATTCCAAGTATTTCAGCACACACAGTTGTCCAAGTTCTTTTAGTGGGCCCAACCATTGCCTCACCCTCGATGGGCAACCCTATGATAACTTCCACATCTTGCAATATGATCGTCATCTCACCATGTGGTAGGTGTAATGTATGGGTCTCTGGGCGCCATCGCTCTACAAATGCAGTGATCAATGCATGATCAAGCTGTATGGATAGGACCAAGTGTAGACCCTCTAGACCAAGCAACCTCACAATGGCAAGGACACGATCATCTACCATAGGAACTCCTTCATGGCGTCAATTCTTCATGGCGACTTCGACAATCCAGTGTGCTAGGAGGATCCTGCAAATATTATAACAATAAATAAAAATCTCATGCAAATATTTAGTATTTATGGCTAATTAGAGTTGTGACATGAATGCATACGACAAGAAACCTCATGCAATTACCTGTTCCCCAGGGTTCCATAGTAACTCAGATCGATGTTTAACTTGTTCTGTCAATACACTAGGATCAATGGGTCCAAGATCTATCGTCATGCTGCAAAAAGTTTGTGTCATATCAGCTATAAATAATAGGTTTGTGTAATGTGCAATATTGGTTAGTGACATTGAATAGAGAGATTAAATGTGCAATATTGGTTAGTATCATACCAAAATTGTACTCTCCTTTCATAAGTAATAAAAATTCTAAACTAAACAAACAAAAATTAGTACAATAGGGTGTGAGTATTACATCCTTCCAAGAGAAATTTGTACAATAGGGTGTGACAGAAATTAGTTCAAACCCAGTTGGCTTGCCAATTAATCTTCACTTCTCAACAGAAACTCCTTTCAGATCTTTTTTGTATTATGCCAAGCCAAAATTTGCTAGGTGTGGGTAAAGATTTTTGCCAAGCTGCATTTTTCAGAAACATATACATTAGTTAACCACCTTCAAGTAAAAAGAGACATTTTGATATTGAATTTAGAAAATAAAAATACCAACTGAAAACAAGATCAAGAACTTAAGGAAGATATTTACAAGAATATTTGCTGGTTTATACTTGTATGCTACCTAGAACAAGGGTGTCATTGTCTGGATGCACATGAGCACACAACGTGATAAAGTACATGATGCTTTCTTTTTATTGGTAAATGATGATGACAAAGAGAATATGTGATGAGATCACCCCTTAGTAGTAATAGACCATGTGACCTAAGTCAATCTTAGTTTGTGATAGGTATGCCTCAAGTCAACCTTTAGTAGTAATTCAAAAAATTCACAAAAGACTTCATTCTGATGCAATTAAATAAATTTCACAAAGAAGTAAACTGCTGGACTAAATATGGAATTCTAAGAAGCACGAAGAGCAATAAGCACTATAAGTTGTTGAGAGACATTAAACTTCACAGAACATTGATTTTATAAAAGTCCAAATCAGCTAGTGCAAACCAAAGCAGGCCATGAATGTTTCAAAGAAACTCCATTTGCGAAAAAAATGCTTCAAACAGTTTTTGGGAGCTATGGTTCCAACAGAAAGTGTGATGGAGGAAAAGTATGGCCTAAGGCCTAGCATCGTGTAGGTAAAGGAAAGACCATTTTCCATTGGTTGGTTAACTGGCATTTGGGCCTTTGTGCCTAATATATAGTCATAGGGTCACATATGATGCTGGAAGTAGCTTAAATGCAAATGTAGCTGGTGTCATATCAAATGAAAAGCTGGGTTTAGTTGCATGCATAACTTACCAATCAAAAAAAAAAAAAACCTGGGTACGGCCAAAAGTTAGATTAGTTGAGCTAGTTCGGAAAAAAAAAAAAAAAATTCAGCTACACACAGTTAGTTCATTAATGACGATTGTGTTTCTAGGCTGCATATAAGATAGGAAAATACACAACTGCAGAAACCTGGGAAACTATTAGGCAAAAGCTACTTCTTGTTGACCAGTGGAACATTGTTTGATTTCCAAAAGCTATTCCAAAGTTTGCTTTTAAAAGCTGCTTCACTGTTAAGAACAGGTTACTAACAAGGGACATATTAGCTTAATGGGGTTACTTTGGAGATATATTATGTTTGTCGTCAAACTAAGCAATGCATAGAATTTTCTTGAAACAATAATAAGTAAACTCTACTTCTGCACTTCTCTTTAATTATTGCTGCAAATGTAACATGTTCACCAAACTTCATTTTTCAATTTCATTTTCATGTAGTCCTTGCTATAATTTCCGCTTTACTTTCTTCTGATGTCCAATAAATACTTCTATTATTATTCACAAATTACAAGCCACTGACAAAAAAAATACTATGATCAACCTATACCAAATTCACATAAATCATTGAACCAACATAAGGAACAACTCGAGCATGTATGATGAAGGGTTTTTTTTTTTTTTTTTTTTTTCATAAGGAAACAATTTAAGCAGAAACCAAAAAAGAGACAACCCTATAAAACTCTCAAGAAATTATTTTCATTATTGAGTATTGTCTAGTATAATGAATTATATTAGTGTATATATATATATTAATAATATTATTTTCTAAATCATGAACAAAAGTTAGACAAATTTCATATGCACCTTTCTGTAAAGGTTAGCTTTGAAGGTCATAAAATTATTGAGCAATTACTTGCTAGCTTCAGCAACAGGAGCAATGCCCGAAACAAAAACAAATAAAATGATGGAGAGAGAATGAACAAATGAAGAGAAAGAAAAACAAACAAATGAAACCCAAATCTCAAAATCACTAAACCTAAAAGCAAATCAAAACCCATTTCATTTCAGCCAATAAATAAAGACAAAGAAATCGCATAAGAGAGACAGAAAGAGAACGAACCTGCTGGTTGAGTCGGAAAATGATGGACGGAGAGAGACATCGGAGAGAGAGAAAAGATTATTGAAGAGAAGGAACGGCATAGGAGAGAGAGTGAACTTGATTATATGAAACTCGGATTCCCCTTTTTAACCCCCATGAAATTTTTTTAACTTAACCTGGAAGTCGAGTATAGTATACTCGGCTTTCAATAGAAGTCGAGTTCAGTATACTCGACTTCCAGGTGGCTTTTTTCATTTGTTTAATCCACGTTAGACTATATGTTTGTCGTCGGGGGTGGGTGATTTTGCTTGGAAGTTGAGTTTGATAAAATCGACTTCCAAAAAGAGTCTAACTAACTAAATAAATTTGAACGCGTGCTATCCGACTTAAAAATTTCGAAAATTGCACTGTTTGGCAAATTTTGCCCAGACAGGGTTTAAAAAACAAGAATTCAAAATACAATAATATGGCTGTTTTCTCTTCAATTCGACTTCTTTAATTTTAGTGTTGAAAGAAGAATTTAATTTTTGTTAAAAAATTAATTTACATTCTTTGTCATCCAAATACTAAAATAGAAATTAAAGCTTTGTATATAGGCAGGACTAATAAGGTTTGGTAATTTCAGCCGAAGTGGAAGTATTGACTTATAAGGTTTGGTAAATTTCATCCGAAATGGAGGAACTGACCTAATGTAGTCTGTTAACATCAGGAATAATGTGATAGTTCATTTAACTTTTAAGGCTAAAATATGCAACTTCGGAGTATGTGTTTGGGATTTGTGGAAATGTGATAGTTTGTGAGTTTGGCTTATGTTGATGGAATGTGTTTGTGAGGACTTAATGAGTATGTATCGTTTTCCTCAAAAAAGAAAAAAGAAAAAGTTTGTATCATAAGTCGTAACCATTATGAGATTTTGTCAATATCATTTGTGATTCTTGTGAATATTATTTGTATTATTAATAACGTACAGATCTTAATTGATATAGATATAGATATGGAGTACATGTGAGTTCCAATTAATTTAACTAGTAATATTTTTTATTGTCGAATAAGCAACTGAATTTGAATAATATTTTAGTTTGATGATAAAGAATAATTATCGTATAATAATGAACTCTATAAATTTAATGAATATTGTTTTGTTTGATGCACTCTGTTAAGCCCAAATTTCAACAAATTAACCTGGCCCAACCCAGTAAGAGTTAGGGTGTATTTGGATATCGCTTAATTTGCTAAAAACTGAAAATACTGTAACAAAATAATTTTTAAATGTATGAATAATACCGTAAGACCCATTTTTAATGAAAGTTTTGTTGAAAACAGAGGTTTGTGGATTCCGTAAACAGTGCATGGGACTCGTTGAAAAAGTTGAAATGCGCTTCTCAAAAAAAAAAGAAAAAAAAAGAAAAAGAAAACTCAAATGCAAGATAATGCTTTTCAGCACTATCCAAACGTATTGGGTCTATTTGAATACTGCTTATTGTTGAAAATTGAAAAAACTATAGTAAAATAATTTTTAAATGTGTGAATAGTGCTATGGAACCCAATTTTAAAGTTTTTTTTTTTAAAAAAAAAGTAATTTGCACAGAACCCACTAATTTATGAAAAATGTCCTGTAAATAATGCACGGAACCCACTAATTTGTGAAAAATGTCCCACCGGTAAATGCAAAACACGCTTCCCAATCGGAGGCTTAGTAGTTTGGAGTCTCTTTGCCAATTATGAAACTTTGAGGGGGAAAATGATAAAAAGATCACTGAAACAAATATGAGATTTTGACAAAAACGTGAGGTTTCTTCATTTTTTATTTATATATATATATATATATATATTTTTTTTTTTTTATGCACGTGAGGTTTCTTCATTTGCCGACTAAAATGAAATGAAAAAAAAAAAAGGCATGCGAGGTACAATGGCCCAAGTACACGAGCTTGATGTTTGTCCGAATCGAATAGATTACCACCAGGAAGAGTTCTTGCCTCTTTCTGTCCTATTGATGTTCCTGTTTACCAAATCCAACAAATTAAGAGACCATTGAAACAAATATGAGATTTTGTAATGGTAAAAGGTTCAAATTTGCTGCTTGAAATTTTAGAAAATGTCTTCTCAACCAAAAAATTTTAGAAAAGGTTTTTTTTGGATAGATAAAATAAACTTGAATCTATACTGTCCACTTCATAATGATTGATTTTTATCATCATGTCAAGATATAAATTGATTTTTTTTTTTTTTTTGTATGTGAGATTCAAACTCAAGCAATCTTTTATTCAACTATAAAATACTTGGCCAATTAAGTTACTAAAAACAAACATAAAAAGGTTTGAGTACAGGTTGCTAAAGAATTAAAATCAAAGTTGGTATATAGTATTTATCTTTTTAAGACATTGCCTAAGACTTAGATTCAAAACTAACACATTTTAAAGTTTGAGTAGAGGGCCCATTTGGTAGAATAGTTTGAGTAATATTATTTGTATTTTTTGAAATATGTGTGGGTAAAAATGCGTGTGAAAATGCGTGTAATATTGTTTAAAAACTGAAAACATGTTGCTAAAATGCTCTACCAAATGGGCTTTGAAACAATAAGCTTTAATTTGAAACTACTCATAAAACATGAAGTTTAAAATTTAGTTTATAAAAAAAAGGTTTAAAATCCAATTATCCTTTAAATTTAGGTGAATTGTCATTGAGTTTTTAAAGTTTATTATTTTGTCATTTTAGTTCTTAAATTTTAGAGAAGTGTTATATTTATAACATTTTTACAACAAATCATAGGTGGTAAGTTGTTATTGATTCTAATTTAAACTTAATACTTAAATTAATTTTTTTACCTATCAATAACAACCTTACTTATAATTTGTTGTGAACATATTGTATACGTAACATTTCTCTAAATTTTAATATATTTGTCAAATTGGTAATTTTGTAATTCATGTAAAAAATTAATCCCCCATGAATGTAATGACCAACTTAAAAAATATGCTTTATAAAAAAAAAAAAAAATATATATATATATATATATATACACATATATTAAAGTTTGATGACCAAAAAAAAAAAAAAAAAAAAATTAAGGGAAGAAAATGATGACTCAATTTGAAACTATATATAATTTAATTTGTATTTAATGTTAAACGGTAAAGTTAATTAATTTTTTTTTTTTTTGTAATTTTAGCAAAAATTTAACTAAAAACAAAAAAAGACCGTATAGACTAGTGAGTGAAAGAGGGAATGTAGGAAGGAAGCATCGTCACGAAACGTTGGCCGTAACAGATAAATAATAATAATAAAAAAAAAAAAAAACAAACGAATCTTTCAAAAGTGAAATTACCAAAAATCCCATGCTCCCCCACACTTCTCCTTTCTCCTTCTGTTCTGTAAACTCAGATTGCGCTTTCCTTCATTCCTTCTGTAAACTCAGAACCAATCAAAAATTCCCTCCCTCCTCGCCGGACAGAAATATCTCTTCCCTCCAAAACCACCTTTTTATACTTATATTTATACATATAAGTTACAAAGAGAATCTCTCTCTCTCTCTCTCTCTCTCTCTCTCCACAGAGATTCTAGAGAGAAAAAGAAAGAAAGTCGCGAATCGAAGAGAATGGTGGCGCTGATCGATTAGAGCTTCACCGTCCGTACAACTCATGGTTCGTTCTCGAACTTTCTCTTTCTCTGCGTTTACTGTTCTAACCTAACCGTTTTTCGTTTTCATTTCTCGGTTTTCGATTCCACTAATCTAAAGCTTTAGCTAGCTGGCAATCAATTCCTATTTGATTAATTCATTTAGGTTTTTGTGTTAGTTTTAATCTTAATCTACGCTTGAATTAAAATTGAGTGAAAGTGTAGTAGCGATCGAAGTTTATATAGCATAAATTTGTAGAATCGTATGTAATTTTCTAACTTTCTTGAAGATTTGTTTGTTTAGCATAAAATTACGAGTCGGAATGAAGTATTTCGGTGTGGACTGTGGATTAGTCAAGAGTTTAAAGTGGCACAATAGTTTGTGAAGCTTTACATTGATAACACACACGTTGCATTATAGCAAAGTTTTTCAATGGTTGCGTTTCGGTATGCTTTTACTGGTGTTTAGCTATTGTGTTTGCATGGGAGGATTTGAAGATTCGTGATACATGTTTGTGTTTTGCATCAATCATAACTTTTGATTGAATGAGTTTTTTTTTTTTTTGGGACCAATCCATTGTTGGATTACGTTGTCTCTTTATACTCTCCGTGCTTGTAAAGTATCAAGATGATAAGGGATCAATAACTATTTTATTTATAAAATGTTTAAATTTCAATTTCAATTTGATTTTGATTTTGATTTTTTGTATTTTAAAACTATTATGCAAGTTTATTGAGTTTAATATGAAATTTGATGTGCGTGTTAAGAACAATGAGAATGTGTTTGAAGCTTATAATGGGTAATTCTGTTTTTTTTTTTTTTTTTTGCTTCACCTAGGGTACAATTGAAATGGGTGTACCTTTGGGTGGTGAGAGTCCTGCTATACTGCAATTGCACAAATGGGGTCCCTCACAGGCTCAACTCAACCTTTCAGAATTCCGTGAAGCTTTTATTTCTCCTACAAGACAGCTTTTATTATTGTTGTCATATCAGTGTGAAGCTCTGCTTCTTCCTCTGAATATTGGTGAGTTTTCTTGACTCCATTTCCTTTCTCATATATGTGCTTTGATGCATTGAGACTGCTGTGTGTGATACATAGTGGTTTAATTGATCTTTCTTTTTTCTTTGTCTGCAGGGGACCCTGTAAATAGTGATGGTCTGGAAGGTAGTCATGACAGAAGTTCTAAAGATCCGGGGTCATTTTTTGAAGCACCTGCAGTATCTAGTAGGTCAGATTCAAGGGACAATATGGCCGGCACTTCTGGGTCAGTTGTGGATTTTGATAATGATTTTTCTCCTCAAGGTGAATCTTCCAAGTCTGATTGTTGTACTTTTCTTGGGGATGTAAACTCACTGACTTGGGGTGTATGCGGTGATACCTATGATCAACACAAGGATACTTCATTTAGAGAACTTTTATTTGTATCTGGCAACCATGGTGTGACTGTCCATGCCTTTTGTCAACCCAATAGAAGCAGTGCAATGACTAAAACTGCTCTGGATGGTGACTTTGGACAAGGGAGGTGGGTGGAGTGGGGGCCTTCTGCTACCCTAGCTCAAAATATGGAGGTGCAGGAACCTTCCACCTTGTGTTGTGAAGCCCCTGAAAATGTTGTGGATCTAAACACAGCCCAGGAAAGTAATGAAATTCGAAATAATATTTCTGAAGTAAATGGGGATGATGAGTTGTCAAAAAGTATTGCTCCTAAGAAATGGTTGCAATCATTTTTTACTGAAGTTGAAAGCATCAAATCTGATGGCACCACATGGACCAGGTTCCCAGATAAGTCATCATTTCCTTGCTCTGCAAAGGTTGTTTCATTCAGCCTTTTTAATAGTAACTTACCACTTCTGGGCTTCAATTACAAATGCAATTCCGTATCAAGTAAGGAAACAGTTCTTGATTCAGAGAATGACACATCTATAAAGTCAGATTTGGCTTCATCAGTTTCAAATTTGAAGTCTGATGTTTTGTCCAATATTTTTGGTGTTGGAGTGAATAGTTTATACAAGTGCTCCAGAGTGTTCTCTAGCAATTCACATTACTTTATTGGATTCTTTTTAACATTGGTGGATGCTGTTACTGTCAATACTAGTGATGAAAATGGTAGTAGCATTTGCAACAATTTACTTCTTGTTGCTAGGTTAGAGAGTTGGGGAATCCAGTGGGTTTCCTCGGTGAAGCTTGAAGAAAGTCTAAATGTAGGCCCAGTGGTTGAGTGGATGGACTTTTGCTTTTCTGATGATCTTCTTGTTTGTCTTAATTCATCTGGCTTAATATTTTTTTATACTGCAATATCTGGTGCTTATGTTGCACGCATAGATGTTTTACGGTCATGTGGACTTAACCCTCAATTTGATTTGCTGGAGAAGGAAAAATTTTCTAAAGGTGCTGATAAACAAAATAAACAAGTTGATGAAGTTCATGAGAAGTCAACTTATCAACATGGTGAAACTTTTAGTAGAAGATTGTTTAAAAGATTGCTTGTTGCTTCACATACTTCCCTCTTAGCTGTGGTTGATGAGTATGGTGTAATATATGTAATTCGTGCTGCTGACCATATGCCCAGCAATTACTATGCATCTGAGAAATTGCTTCCACATTTTCAGTATTTCGGACTTGGTTTGTTGGTTGGTTGGGAAGTTGGCGGTTCTGATATTGGCCCCCAAAGGGTATATCCTAGTTATTCTGGTCATCTTAAATTTAATATTTCATCCACGATGGATGGAAGATTTTCCTCCATGGATAATATTGGAGGTAATGTACTTCAGAAAATCCGAGACTTGGACCTTCATGAAAAGAGGAGCCATTGTGGCTCATATTTAAGTGGTTTTTCTGCTGCTTCGAAGACAACAGATCAGAGGTTCCGTGATTCTGAAGTTCCATCACACAGTATGCGGAAAATATTTCTTTCGACATATAGATTTAATGAGGATGATTGTGTCTATTTTTCTCCCTTGGGAATTACTCGGTTCATTAAAAAACACCATATGAAGAACCAAAAGGGTTCTCAAATTGTTCATTTTGATCTGCATGCAGAGTTGGCAGTGTGTGATGATAGCTGCTTGAGTGGGCGTGAAATATTCTATCTCCAAGGGATAAAAGAAGCTTTCATTGGAGAAGCAGTTGGTTGCACATTCCAGGGATCTTTTTATTTGGTGACAGAAAAAGGTCTTTCAGTGGTTCTTCCCTCAATTTCAGTTTCATCTAATTTCCTTCCTATTGAACCCATTGGATATCAGCTGCCAAGTATAAGTAGAGGCATCGAATATCAAGTTAGAGACATATTGGAAACTACTGAATCAAAGCAGCCATGGCCGCTGTGGAAACTTGAAGTTTTGGACAGGGTTCTTTTGTATGAAAGCACTGAAGTGGCAGATTGCTTATGCTTGGAAAATGGTAAGAATAGTTGAAATTGAACTTGTTAGTGATTTCTAGTTTTCTATTAGATGAATTTGATTTACACAGTTTCTGTTCTTAGTTTTGTGCTGGACCAGTGCTTTAGATTCTGCATTATCACCCTGGAAGACTGTCTTCAATTTTTAATTCTATGATAATCTCATGTAATCATTTCTTGATATGTCATCTCTTTCTTTGTGGTAGGATAGCTGGTGATTTGTGATCTTTTAGGATTTTGTATAAGCTTACTCAACTTCTTGTCCAAATGGGATAAGCTGATTAATTTAAATATGCTTATAAAACTCATTAGATATTCTGCAAATTAATTGCATTGGTTCTTTTGGTTAGATATGAGTCAGCTGTAGAGTTATATCAAATGTTGACTGTCTGGAATCTTGTTTTGTTATGTCTGTTGTGGACTACATGGAGGGAAAGAAATTGATGTACTTTTGAAGATGTGGAGTTTATGTCAGCTCAACTGCTAGCATCCTTCTATAGTTCTTTCTATGAGTAGTGTTTTGCTTCGGGTTTCATATTTAGTAAATTTATTCAATCTTTCATAGAGTCTATTCATATGTAGATATTTTCTCCGATTGTAATTCTTTAGGCTATTTCATGTATTTTTTCACAAAGTAGTCTCGTTTCAATAAAATTATTCTTACTTATAAAAAAAAAAGTGTTTGCAATTGGCAACTTGTTAATTGGTTTAAACAACTGTTTTACAGAATAATATGTAATATATTCTGTCAAAGTTGGTTGCCAAATTTAATTACAGTTGTTATATTTATTTAGGCTAAATCTATCTGCAGAGAACACTAGAATGACTAGAGTTTGATTGTCAAGCACAAACATCCTTCATTTCTTGAAGGTTTTTGCAAGAGACACATGCACATACTTGGGGGGGGGGGGGGGGGGGGTTTGAGGTCATGGTCTTAATTTATATATATATATATATATCAGTTTGATTGTTGGAGGATCTTCCCTTCTTTGAGAATATTTCTGTTTCTTTTACTAATTACGTAAACCACTCATAAACAGTATACTTTGAGAGAGAGAGGGGGAGAGAGGGGGGGGGGGGGGGGGGGAATGCAATACTTCAAAGAAATCTTTGATTTTTTGCCCCCTCTATTTGAAAAAGCATAGAACCAAAATTTCTAAATAAGCAATAGGAGAAGATTTTAGAAATCTGAGTACATGTGGAGCTACAATTTCTAAACAAGCAATATAAGGAGAAGATTTTATAAAGCCAAGTACATGTGGAGCTACAATACCAAACTAATTTCATTGGTTTTTGCTCTTTGATTTTAACATGTGATGGATGTTTTTCCCTCAAATTGCTGCATTTTAGGATATGCTAAACTGTGTTTTGAGTGCATTCATGACATCTGGATACTGCCATGCCAGGGTGGGACTTAAAAATTTCGCGGATGCGTCATTTGCAAATAGCGTTGGACTACTTGAAATTTGACGAGATAGATAGGTAAGATTCTATTTTTGCTTTATCTGGTTGTGAAATGGCTTTTTGGCTTCTTGTTTTAAGTACTTGATAATAGCGTATATGTATCTTTGTACATAGTGTAATATAGAATATATGCTAAAGAAGGAAAGGGGGTGAAAAAAAGAAAAAAAGAAAAGAAAAGGTAGATCTATTAGGGTAGGATCAAATTTCTCTTTTTGCTTAGTAAGTTATCATACTTGGTGGGTTTTGAACCCATGGCCTCACTCTCCTCCTTGCTCTTACGATAGGAGTAGGTGCCATTTGAGATAGAGCTCATTGGTGTAAGGATTTCATGGTTGTTCTTTATTCTTTAGTTAATACAAGCAGTAATGTAGTTATAAGATTTAATTGTAACTAGCCTACAGAGGAGGATGCTCATTAGGCCCCACACCAAATTTAGAGTATATATTTGAATAATCTGAGTCTTTAAGGTTGCTTTTTTGGGAGCTTCTTGTTGGCTTCATCACCCAGTGTTCTAGCAAACTTCTTCCCAGCTCCTCAGAATAGGACCAAAAGAGAGATCCAAATGAGGGGAAAAAATTTGATGCTGTACTTTGAAACTTGATTTTCAGAGAATCTCATTTCAAATATCTAACAACCAGACCGATGCATTTATTGCTTAAGTATTGTTTATGTAAGGATTACATTTAGGTTTTGTTCTGGGGCAATGTTTGGGTTTTATGAACAATGTTAACCAATGGATTTTTCCCCTTTTGGACTTTGGTGGATTAACAGATCTCTAGAAATGCTTGTTGGTGTAAATCTTGCGGAAGAAGGGATTTTGAGGTTGCTCTTTTCTGTGGTTCATCTGATGCTTTGTAAATCTGCCAATGAAAATGAGGCTTCTGCTGCATCAAGGTAAATTCCTTTTCCATTTCCACTTATTCTCATGGATGTCCTGCGGTATCTTTTTCCATTTTTGAAAGAAGTTGACAGAAAATCACATTAGCTGCTCAAGAGGATCTCTGATGGGGCTATATAATTTTCTGTGAATCTTATATTTATTTATATTTATACTACTTATGCACAAAGTCAATTGATGTCTCTGTATTTTGAAATCTCTTAATAGGAGAAAAATGGGGTGATGCTTTTAAATACAAAGGCAGGATTTGTTAGTTTTATGTTTTTTTGTTGTTTTAAATTTTATATGGATTGGTAAATTACAAATGCTCTTTGCCCCAGGTGCAATAATTTATGTGAAACTGAATTAAAACTTACAGCATATTCACCAAAGATAGTCCCAGCCATCAACTAATTGAAAAAAGCTGATAGAATTTGATCCCTTTGCCTCCCACAATGAGATGTGGTGAGGATATCAAGTCAGGATCTTGATCAACCAACCCTAACTTTACAAGACCAGTGTTGCTTTAGGTAGTGGTAAATTTAATTTTATTACTTCACATATTAAGTATCACTTAATTTTTGTCCTAATGTGATCCTGTTTTTTTATTTTTTTTTGAAATATTATTCTTCCCTTATTGTGTTGTCTGGTCAATTTGAACAAGAAATGGCCAGCCCATTTTGCATTTTTCAGTTGGTTATAGTTATAGACAGCCACTCATGTTTTGCACTTTTGACTTTTACAACCAGCCTGTTTGCCTAATGAAAAATGATTTTTTTTTTTTTTTTGTTGAGGATATGCGTTAGAAGTGATTATGCTAATAGTGCATAGCTCTGAATGTGCAGTCCCTTCTCCAGCGTGCATTGGTGGACTTCCTTCAAGTAGGCTTAGGGTATTCTTTTTTTTTTTGATAAGTAATAAAGATGTATATTCAAAAACACTACCTTACGCAGAAAGTCATAAGGCAGAAAAAAGATTACAGAAAAAGAAGATAAAAAAAGAGAAAAGATACTAATCACAAAGGAGAGAGCTAAGGAACATAGGGAGAGAATCACTAGAGGTGAGTCCTTAAGCCCTCGACTAGTCAAAAAGGGAGCCACTGAAAGAAGCCAATAGCTGGTTGTCGGAGCTTTCCATATCCTCAAACGTCCTCCAATTTCGCTTCCTCCAAAGACACCACATTAAGCACAATGGAACTAAATTTCAAATGCTAGACGAATACTTTCTAGGCCAATTCCACCAACCAAAGAGAATATCCGCAACTGATCTTGGCAAGACCCATGAAATTCCAAAAGATCTAAAAACCGAACTCCACAACCGGTAAGCCTTACCACAAGTAGCAAATGATCCACTGTCTTTCCAGTACAACGACACATAATGCACCAGTCAACAAAATCCATCCCTCTACCCCTCAAATTGTCACCTGTAAGGATCTTATCCCAAACAGCAGTCCACACAAAGAAAGAAACAGGCCGAGGAGCCTTAACCTTCCAAACACTTTTCCAAGGAACGATAGTGGGCAAGAGACCTCTTAACTTATTATTAAACGATCGGATATCAAAATCCCTATTCTTCGTCAACTTTCATCTCATACGATCTCCATTTTCAGTTGGAGGTAAATTAGAACCCAAAGTACGGAGGAATTCATCCACACCACCCATTTCCCAATCATTTGGTCTCCGAATGAAATGAACGTCCTAACTTCTCCGTTCCTCTGTCCCCAACCGTTCAAGAGAAGAGGCCACTGATGCCTCTTTATTGGAAGCAATTCCATACATAACCGGAAAGGTCAAATGGAGTGGAGAATCCCCACACCATTGATCTGTCCAAAGCTTCACTCTATCCCCCACCCCTACCTTAAACCGAATATTTTTGCTAAAAACCTTCCAACCCATTCGGATACTTCTCCACAAACCACACCCATTTACCCCTTTATCTAGCTTGGAGGTCCATCCCCCCCACTCTTCCCCAAACTTCAAGGTTATAACCCTTCTCCAAAGCCTTGTCTCCTCAACCCCAAACCGCCATAACTATTTCCCTAGTAAGGCTTTATTAAAAGTAGTTAATTTCCTTACTCCTAACCCACCATTTTCTAGAGGTGCACACACCTTATCCCATCCCACCAAGTGTGTCTTGGAATCCCCCCACAAGAAATCCTTTGCAACCTCTCAATTTTATTGGCCACATGTGTAGGGATAGTAAAGAGAGATAAAAAGTAAGTAGGAAAAGTAGATAATGTACTCTTAAGCAACGTTAGTCTTCCACCTTTTGATAACGCTTAGGGTATTCCCTCCCTGCTCTTCTCAACTTTTGAAATCTAACTTTAATATATTATAGTGGCATAGTTGAGAGACCAGTATCCAGAATGGTATATGCTTTGTGTGCTTAGGATACTTTTTTGATTAGTAAGTAAGAAACTTTATCAAATGTATGCTTAGGATACTCCCTCCTAGGTCTTCTCTGGTTTTAAAAATTCAATTGTTAGAGTAAGTATGTATGAGCTTGAAATACATAGTTGGCCTACTTCTTGATTGCTTAAGTTTTGGGGTTAGTGTTAAATTAACATGGTACTAAAACCTTTGTTTGGCCAATAGGTCTTGTACTCAAACCTTTATTTGTTTTATTCTTAGTTTCAGAAGGTTTTTGTTTTTATCTTTTTGGGGTTCTACACATGCATGACCCACATTTGGTTCATTGTTTTTGGGCGGGCTGTGAGGGGAAAAGAGGGGGGGGGGGGGGGGGTTTACATTTATGATAATCTACATCCGAGGAATAGTTATCAGATTGTTATTGGACTTCAATTCAAATGATCATAAGCCTTTTCCACATACTGAAGAGAACGGAAAATGGAGGTTTTCTTTGTGGTTTTAAAGCGGGGTTCCATAGACAAAGGGGTGTGCATATCTCTCATCTTCTTTTTGCTGACGATACTATTTTGTTCTGCGATGCTTCTAGGGACCAGTTATTATACATTCGGATGGTGCTGATCTTCTTTGAAGCTATTATAGGCTTGAAAGTTAATGTAGGTAAGAGTGAGATTGTTCCCGTTGGGGATGTTGGGGATTTGAATGCTTTGGCCCGTACCCTTTGTTGCAAGGTGGGCACATTGCCTATGAGATATCTGGGCATGCCTCTTGGGGCCCATTATAAGGATGTGTCGATATGGAACCCTATTATAGAAAAGATGGAGAAACTACTATCTGGCTGGAAAAGATTTTATTTGTCAAAAGGTGGCAGGCTTACTTTGTTAAAAAGTACTCTCTCAAGCCTTCCCACATAGTTTTTATCTGTGTTTACTATCCCTCAGGCTGTGGCAGCTAGGATAGAAAGAATTCAGAGGAATTTCCTTTGGGGGGCCTCGGAGGATACTTTTAAATACCCGTTAGTTGCTTGGGATAAGGTTTGTTTGCCTATTGAGAGTGGTGGCCTGGGGATCCGGAGGATTGGGTTGTTTAACAAGGCCTTACTCTGAAGGAAAGCAACAATTTATGGCGTTTTGGGAATGAAAGCAATAGTTTATGGCGTCAAGTTATAGCAGCCAAATATGGTGAGGGGAGAGGAGGTTGGTGCACTAGAGGGGTGAGAGGTTCTCACGGGTGTGGGATGTGGAGGAGTATTAAGGAAGGCACAGAGAAGTTCTTTAGCCAAATTCAGTTTATTGTGGGGGAGGGTTGCCGTGTTGGTTTTTGGCATGACCCTTGGTGTGGGCCTATTCCTTTAAAGGAGCTTTTTCCTGCTATGTTTGCATGCTCTCTTTCTAAAGAAGCATGGGTTTCCGACTTGGTTATATCTAATTCTGAAGGAAATAGGAGCTGGAATTTACTTTTCTGTCATGGTCCTTAGGATTGGGAGGCAGACACTGTTTATCCCTTTTTTGAACTTATTTATTCCTCCTTGCCGAGGGGTGAGGGGGAGGATCACTGGGTATGGAGATTGACCACATCTGGGGCTTTTGATGTGCGCTCTTTTTATAAGCTGTTATCTAGTCCTAACGCTGATGATTTTCCTTGGAAGGGCATTTGGTGTGCAAAGGTGCCTAAATGAGTGTCTTTCTTCCTATGGACAGCAGCTAACAATGGGATTCTCACCATTGACAATCTTGTCAACAAAGGTCGGTTTCTGGTTAATAGGTGTTGTTTATGCTACTGTGATGGGGAATCAGTAGATCACCTCCTGCTTCATTGTAAGTTTTCTCATGCCTTATGGAGCGAAGCTTTTGCAGTGTTTGGGATCCAATGGGTAATGCCTAGGTCGGTCAGATCTTTTTTCTTTATGTGGAGAAACTGGTTTGGAAGGCACCGTTCAACCATTTGGAATATGGTCCCGGCATGTTTAATGTGGTTAGTTTGGTAGGAACGCAATACCCGCATTTTTGAAGACAAGGAGAGAACATTAGATCATCTAAAATCTCTCTTTTTTTGTACTCCGTTTCTTTGGGCTCGTATTTGGGGGTGTACGAATAGTAATTCTTTATCTGAGTTTTTAGCCTCTAGTTCTTTTAGTTCTTGATTTTTTTGTATTTGTTTCTTGTTCAAAGTGCTCACTATCGTGAGCATGATGTTCAATTTTTTCAATATAAAGTCTTATTACCTATCAAAAAAAAAAAGATATATACATATAGAGTTAGGTATTCTATATTTTATGTTGCATGAAGTGTTACATTTTTTTTTGATAATATATGGTCATAATACATGAAAATGTACTAGGCTTCCATTGTTGTCTTAAGCTTGCAATTGTGGACCTCAAGTAAATCTAGATGCTTCTTGGAGTTGATGGTTACTTTTTTAATGGATATATATGTGTGTGCGCGCGTGCGCAGTAGTGGAACCAAGGTTTGACTTCAGGTAGGAAAAATTTATAACTAACATCTAGGTTGCACGGACACACCATTTTTGGCGTCGTGTCGGTGTCGGACAGCGGAACGGGTACGACTCACCGGATTCCGGTGTTGGGCGAGTGTCTTTTTTTTTTTTTTTTTTTTTTCTTCGACATGGTGCTGACACACCGGCAGTGAAAAAAAAAAGAAAAAAAAAGAAGAGAAATCACAGATTTTGACAGATGGACTTACCAATACCATTGATTTTGTGATATACCCTAAAACAACAAGCCTGAGAAGTCCCGAAACCCACATCTCAAGTTCTCACTTCTCAACCCACCCACCCTCTCTCTGACCTTTGCTGCTGTTGCCCTTTGTCCCTCGCTAGAGCTAGATCGGGCCGATCGACGAGCTCCATAGACGTCGACGCCGTTCTTGTCCCTTCCGATCTCTCTCTCTCTCGGCGTTAGGTCCGACCTCTTTAAGCTTCTCTCTCTCTCTCTCTCTCTTTTTTTTTTTTTTTTTTTTTTTTTTTTTTTTTTTTTCCAGATGTCTGGCCATTTGGTTTGGGTGAATGATTGAATGGGTTACTTAATACTCACTTATTATAATGCGTTTTTTTTTTTTTTTTTTAAAATCCTACTTTGACTGTCCCAGTGTCATTGTTACTGTGTTTCTTTACTCAGCTTTTTGTTTTGCCTCATAAATTATAATGTTTATTACGAATTTAGTGATTTTTGTTTTTGGGTGTCCTGCTATAGTTTTATTTATTTATTAAAGTTAAATATCGTAGGTGATTTTACTAAAATGAATATTGAAAGTGAAAAATCAGCTGAGTAAGTTTGATGTTGAACTTGTTATCCTTTTATGGTTTGTACTTTAAATATTTTATGTGTATTATTGTATTACTTTGAGTGTTAGTTTACTTATTTGTAGTTCTTACATAATTTAAATTCTAGACATAAATGTATTTTATGTCTAAAAATATTAAAAAATATGCCTAGATATAAAATTTAATTAATTATTTAACCGCCGTATCGTGTCCTTATTTTTCAAAAATTGCCATATCCCCGTGTCCGTGTCCGTGTCTGTATCCGTGCAACATGGACTAACATACATATTTCTCCATACTTTGTGGACATACGTAGATATACATACACATTGTGCAGAAGCACAATGCACACATTATATTATAATACTTTCGATCATTTTGGACAATAAAATGTCACTTATGTGAATACTAAGTGGTATTTAATATCAGAAAACCCATAAGAAGCAGAGTATCCATTATCTTGTGTTTATTTTTATTTTTTTATTTTTATAATTATATATTGTGTTTATTGGTTAAGATTTTTTCATAAATGAATAAGCTGTGTTATAATTTTTTTTAGTCAAAATCCCAGTTATAAGTCTCATGTAATGATTTTTAGTAATTAGATAAACCTCAAACATAGCTTATGTCAGTTTTTGTTAAACTAATAAAATGCTTACATTTTAAAAATTTTAAACCACATAGTAACCATTTGGGTGTCTAAACCTTTTGGAGATTTAACTTGAAAACATCAAATTATGTATTCATTATATAATCAATTTCAAATTTTATTAGTCATACACTCATTTTTATAGAAAATAAAAAACTATTACATAAAGAATTTAAACTCTTAAAACTTTTGAAATGTAACAATATATATATATATATATATATAGTATTTTTTTCTCTTCAATTAAAACTTTTGCTTGTATTTTTTTTTTCTCTTCTATTAAATTATTTTCTTCTTTATTTCCATTTTTTGTAATCATTGTTTTTCTTTTATAACTTTTGATCCTTAAAGAATTAGTATCATTGTTTTTTTATTAAAAAAAATGTTAAAATAGGACAGATTTTCTTCCTGTTTTGTTCAATGAAACTTTGCATATAAAAGAGATAAATATAAAAACATAAAAGAACATAGAAAATAAAAGAGAGAAAATAAAGTATAAAAGGGGAATTTTTGGTGGGGTTAGGGAGGGCAATTGCCAGTTTGCCACCCACCTCTCTCCGCAACCCTCCTGTCTCTACCATTGTATATAGAAGTGTGTTTTTCACTTTTGCATAAAGCTTAAATTTTACCAAAATGCTTTTCTTGTCAAGAGCCTTGTAGCTTAACTAGCGCCTTCTGGTGTTACCAACGGAGACATCTAGGATTCAAATCTCTCCCTCCACCTTTGTAACTATTGAATTATCAAAAAACTTCTCTTGGTTTGGTAGTTGATGATGTCAGTTTCACCCTTCAGCCTGGTTTAACCTATCATGCTCTGTCCTGACTTGTCCATATTTATTACAGTAGGTGTCTGACTTGAGCCTTGTCTCATCATGTTGAATTTGGTGTCTGTCTTTTGATTATCTATTTGTTTGTATGTGCAAACTAGTGCTTGATAATTGAAATTGGTTGGCATATATAGAATGGTAATATTTGGAAATGTTTTGATAACATGTGTGGTTGGTACTTGACTATTAGAGATGTGGCTGGAAACGAACAATAAGAGATTGCTGTAGTACGGTCTAGCCAGACTTGAATTTATGTGAAATGTGTGGGGAGTTGTTCTTTGCGGTGTGCTCATTGCTCATATGGGTTTGGTGTTTGGTAGGCAATCAGAGTGGGTTGGGACACAATTCATTAGATTTGTTGGATATGGTGATAGGAACCTAGACTCCTTATTTCCTTAGCTATTTCAGATAGCTTCTATTGAAGATGCTTTGGTCTCAGATTGCATGGAGATACATTTTGGGGGAGACCACCAAAAACCTATTTTTGTGAGGTCAGCCCCGGATTGGGAGTTGAGAACGTTTGCCTTTTATTTTTTTGATTTTGAATTGCTATATTTTGCCGGTGTCCAAGTGGGTATGGATAATAGATGCTTTGGAGATGCAGCAAGACTAGGTGTTTTGGTGTTCAAGCATTTTATGAGGTAAAAACTCCAAATGGAGTATACATACAGGCTGTATACCCAAAGACTCCTTACAAACAGTTACAGATACAATGAATTGATAAAATCATATATGGTTGGTGGTTTACTTGAATCCACAGACAGCCTATTGAATAATAACCCTATGAACAGATATTCAAATATGTGGAGAGAGTTTTTGTTCTTCAAATGTGCTCCTATTCCTCCCCATCCATGTATGCCACATTAAACAAGGAGCAACACGTCCAACTTCCTGGAAGTCTTGGAACCTTGATGCCAACATAAGTGAAATCCTGCCTGTCTTTGATTAATGAAATTATTTATGACATAAAAAACAAAACCCTGTATTATTCTTTTTTTTTTAATAAGTACTCTAAGAAACTAAATAGAATGGTAGGAAAAAATACATGTAGCTGGCCTTGATTGGTCTGTTGAGGATCCATAGCTGACCCCAAAATTTTGGAACTAAGGCTTGGTTGTTGTTTCAAGTTTCTAAGCAACTACATCTTTAGAAATTTGTCATGCGTTAGAGTCACAGGCTCACAATTTTAATTTTGGGTGTCAACTATGTCAAGTGGATCCTTGTTCATCTAGTACATGGAACTTTGATTATGTGATATAAAATAAATAGTTATTATGCTTTTCAAAGGGGAGAAAAAGCAAGAAAAGAAGGATGAGCAGAAGCACTCTATGTATGTTTTTTTGGGTTAAATTTTCTTTAGTCCATAATTATGTTTTGGAACTTACTTTACTCAATTCCATATATAGGCTTCTTGCATTGGCCACCCGCTTTGCAACCAAAATGATTCGTAAATATGGATTACTACAAAACAAGGAAAATGCATGCATACAACAGAGCTTTAGTAGGACTCGCATACTTTCTCTTCCACCAGTTAGGCCAGAGAAAACACAATATGATCAGGAAAATTCAAGAAGGCTCCGTGAGATGGCTCACTTCTTAGAGATTATTCGAAATCTGCAACATCGACTTGGTACAAAATTCAGAAGGCCAGGCCAAGGATTGGTAAGGGGTTGTATGATCCTGCTACTCTAGATGTTTATGTACTTGTTGCATCTAATTAGTATATTTTTGTTAATACTTATTTCTATATTGCAGGTGGATGGTAGGGAAGCATCAAGTTTGGTAGATACGGATTTAACTCATGATGAATGTCATCTTTCTATTATTTCCGCAGATGTGGTGTCATTAGACACACCAAACCAACTGGAACTTTCTTTTCCTTTCTCTGCCTCTAATAATACTGAGAATCTTGCGTTGATGCCTGTGGATACCGAATCCCATTTAGAACTAGAGGATTTTAGTGAAGTATCTGCACTTGTGCCACAAGGGGGAGTGCTGGAAAAGAAAGTTCTTCCCTTGGAAAATCCCAAGGAGATGATTGCTCGTTGGAGTTTGGATAATTTGGACTTGAAAACTGTGGTCAAAGATGCTTTACTCTCTGGTCGTCTCCCTTTAGCAGTTCTTCAACTGCATCTTCATCAATCAAGAGGTTCGGTCACTGACAAAGAGCCTATTGATACTTTCACTGAAGTTCGTGACATTGGAAGAGCTATTGCTTATGACTTATTTTTGAAGGTAGCTTATTATTAGTTTCATGTAAAGATAACGTCATTTATCTTTCCTAACTAACATGGACATGATCACCTATGGCCTTTGGGCCAGTTGGCACCTGGTTGTGGTCTTATACGTTATTCTAGGGTTCTATCACCCACAATTACCTAGCAAAAAAAAAAAAAAAAAAAACTAATATGGACATGATCTACAGGGTGAAACTGGACTTGCTATTGCGACTCTGCAAAGGCTTGGGGAGGACATTGAAACCAGTCTCAAGCAGTTATTGTTTGGCACCGTTAGGAGATCTCTTCGAGCACAAATTGCTGTGGAGATGAAAAAATTTGGTTACATGGGACCATATGAATGGAAAATATTGGATAGGATATCACTCATTGAGGTAACTGGAACTTACATAGTTTTTTTATCTTATGGAGCTAAGACTTCCTCTTTTCTTGTTGTTTGTTCTTTTTCAATTTATTTTTGGAGAGTGCCAATATGTTATTTATGGAGCTGAGACTTCCTCTTTTCTTGTTGTTTGTTCTTTTTCAATTTATTTTTGGAGAGGCTGTATCCTAGCAGTAGTTTCTGGAAAACATTTCTTGACCGGCAAAAAGAATTCATGAGAACTTCATCAAGTTCAAATTCACCAGAAGGAATTTATTTGCACCTATTGCGCTCACATTTGTTTGACAATCTGATCATCGAGTGTGGTGAGATTGATGGAGTTGTCGTAGGGTCATGGACAAATGTCAATCAAAGCTCTTCTGTTGATGAAGACAATGCTAATGCTAAATACTGGGCTGCTGCTGCTATCTGGTCTAATGCCTGGGATCAAAGAACCGTTGATCGTGTAAGTTACTTCTAATTTCTTTCTTCAATTTCTGTTACCGTTGAGAGATAAATTTTTTTTGTGTGTGTGGATAATATCATTGGAAGATACTCTATAAATTGATTTAAATAAAGTGCTCTCTGTTGTGCTGTAACCTGAGCGGAAGGAAAATTTAATGCTATGATAAGCTTTGACCTAGTCCCTACTTAGAGCTTGCATGATGTAGGAGTAGGACAGATTACAGATTCTGTCTGCTTGTGCTTGTGGTAGGCTTAAGGGTTGGAGAGTTAGGGGTTCAAAGTTTATCATAGTGGACAATTCTATATAATGGATAATTAATCCAGCTTTGCTTTTATTGAACTCATTTTCTCATTCAACTGATCCAAAATTGTCTTTGTTTTTTTTAAGAAAAAGCCTTGAACTTGGAATCTAGTGCTGTGTTATTTACCATTATATTAGATGAGAAACTTTGTCAAGCATCCTTCATTAGTTGTCTTTATGAGTTGTCTTTTGTATCAAGTTTCACCGATAGTAACTCTGTTCATTCCTTCATAGAGTCGATCCATATGAGGATATTCTCCAATTGTAATTCTTCAGGCTACTTCGTGTTCATTTTCATGAGGTAGTCTTGTTTCAATAAAATTATTTTTACCTATAAAAAAATGAGAAACTTCGTCAAGCGGTTGATAGAAAAAAATTTCAGCAAAGAACTTGTTGCAGGATTTCAGTTCTCATACCAAATTGACGTAGGAAAAATTGGAGAATTTGTCTGTGTGCTTTTGGTAGGCTTAGGGTAGGAGAATATATGAATTTAGGGTGTAGAACTTTAGAAAAAATGGTTAGGTTCAAGGATGTCTATGGTTTTAGTAGGGAGTGAAAAATATTCGATTTAGGGTTGCAATAAAGGTTAGAAAAACTAAGATCGAATATGCCCACATGTTGTGAACAGTGCACGTAAACGGTAGTGTGAGTGGTCATGCAATGGCAAAGAGAAGATAAGGTGAGAAAGAGCTCACTAAGGTCAACGTGCCTTAATACACAAAACACCAATGTTTTGAATTCCATGTCGTTCTAGCCGGAATTTTGCATTCTGGTGGGTAGACCGGTGCAACTAACCCCCTTGTTCCGTTTCACTTCAAATTCTGGCCTGTGCCGGCTGAAATTTCAGCATTCCAGCCAAAATACTCGTTCCGGGCTGAAATAAAAAGCTGGCCTTATTTCCTGATTTGCTTGATTCTGTGTACTTGATCTCAATTGATCATGGGAATGAGTAGGTCCAAATGTTATGAGTTGCTCAGCACTTGACTTTTGATTCAGCAAGAAGGTTAGAGAGGCAAAAGTCTAAACTAAAAGAAGGTGAGAAGAGAAAGCTTGAAAAGGTTTTGTGAAGACTATGATAATGAAAAAGTAAAAATACGAGGAAGAAGAGTAGTGTCAGAGGAGAGATGGAGCAGCGAGTCATGTGTTTGGGACTTGGGATGAAGTTTTGAATATTTAAGTTAAAAGTAGTTTCTAGGAAAGTTGCTTTACAAATATCCTTGTTTTCTTTGCGTATTTACAATAATACCATATTTAATTTTTTCCTTTTTTCTATTGTACAGCTGGCTTGTGTTCTAAGTTTCCAACAAAATAAAACCAATTAGTTTTGAATGTAAGTAGTTACAAAACATGCCTACACATTCAGGAGTTCTTTCATTAGAATTTTATATATAATCAATTAATTTTTTTTTTTTGAAGAGGTCAATTTAAAAACTTTAGCTTAATAATAATAATAAATAATAGTAATTTTATTATTATTATTATTATTATAAAATAAAATATATACCTGGTGCGTAATCTCAAAACGGTGCACCGGCACACATTCAGTAGCCAATCCAGAGCGGCCTCCAAAACAGAATTCAAAACTTTGCAAAACACTCAAAAATTTCTATTAATCAACCTCCTTTATTTGAGTACAATCACAAATTTATATAAACTATAGACCTTAATTTTATTAATAGAACTAGAATTTTTACGTTGACTTGTAAACAAACTCCTAATTGGAGGTCACTGACCTTCTGTTTGGTTTGGCATAATTGGGTGGGCAATCATTCTTTGGATATTTGGAACATTGTCCTGTTATGTTTGATTTGGACATTGTGGCATGAACATAAGGTTCCCTGGGAACTGAACCCTTGGATTATCTATTAATTGCTCAATCAATTATCGCTGCACATTTGAGGATGTGGAAAAATTTGGAACAAAATTGATAGAATTGTTTGTTGGATCATTGTTTGACTGGTCTCAAGCGTGGGGTTTTTCTAACAGCAACTCCATTGTTGATTTTCTCAAATCATTATATTTCTGTACATAACCAATGTAATTCTTTAGACTCCTTTGTGTTCATTTCCATGCACCCCTGATACTTTTGTCGTTTTTCTTGGGCTGTGAGAACTCTTAGTCACATGGATAGTTCAATGTGCTCATCAGCGCCTAACCGGATCTTGAGATGTGGATCACCCAAGGCACATTGGCACGGCGGACTTTTATTGTTTGAACTGGGGTTTGAAACCAAACTTTTCCTCAAGAGGATAGATGGGGCAATTCAGGTGATATTCAATGTAGATCCAACTTTCTATTCAATCGTGGTAGCCGAGTGGTCCGCGGGGACCACCATGGCTCCTCTCTTCTCGAGAATCCATACATCCCTTATCAGTATATGGACAATTATCTCTCAAGCATTGGTTTAGGTTTGGCCTCAATGGGAAAATATAATGGAGCACCTAACAACTTGGAAAATGGAAAGATTTGTACAAGTTATACCTTCTTTCGTCACCACAGTCTTTATTCAATAAAATATTTTGTTATGTATCAAAAAAAAAAAAAAAGCCAGTGTAAAAGACCCTAAACTTAACTTACCTATTAATATAATTCAATTACCAATATCTGTGTGTGTGTGGCAGAACTTATGTTCCATTCTTGTTCCTACCCTTACTTTAGATTTACAGATTGTAGTTTATGGAATCTGAAGTCAAAACTCTCATGCAACTGCCATATGGAAGCAGATTTGTTTGTCAGTTTATTTTAATTTAAAATTGTTTGGACATGAAAAAGAAGAAAGATAAAATTTTAAAGCCAAATAGGAACTTTCTAAGAGAGGACTTCTTTTTGTAATGTTATATTCTTTGCTGCACACCATTTTCTTCATTTTCACTCTTTTTGGTGTGGAAATGCGTAGAAACAAGCAAGTGCCGTACAAGGCCATACTATGGATTGCTATGTGAATTTATATCAACTCTAAGGGTTTTCCTTTTGAGTTACTGAAATTATAAATCAAGACTTATTTGAACTGAACATTCAATGACGTTGGCAATATGTGCAAGAGAGTTTCTTATTTTTCTATTGATTTGCTTTTAGAACTGAAAGCCCTTCTTGCATGTTCGAGTTTGCTTTTTACCATGGACTTATATATCTCTTTCTGCACAGATACTACTGGATCAATCTTTTCTTATGGGTGTTCATGTATTGTGGGAATCTCAACTTGAGTACCATATATGCCATAATGACTGGGAAGAAGTGTCTAAACTCCTGGACCTGGTTCCTACATCTATTTTATTAAGCGGAAACCTCCAAGTCAGTTTAGATAGTTTGCAGCCTGCTTCAACTGCTGGGTACAATAGGGAGTCTAATGATTATGGCAATTACCTATGCTCTCTTGAAGAACTGGATCTTGTGTGCATGGACATTCCAGATGTCAAAATTTTCAGGTTGTCAGCGAATATTATGTGCTCCATCTGGTTACGGTTGCTTATGGAGGAGAAGCTTGCAAAGAAATTCATTTTTATGAAGGAATATTGGGAAGGCACGGCAGAGATAGTACCCCTTCTTGCTCGTTCAGGCTTCATCGTTAGCAGATATAAGACTTCTGTTGAAGATGATAACATTAGGAGTTCATTGGATTTAAAATTCTCAGATGGTGGTCAAACTTCTCATGGGGATACTGTTCAAGCTTTGCATAAATTACTTGTACACCACTGTGCTCAATATAACTTGCCAAACCTTCTGGACCTCTATCTTGACCATCACCAGCTGGTTTTAGATAATGTTTCACTGTGTTCATTACAGGAAGCTGCAGTAAGTTTCTACAAATCCAGTGAGTGTTACTGTTCTTTATATTGGGTCTTTTTAAATAGTTTTATACATCACAAATTTTCACCAATCCCCTCTGTTGGCTATCTATACTTTTTTGTGCCTGAAGTTTAATAAGATATCTATGTATTGCTGGTTGTAATTTCAATTCATTTTACCTTTTTTTTTTTTTTTTTTGGCTAAATGAATCCATTTAACTTTTTTAATATGAAAACTGTATGCAGAGATAGCAGCTGAATTCTGATGATAAACAGAATTACTCTCTCTCTCTCTCTCATATCAAAGACACTGGTTTGGATGTCTAAAATGTTGAATCTAACATACCAGTCCCAGGATATTAATAGTGGATTTTAAAATACTTCAATGTTTTGGTGTTTCTGCAACTTCCCTTTTATTGTTTTAAGTTAGAGATCTTGAATATTTTAATTCTGTATTTTAAAATGCTTAAATTTTTTGATGTTTCCGCAACATCCTTTTATCATTTAAGCTAGAGATCTTGAATGTCTTAAAGAAATTCAGAAAACATATAGCAATGTCATATATTAATTCTAAAGAGTCGCTGCCTTTAAAAATTTTCCTCTCTGGTTCACTAAACCTCCTGATTTATTTTTAGTTTTTGATCTTCATGTATCATGTGTGTGCTATCATGTTGAGAGCTCTCTGATAATATGAGTATGGGCTTACGTGTGTTTTTTGTTCAATACAATTTATCTGCATAGGGAGATTGCCAATGGGCAAGATGGTTGCTCTTATCTAGAGTAAAGGGGCGTGAATTTGACGCCTCACTTTCTAATGCTCGTTCGATAATGTCACATAATTTAGTTCCTGGAAGTAACCTGAGTGTTCTAGAGATAGATGAAATAATTCGTACTGTTGACGACATTGCGGAAGGTGGGGGGGAATTGGCAGCTCTAGCGACCCTATTGTATGCCCCAGCACCAATTCAAAATTGTCTGAGTTCTGGCAGTGTTAACCGGTACAGTAGCTCCTCTGCCCAGTGCACCTTAGAGAATCTTAGACCCACTCTTCAGCGTTTCCCAACATTGTGGCGCACGCTTGTAGGTGCATGTTTTGGAAACGATACAACTTATAATGTTGTGGGCCCTAAAGCAAATAATGGTTAGCCTTTTGCCTTTTTTTTTTTTTTGGGTTTATTCTTTCATGAATGTATATTAAATTAGTTTGATGAAATTTCTAGTATGTTGTATACAGTTCTTGCATTGTGCATTACAATTTACAATTTGGTCTTCAGCTTTATCGGATTATCTAAATTGGCGAGACAACATCTTCTTCTCTTCTGGACGTGATACTTCACTTCTACTAATGCTGCCTTGCTGGTTTCCTAAGGCTGTGCGAAGATTGATTCAGCTTTATGTCCAGGTCTCTTTGTACTCTCCTTTATGTTTCATTGAACTTATTCAATGAGTTTTGCTATCTCTCTCTCTCTTCAAGTAAAAGTGTATACAATGTCAGGTTTCTCACTAAACTAGGCTTTGAAACTGAATTTCCCTATATAAACAGTTAGGTGTTTTACTTTGATGTTCCTGTTTTTTATATGAATGGATTATCATGTCATGTAGTTTGCATGATGTTTCAGGGTCCTCTTGGATGGCAATCACTTTCAGGTTTGCCTGTAGGACAATCTCTGCTAGATAGAGACACTGAGTTTTTCATAAATGCTGATGAACATGTTGAGATCAGTGCAATCTCCTGGGAAGCAACTATCCAAAAGCATGTTGAAGAGGAACTCTATAATTCTTCACTTGAGGTTTGTGCTTCATATTTCTTTTTGGATACTTAGTTTAGGTTTCCTCTGTCTTACATTCAGGACTATTTGAACTTTTTCCTTATAGAAATTACAAATTACACCCTCTTCACTTTGACTTGTTTTCAATTAATTCCTTTGAAGTTTCCTTTTTCCATTCTGGTCTGTTAACTTTAATCCGTTTCAATTTAATCATTCTTTTTAGTTCTATCCAATCTCACTATTAGTTTTAGTACTTCTCAGTTTTCACTTTCCAAAATGATGTTTTTTTGGTGGACATAACGGTGTTGATTGGATAGAGGTGGACATAAGGACTACATTGCAAATGAATGGAAGTTAAAGGACTCAAAAAAAAAAAAAAAAAAAAAAAAAAAAAAAAACCCTTTAAAAACTGGATTGAAAACAGGGTAAAGTTAGAGGGTGTGTAATTTGTAATTTTGCCAATAAAATTTTAGATGAGTTGTTAAGAAAAGTTTTCCTTGCCTTGTATGCATCCAAATCAGAAATGCAATCTTTCATGTACTGCAATTGCAAATGGATCTCATACTTTGCGGAGTTGCAGTCATGAATTTGTGTACTTAAATGGAGAAGGTGCCAATGAGCTTTAGCTTGAGTGGCACTTCCTCCTTCTATATTATGGGATGGTGGGTATGGTCATGGATTCAAGACCCACTAGGTGTATGTGTAACTTACCAATTATAGAAAAACTTTTTTTTATAAAATATTTATTTATAAAAAAAAAAATATATATATATATATATTTAAAAAGGCTTCATGACATTTCACTCCCTTGAACTAGACATGCAAAATCCTTGTCATCCCCATGATAAATGCTGGATTCTTTTATTTAGTACTAGAGGCTTCCATCATTGTGCTGGTTTTTCTTTTTTCTTTCATTCTTCTTCCTTCTTTTTTAATAATTCTTTTTCAGTAACAGAAATGTCATGCGATGAGCACATGATGGATTAGAAGTTTTCATTTTACAATTTTACCTATGGTTGTCAAAATTCCGATCTGGATCCTACGATTCTACAATTTTACAATCTCACCTGCCCAAAACGATCCGAATCTTTCAAGGATCTTTGTAATTATTTAAGATCGGTAGGATCGTACAATTATTATAATTCCAAACGACCTTAGTTTCTTGTAATCTTCTTTAACTTGATAGAAGACTCAGTTGGACTTAAATGAAAAATAAAATCTCAATAGGCCAAGTTTTTCCACTTTAATGTAAAGAGAGTGTCAGTTGGACCCAAATAAAAAATATTCCAATAGCGTCCCATTTTAAGGTTTTTGGCATTTTTAAATGATGGTTACAAATGGATGTAGTGATGTATGGTAATTATATCAATGAATGTATAATTTATGTGATTATTTAACATACCAATGTGTATTTTTTGTTTTTTTCTCAAATAATATAGGATCTTACAATCCATAATTCAATCCTATGATCTACGATCCCACTTATCTCCCACGATTTTGACAACCTTAATTTTACCTACTTAAAGACATTAGTGGAAAACTGCGTGTGTGTGTGTGTACTGCCTTCCCTCATCCTGTTTTCGTTAAAATATTTTACTGTCTCATCCAAAACCCCCGCAAGAGTCAATTGCATAATTTTTTTCACAAGATGCTGTGAACTCTTAAATTTTTTTTTTTTTTTTTTTTTAATTTTCTTTAAGTAAAAGGCTTAGAAATAGAAAATCCATAATGTCCATAGTCAAAATATCTTGAGTGGGTTTGAAAAGTGGTTTCATGTGAAAAACAAATGCTATATTTTAGCATTAGCAAATACCACACTCTCTTTGAATGGAGTGTGGTCTTTTCTCATTTTTCTTGTTCTTCTTTTCCTATTTTTCTTGATCGTTGTACTTTTGGTTCCTGATTTGTGCCCTCATAGTACCTCCCCAATGTACTCGGCTTGGCACTTTTTCTCTTATTAATAATATTTTTTTTGATAGTTAAAAAAGATTTATATTCAAGACCACCACCTTATGCAGAAAACATAAGGCGGAGAGAAAAATACAAAGGGAGAAGAAAGAGTGTAAAAGGGAAAGAAATGAAAAGAAACTAAGTACATAGAAGGGAGCTAAGGAATATAGGGAGAGAATCACTAAAGGTGAGTCTCCAAACCCTAGACCAGTCAAACAAAGTGCCACTAAGAGAGGCTAAAAGCTAGTCATCCGAACTATCTATGTCCTCAAACGTTCTCCTATTTCGCTCCCTCCAAAGACACCACATCACACATAAGGGGGCTAAATTCCAAATGCTAGACAAATGCTTTCCAGGCCAATTCCACCAACCGAATAGAGTATTCGCAACCGATTTTGACAAGACCCAAGAAAACCCAAAAGATCTAAACACCAAACTCCACAACCGATAAGCTTTTCTATAATGTAGTAACAAATGATCCACCATCTCCCTATTATTGCGGCACATGATACATCAGTCAACAAAATCCCACCTACCCCTCAAATTATTACCTATAAGGATCCTATTCCATACAGCAGTCTACACAAAGAAGGAAACATGCCGAGGAACCTTATCCTTCCAAATACCTTTCCAAGGGAAAATAATGGCCAAGGGGCTTCTTAACTTATTGTAAAACGATCGAATATTAAAGTCCTCATTCTTTGTCAACTGCCATCGAATACGATCTCCGTTTTCAGTGGGAGGTAGATTTGAGCCTAAGGTACAGAGAAAATCATTCACCCCACCCATTTCCCAATCATTTGGTCTCCTAATAAAATGAACATCCGAGCTTCTTTGCTCCTCAATCCCCAACTGTTCAAGAGAAGAGGCCACCGATGCCCCTTTATTGGAGGCAATCCCATACACACTCGGAAAAGTCAAATGAAGTGGAGAATCCCCACACCATTGATTAGTCCAAAGCTTCACTCTATCCCCCACCCCTACCTCAAAGCAAATATTCTTGCTAAAATCCTCCCATCCCATGCGGATACTTCTCCACAAGCCATACCCATGTACCCCTCTACCTAGCTTGGAAGTCCATCCCCCCCAATCTTCCCTGAACTTAAGAGCTACAACCCTTCTCCAAAGCCTTGTCTCCTCATTCCCAAACCTCCATAACCACTTCCCAAGTAAGGCTTTATTGAAAGTAGTTACTTTCCTTACTCCTAACCCGCCATTTTGCAAAGGTGCACACACCTTGTCCCATCCCACTAAGTGTAACTTGGAGTCCCCACACAAGAAATCTCTTTGCAACCTCTCAATTTTATTGGCCACATGCGTAGGGATTGTGAAAAGTGACAAATAATAAGTGGGGAGACTAGATAATGTGCTTTTAAGCAACGTTAGTCTTCCACCTTTTGACAAATATATCTTTTTCCAACTAGCCAACTTATGCTCAATTTTCTCCAAGATAGGATTCCAAACAATAAGGGACTTGTGGGATGCCCCTAAAGACATACCAAGATAGATCATAGGCAAAGACCCAATCCGACATCCCAAAATCTCGGCCAGGACATGGACATTAGGAACCTCCCCAATGGGAATCATCTCACTCTTCAGCACATTAACCTTTAAACTTGTCACTGCCTGGAAACAAAGAAGAAGCATCCTAACATGTAGAATCTGCTCCTCATTAGCATCGCAAAACAGAATCGTATCATCTGCAAACAGAAGATACAAGACACATACCCCTCCACCCCATCTACCATCAGCCCTAAAGCCTCGAAACAAACCCGCCCCTTCAACTCTTTTCATCATCTTACTGAAGACCTCCATCATAACTAGAAACAACATGGGGGATAGCGGGTCCCCTTGTCTCAATCCCCTCGAGCTCCTAAAGAAATCAGCTGGAGACCCATTAAACAAGACAGAGAATTGGGCTGTGGAAATACAAGTGCGGATTCACTTACACCACCTCACCCCAAAACCCATTCTCTTCAACAAATCAAGAAGAGCCTCTCAATTCACACGATCATAAGTTTTCTCAATATCTAATTTACAAATAACCCCCGGAATCTTACTCTTCACCCTACTATCAACACACTTATTAGCAATGAGAACTGAATCAAGTATCTGTTTACCACCCATAAAACTGTTCTGAGACTCCGATATTAGCTAATCCAAAACCTCTTTCAGGCGGTTTGCCAACACTTTAGCCAAAATCTTGTAAACACTCCCCACCAAACTAATACGTCTAAAATCTCGAATATTCGAAGCACCATTTTTCTTAGGGATTAAGGCTATGAAAGTTGCATTAAGAAAATTTTCAAACTTACTGTGTTGATAAAACTCTTCAAACACAGCTAAGACATCTCTTTCCACAACTTCCCAACAATGGTGATAGAAAGCCAAAGAGAACCCATCAGGATTTGGAGCTTTATCTCCTTCCATCTCTTTAACAACTTGAAGAACCTCCTCCCGTTCAAACCTCTGTTCAAGCCAGTCCCTCTCCAACCCCTCTATCTGATCAAACTCCAAACCTTCCACCCAAGCCCTCCACTCCTCAGTCTCCTTGTACAATTTTTTATAAAACTGTACAGCTTGGTCAGTCATCTCGGATTCGTCCTCATAGATAAGCCCATCCACCTCCAACATACTAATATGATTATGCCTTCTCCGAGAATTGGCCATCTTGTGGAAAAATTTGGTATTATTGTCTCCTTCCTTAATGCAAAGCATCCTCGATTTCTGTCTCCACGAAACTTCTTCCAAAGAGAGAAGGTTCTGTATTTGAGACCTCAACACAGCCTTCTCACCTAACTCCACTTTAGAAAGGCCGAACACTCCTTCCTTAACATCCAATAATTTCAAAGCCTCCAGCAGTTCTTTTTTCTGACGCACGACATTTCCAAACTCACTCCGGTTTCACTGAATAATATCTTCCTTCAATGCCTTCAACTTCTTGGCAAGAACAAAACTTGGGTACCTGGGAAAGAATATCAATTTCACCAAGAAAGAACCCTATCTTTGAACTCATCCTATCTTTGAACTCATCCGACTTTAACTACATGTTCTCGAACCTAAAAGGACTTTTCCCCCTTAATATCCCTCCTGCCTCCACTAAAATGGGGAAGTGGTCTGAAATAGGACGAGTTAAAACCCGTTGGGTCACATCTGGATGGTGATCCTCCCAATCATGAGAAACCAAAACCCTATCAATCCTAGACATCGAAGGCTGATCTAAGCCACTCGACCAAGTGTAACTCCCTCCTAAAATCAAATTAAAATGATAAGGAGACACTTATTAATAATATTTTACGTTACTTATCAAAAAAAAAAAAAAAATTGCATTAGCTTTTTTTCCCCTATTTCCAATATTTGGCTTGTTTCTTGGGGAAGGGAAAAATTCTTGGTTCTTTGTTTGTTTGTTTGTTTTTGGCTTTCTAATGTTTCTTGAAATCCTGGAAATAATTTTGGTTACAAAAAGGTTGCAAATATTTGCAAAATTCATTCAATTGGTATTTAAGAATTGGGATTTTGATATGGAGTATTAGAATTCAAGTTGAATTCAAGTTTTCATTTGATGTAGAAAATTGGTGTCTGTGATTGGGATAGAGGGTTAGTGGGGTTGGCATGAAATTTGGCTATTATGCTTGTTGGTTTGAAATGGAATGTGGCTTGGCATTGTTAACAATTGTTGGAGTGAGTTGTGGGTTTCTTGGTGTTGGTGTGGATGATGGTTTTGCTATTTTAGGATACAGGGAGAAGTTTGGTAGAACGATTTCTACCAAACTGATACAGGGAGAAGTTTGGTAGAACGATTTCTACCAAACTCCATAGCCATGGTCACTTTGTCCTATTACCCACACCTTGCTCATAAATAACGCCACATTATCAAACCCTTTTCCATATCTGTGACCTCAATTCAATATGGTCATAGGCTGTGTGTTCATGGGATACCATAGTGGCCATGAAGCATAAGTTGTTCAACATGGTCACAGTCTGTATGTTTATGGGATACCATTGTGGCCATAAAGCATAACACAGTTAGACACTCCAAAATCCCCAACAAAACGTGTTTCTGTCAGATGGACCAGGGATGCTCCTACAGGAGTTTTGGAAGGAATATATATATATATATATATAATTAAAAAAATATCCTTTGGTTTCAGATATTTTTTTAAAGATTTTGATAGATATCTATTCTGAAAACTTAAAAATAAATATAAGACTAAAGTACACTTTTGGTTCTTAAAGTTTGGGCTGTTTTCATTTTGGCCCTTTACTTTTCAAAATTTTCATTTTGGCCTGTCATGTCTGATTTAGTTCTTTGTTTGGTTCTTTACGTTTTAGAATTTTCATTTTGACCCTTCATTTTAGCCCTTCATGAAAATGAAAATTTTGAAATGCAAATGGTCAATATGAAAACAAATCAAACATGAAGGCCAAAATTTAAATTCTGAAATGTAGAGGGACAAAATGACTACCACCCCAAACTTTAGGGCTTGTTTGGTACATGTGTTTAAACACATGTTTTCAGTTTTTAAGCAACATTTTATGCATTTCCACACATTTTTTCACCCACATGTATTTACTAAAAATACAAACAACATTACTAGAACAACATTACCAAACGGGCCCTTAAGTGCCAAAATTGTACTTTAGTTTAACCATAAAATATGCCTATAAATAAATAAAATATATTGAAAGATATTAATTAAGTAATTGTCATTATCAAAAAAAAATATCACCACTATGTTGTGTCCGTGTCCATGCTTCTAAGGTGGTTATGGTGCTGGTCTCTGTTATAGGGAGTTTTGGAAGCCGGAGGCAATTGTAGAAAATTTAAGTCTTCATATGAACAAAGTTCTAAAAAGTAATACCTTTATGCTTCCCAAGCCACTGATGCCAGCAAGATAACAATCCCACCACCGATCTTGGCATAACCCAATGAATACCAAAAGCCTGAAGCATGAAGGACCATAAGGTATGTGTAACAGGACAATAAAGCAGAAGATGGTCTACTGACTTGTCATCACTACAACACATACAACACCAATTTACCAAAGGCCGGCCCCTAAGCTTAAGATTATCCAAAGTGAGAATCCGATCATGAGCAGCTAACCAAAAGAAGAAGGCCACTCGCTTAGGAATCTTTGGTTTCCACACACCCTTTCAAGGAAACAAAAAATTTAGAGTACCCTGAATTGCTTGGTAATAAGATCGGGTATCAAACTTACCATCCCCTTTGAGCCGCCAACAAAGATTATCCCTCCTCATCCCCTGAGGAATACGAGGATGGATAAGCTGAAGTAGAGGGTAAGATGCAGCTAGCTCCCAATGTTCAAAAGCTCTATAAACACACTTAGTGGGTCTTGAACCCATGATCTCACCCTCCACCTTACTCTTACAAGGGAAGGAGGTGCCATTTGAGCTAGAACTCATTGGCAAACCTTCCTATAGCTAGAAGGGTGGGAATATAATTTTTTATTTTATTTTATTTTTTCCTGTTGGTGGTGTTGCTGATTAAATCCCTTAGATTGTTTGAAGTTACTTGTAGTGCAGGGTTGATTAGTGATTTTGCGAACTTCACAAGAAGGAAATGTGTAAGCAGAAGCCTTTTCTGCAATGGAAAAAAATCATTGTTGTGTAGGTGAAACTTCAATAGCTGAAACACCTCTAAAGCTAATAATCAAAAGTGCAAAGTACCCTATCTTGATGGTGTCTCAGTTACTCTCAGGCTTCTCACTAGCTAGCTGTATGCTGCTGGAATCGCTTCTATGGTTTTTGTTGTAGCTATCTCTCATGACAGAGGTTTTATTGCCTTCAGGAAACTGGACTTGGATTGGAGCATCACTTGCATCGCGGACGTGCACTGGCAGCCTTTAACCATCTTCTTGCTGCTAGGGTTCAAAATTTTAAATCAGAAGACCAAGGTGGTGGTTCAGCACAGGGACAAAGTAATGTTCAATCAGATGTGCAAGCACTTCTTGCACCTTTAACACAAAGTGAAGAGTCTCTTCTTGCATCTGTAGGTGTTAATTTTCTATTCTTTTAGATATATTCTTGAAATTAATGAGAATTAATTTTGTTGCATCTATTTGAAACATGCCTTGACCTCCTGCCCCACTTTACTTTTCAGGTCGTGCCCCTTGCTATTATGCATTTTGAGGATTCTGTGTTGGTGGCTTCATGTGCTTTTCTCCTTGAGCTTTGTGGATCATCTGCCAGCATGCTTCGTATAGACATTGCTGCCTTGAGACGGATATCTTCCTTTTACAAGTCCACTGAAATCAATGAGAATTTTAGACAACTTTCACCGAAGGTTTCTGCATTTCATGCAACATCTCATGAAAGTGATCTAACACAGTCTCTTGCTCGAGCTTTGGCTGATGACTATCTGCACCAGGATAGTGCTATCAAAACTAAGCCAAAGGGAACTCCAAATTCAGTTACTAGTAAACGAGCTTCACGAGCTCTCATGCTTGTCCTACAACATTTGGAAAAGGCTAGTCTCCCAGTGATGGAAGGAAACACATGTGGGTCTTGGCTATTAAGTGGCAATGGTAATGGAACTGAGTTAAGATCTCAACAGAAAGCTGCAAGCCAGCATTGGAATTTAGTTACTGTTTTTTGTCAGATGCATCAGCTTCCCTTGAGCACAAAGTACCTTGCTGTCTTAGCAAGAGATAACGATTGGGTATCTCTCACTCCCTTCTATTGTGATTCATAATATCTGTAGATTATAACTTCAAACCTTACATTGCCATTTTCATCTGTAAGGTGGGGTTTTTAGCTGAAGCTCAGGCTGGAGGATACCTTTTTGACACAGTATTGCAATTAGTAAGTACTTCCATTTTTATATTATTGCAGATATTTTCGTTCAGAACCTCAAGAAAACTATGTTTCTAGTCAAAACGGCGCCATTTTTATCCTTTTACGAAATACGTGTTTCAGGCATCAAAGGAGTTTGGTGATCCACGTCTCAAAATTCATATATCAACAGTTCTAAAAGGCATGCTGTCAAGGAAAAAAGCAAGCTCTTCATCATATTCAGATTCTACGGAAAAAGGGAGTGAAACTTTCTTTTCAGATGACAACATATGTATTCCAATTGAACTCTTCAGAATTTTAGCTGAGTGTGAGAAGCAGAAAAATCCTGGACCTGGAGAGGCCCTTTTGATGAAAGCAAAGGACTTGTCCTGGTCGATTTTGGCCATGATTGCGTCATGCTTTCCTGATGTGTCTCCATTGTCTTGTTTAACGGTTTGGCTGGAAATTACTGCAGCAAGGTTACTGTCAATATCTCCATATTAATAAATTTTTCCATGTTTGACAACATTTCATTCCCCCCCCCCCCCCTCCCCCACGCACACCCAAGAAAAGTTTGCATGTGCATACTTCTGATGTTTATATCTCATTGCAACTACATTCTCTACAGGGAAACGTCATCCATTAAGGTGAATGATATTGCTTCCCAGATTGCAGATCATGTTAGAGCAGCTGTGGAAGCTACTAATACTCTACCGGCAGCTGATAGAGCCCTTACATTCCATTACAACCGGTGTAACCCAAAACGTAGGCGGCTTATGGCCCACAAATCAGTTGATCCTGCAGCTGCCCCAACATCTGATATTTTAAGTACTTCTACAAGTGCAAAAATATTTGTTGCTCAAGGCATTATTGCTGAAGAGGAAAGAAAAGTGGAACTTGATGAACATCTTAATGTTTCAAGTGATTTTGATGAAGGGCCTGTTTCTCTTTCCAAGATGGTTGCAGTGCTATGTGAACAACATTTGTTCCTGCCATTGCTAAGGGCATTTGAAATGTTCCTTCCTTCATGTTCACTGTTACCTTTCATCCGAGCTCTTCAGGTTTGTGAAAAAACTTAAACCCAGCTTTTCCATTTGCCTCTTGATTCTTTTGGTTGGGGGGACTTTCACTTTATTATGGGTCTTGAATATGTTAGATGCAATGTTGATCATCTTCCCGGCAGAAACTGAGTCCCAAAATGTTATTAATATTTCTTTGGCTTATTGCCAATGCATTCTAGCTCAAATGACCCCTCTTCCCTTTGTAAGAGGAAGCTGGAAGGTGAGGTTATTGGTTCAAGATCAATTGGATGCGTGTGTAACTATAACTTATTGCTTTCTTTCAAAATACTCCAGGACCTGTAGAAAGGATGAGTTGTTGGTTCAAGATCAAAGGATTACTTGCTTATTTTGGAAATGACGCAATTCTTTTTTGGCCTATGTAGAAAGGATAGAGTATGGTGCTAATTACTGTTCTTGTTTTTCTTTCCAACAGCTACAGAAAATAAAAGTTCAGGTGCCTTTCCCTTCTTAAGGCATCTCTGTCTGGTGGCATGTGTGTCCTCAACTTCTCATAACTTTTTAAAGGCACACAAAAGCTTCTATTCTAGTCAGTGCTATATAGTCTTGATCAGATCAGAGTCCAATGGTTGGCTAAAAATAGACCTTCATGTGAATTATTATGGAGGAAAAGTTAACTAAGATTGTAATACATAGACATTAACTAAACAAGAAGAATAGTTTCTTCAACTTGTCTTTCTTAGTGCATTAGCTCAATTGTGGATAACTCTGGAGGGAAATACAGGGAATGTGATGATTTTCGGTGTGAACATGGCTCTTTTTGGGGGGTGGCATGGGGGTAGATAAAAGTCAATTTTGTCATAAGTTTTGTGGAATGACCACATTGACCAACCATTTAATTTATTGTTAAAATGGTATTACTATGTGTCACGAAGCTCAATTTGAGCTTCTTTTTTCTTTTTCTTTTATATATATATATATAGTTACTAGTTGAAGTTATTGTCAATGAGCTCAAGCTCAAATAACACTATTTCTTCCATAAGAATTAGAGGAGGATGAAGTTGTGGGTTCAAAACACACTAGGTAGTAACAATTCAGGAAAAAGTGCTAGTTACATCTACGCAATACCCTAAAAGGACTAATCCAATTACAATTGAAGCTCATTGTAGTTGTTCATAAAGCCTAGATTAACCTAGCATATGCCTAATGTGGGGCTTAGCATCCTCCCACGCAACATACTCTCAACTAATTTAGTATCAATTTGGGACATCACAATATCCATCCCCCACTTATATCCTTGACTTCCTCGTCAGGGCCCACATTGTTGGGCAATGTCTCCAAGACCACACAAGGTTACCAGGTTCACTCTGATACCATTCGTAATGATTCTAGGAAAAACACTAGTCACATCTGTACTATACCCCAAAAAGATTAGTCTAGCCACAATTGAAGCTTCTTGTAGTTGTTTCTAAAGCCCGGATTGACCCAGTATATCAATCGGGTGCATCACATGGTGCTGCATAAGCAATTAAACTAAAAGACTTGTTCAAGTTATACAGTCATATATTTTTTGACTGTGTTTCATTTGATATTGAATATAAATTCAGTGGGATTATTTCATATAGAAATTGATCAATTTTTTTCTCTCTCCAAGGCATTTTCACAAATGCGCCTTTCTGAAGCTTCGGCACATTTGGGTTCTTTTTCTGCCCGAATTAAGGAAGAACCTGCCTGTGGACAGGCAAATATAGGGAGAGAAGGGCAAATTGGGACTTCATGGATTAGCTCCACTGCTATAAAAGCTGCCGATGCTATGCTTTCAACTTGTCCATCTCCTTATGAGAAAAGATGCTTGCTACAACTTCTTTCTGCTACTGACTTTGGTGATGGAGGTTCTGCGGCAACACACTATCGACGACTTTACTGGAAAATTAATTTAGCAGAGCCTTCATTACGCAAGGATGATGGTCTACATCTTGGGAACGAGACTCTAGATGATGCTTCACTTTTAACAGCATTAGAAAAGAATGGGCATTGGGAGCAAGCACGTAACTGGGCCAAGCAGTTGGAGGCCAGTGGGGGATCTTGGAAATCTACTGTTCATCATGTTACCATGACCCAGGTACTTTATTTTGCCCCTGCCTACTTGGGTTGTAAAGCATGTTGCATGCATTGTTTAACTTTTCTGATTCTGTTTAACTTCCCTGATTTGGGCAAGTATCTCTTATTTAGGAGTTTAAAGGTTTATGTATTAATGATTTTTTTGCAGTTGGTATGACAGGGATGAAAGGCTTTGATAATTTTTAATGTACATCTAAACTGAAATTTGATACCTATTATTCAATAAGAGTCTTCCTACTCTCCCATTCTCTCTTAAGCTATTTTATAGCATGATGTTTGCACGGTGCTTACGAGATTTTTCTAATAGGTGTTTCCAGTCTCTTGATAACTCATGTGATAGGTTCCTAGACTTCCAATATAGCTTATTTATGATTTGTATCATGAGGTAAGGCATGTTGTGTTTCAACTTTCAACATGGCCATAGGGTGTGGGAATGGAAAATATGTTATTTACATCTTATTTGTGTGTTATAAGAACTATAGAAATATGAAAATAAGTTATTTTGCACAAGGTTCTTTAGAAAATAGTTAACATTCTCATATTTGTGCACCTTTATATTTGATTATAGCATTCATATTTGATTATCGCCTACGATTTTAATCTTCAACTTTAGGCTGAATCTATGGTAGCTGAATGGAAGGAGTTTCTTTGGGATGTCCCAGAGGAGAGAGTTGCTTTATGGCGCCACTGCCAGACAATGTTTATAAGATATTCCTTCCCTGCTTTACAGGTAGGTTTATTAGTCTTCGACCAAAGTGGTTATTCTGGTGACTAGTGTATTTGATGAGTGCTGTCATATGGCTTGTAGGCTGGATTATTTTTCCTTAAACATGCAGAAGCTGTGGAGAAAGATCTCCCTGCAAGGGAGCTTCATGAATTATTGTTGCTTGCTCTACAATGGTTGAGTGGGATGATAACCCTGTCTAACCCGTAAGTTATTTATACCAAATTTACTTGCTGCTTCAGATCTTGAATTTTTTTTTAAAAAATCTGACATATGTGATAAATTTATCAGAGTATATCCATTGCATCTTCTGCGGGAAATTGAGACTAAAGTTTGGCTCTTAGCAGTAGAATCAGAAGCTCAGGTGAAGAGTGAAGGAGACTTCAATTTAACCAGTTCCACTCGGGAGACTGTTATTAAAAATTGCTCCAGTATTATTGATAGGACTGCAAGTATAATAACTAAAATGGATAATCATATAAATTCAACGAAGAATAGGCTTTTAGAGAAAAACGATGCAAGGGAGAATAACCAGACAAATCACAAGAGCCAAGTTTTGGATGCAAGCTTTCCAATTGCAGCAGGGGGCAGTACAAAGGCAAAACGTAGGGCCAAAGGCTATATGCCACTAAGACGGACACTAGCAGACTCAGTGGATAAAAGCACTGATCCTGATGATGGCTTTGGGCCTCTTAAATTTGGCAATGACTTGCCATTGCAAGAAGACAACTTTAAAATGGAAATGTCCTTTTCAAGGTGGGAGGACAGTGTTGGACCTGCTGAGCTGGAAAGAGCTGTCCTTTCTCTATTAGAGTTTGGGCAAATATCTGCCGCCGAGCAACTCCAACATAAGCTTTCTCCTGCACAAGTACCTCCTGAATTTGTTTTAGTGGATGCTGCCAAAAAGCTTGCAGCTGTCTCAACTCCTATTGGAGAAGTATCAATATCAAGGCTTGATGAGGAAGTGCGTTCTGTTATTAAGTCATATAATCTACCGACTGACCAACTTAAGGTTGACACGCTGCAGGTTATTGTTCAAATCTCTCTCTCTCTCTCTCTCTCTCTCTCTCTGTGTGCGAGTCTCCTGTTCTCGTAGTGTCATCTGCTTCCTTGAGTCTCATTGTGCATATTTTGTAAACAGGGTTGCCTTGTTAATGACGTACTGGTTGTTTGCTCCCTTTTTGCCTGTTTCTCAGTTTGCAAAATCCTCATATTAATGTAGTTTTAAATATGCAAATATAGGTTTTGGAGAGTTTAGCAACCATTTTCATTGAAGGTAGTGGGCATGGACTATGTAAGAGAATAATAGCAGTTGTTAAAGCTGCAAACATCCTGGGCCTTACATTTTCAGAGGCTTTTGATAAGCAGCCAATTGAATTACTACAGCTGCTTTCCCTTAAAGCACAAGAGTCATTTGAAGAGGCAAATCTCCTAGTGCAAACTCATTCTATGCCAGCTGCTAGTATTGCTCAAATTCTTGCGGAATCATTTTTAAAGGTTTTTACTCTTTTCTCTAAATTTTATTTTTATTGGCATGTTGCACAATTTCTTATTAGTATTTTGTCAGTGCACTAGTGGTGGATGAAAGTCACAATTTTATGTGGACAAATGAGTGACAATATGCCTTAGGGCCTGGGCTGGATCTAAGCTGGGCCTTTATTCTTGATGGACTGATCATGTTTAAACCTGCATGTTTCTGGATGTGCTCCATGTTGGCTACTCAGATTGGACAAAAGAAATCAGTTGGGATCTTTTAATTTCCATTTTGAATTTGAACCTTATGTCAAAGAAATTATGTCCAAGCTTTACTTTCACTGAGATGGAGTCAGAAAATAAATTCTCGCTCTTAATTTTTTGAGGCCAGAGGAGAGGAACTATTAATTTATGTGTAGTGCTGATATTGCATTACTTTTACGTACTCCAGGGCCTATTGGCAGCACACCGTGGGGGATATATGGATTCTCAAAAGGATGAAGGGCCTGCTCCCCTACTGTGGAGATTTTCGGACTTCCTGAAGTGGGCAGAGCTCTGTCCTTCCGAACCAGAAATTGGCCATGCGTTGATGCGTTTGGTGATTACCGGCCAAGAGATACCACATGCTTGTGAGGTATTCTATGATAGTGACACATTGATAGTTCATACTGTGCCAAATATGATACAGGTCTATCTAGCATGACAACATACAAAATTGGATATATTTGATATTATGAGAAGTTATTCAAGAAAATTATTACAATCAGTTATTATTGTCATCATCGACATTATTGCCATTCCTGCTATTATGAGCATCACCATGAATACAAACATCATATTCTGGAAAATGATTCATGTAGTAGATTTGTAATCAGTCTTGTTAGCATGTTTTGTTAATTGATTCTTCATCAGGCACCATTATTAACACTATAACTTTGACTATTCATATTGCATTATTTTCTATAAGATAAGGTCACTAATGCAATAACCAGCAAGAAAATGGACTCTAATTCACATCTTTTCCACCTATAAGAACAGAGTGGAGGGTAAAATTTTGGTTTTATGACCAACGGGTGCATGTGTAACTTAAAAAGTGTTAGAACCAACAAGAAAACACTAAGTTATAAACCAGGAAAAAAAAAAAGAAAAAGGATTTTACTATTTATATATATTTTTCTCATAATACGGAGCTATCCCCCCTCCCTCTCTCTCTCTCTCTCTCTCTCTCTCTCTCTTTTAGCTTACACTTCTTTGCCATTTGGGAATTTATGTTTTCAGGTTGAGCTTCTTATTCTGTCCCACCACTTCTACAAATCATCAGCTTGTCTTGATGGAGTTGATGTTCTTGTAGCCCTTGCTGCAACCAGGGTTGAAGCTTATGTGTCTGAGGGTGATTTTTCATGTTTGGCTCGCCTAATAACTGGAGTTGGAAACTTCCATGCCCTAAATTTCATTCTGGGAATTCTTATAGAAAATGGTCAACTGGATCTTCTTCTTCAGAAGTATTCAGCTGCTGCAGACACAAACTCTAGCACAGCTGAGGCTGTCAGGGGATTTCGAATGGCTGTTCTCACATCATTGAAGCAGTTTAACCCGAATGACCTTGATGCATTTGCAATGGTTTGTATTTTTAATCATGATTCCCTGATATTCTATTTGAACAATTTCATTTGTCTAAGTTTTGTTTGTTTGTTTGTTTTATTTTATTAATTTACTACGGAGATAATTAGGTAGTAACACTTTTAACCTCTAGATAGTGCAGGTTGAATAACAGTTAATAAAAGTGAAATTAAGGGTGTCTTTTTCTCAAATTTCTTATAGCAAAGTTCAGTGATGCTTTCCATAAATACTTGAGTCTAGCATAAGCCAAGAAACAAGTTGCTGTGTAATATGTCATCTCTTTTATTAATGTGCACATCTTTTTCACAGGTCTACAACCATTTTGACATGAAGCATGAAACAGCTGCTCATTTAGAGTCAAGAGCAGAGCAGTGTTCTGACCAGTGGTTCCATCGTTATGACAAGGACCAGAATGAAGATCTGTTAGATGCCATGCGCTATTACATTGAAGCTGCTGAAGTTCATTCTTCTATTGATGCTGGCAATAAAACACGAAAAGCTTGTGCTCAGGCTTCCCTTTTGTCCCTTCAAATTCGAATGCCAGATTTCCAGTGGCTGTATCGATCTGAAACCAATGCCAGACGCGCCCTAGTTGAGCAGTCCCGTTTTCAAGAGGCCTTAATTGTTGCTGAAGCCTATGGTCTTAACCAGCCAAGTGAATGGGCTTTGGTTCTTTGGAATCAGATGCTCAAACCAGAGATAATGGAAGAGTTTGTAGCTGAATTTGTGGCTGTGCTTCCTCTTCAGCCTTCAATGCTTCTTGAGCTTGCAAAATTTTACAGGGCTGAGGTTGCAGCCAGAGGGGACCAGTCCCAATTTTCTGTTTGGCTAACTGGAGGAGGGATGCCTGCAGAATGGGCTAAATATTTGGTCAGATCATTTAGATGCTTGTTGAGGAGAACTAGGGATCTGAGGTTGCGGTTGCAGCTGGCTAATGTGGCAACTGGATTTAACGATGTGAATGATGCATGCATGAAGGCATTGGACAAAGTCCCTGACAATGCCGGGCCACTTGTGCTTAGGAAAGGGCACGGTGGGGCTTACCTCCCACTGATGTGAAGTAAATGTTAATGGCAAGATTTTTTGGCTGATTATAATATTGATCTTGAGATGGTGATAACAAAATGGCGACAATTTAAAATCCTCTCAATCTTTTTTGGTGAGCTTGTGGCAGGATTTGTGATTTGGGGAATGGTGGTGTGGGGAAGAGAATCCAAAAAGTTGAAGGAAAGGGGGAAAAGAAAAGAAAGGAAAAAGGAAAAAGAAAAAAAAGAAATTTAAGCAGGTTATATGAAAATTGTGATAGTTGTAGATTAGTCAACACAGTTTTTAACGATTTTATAATTCTTTTTCAGCTTCATCAGACTAGCCAGAAGCAGAAAGAAGTTTGGAGAATATATGTAGGTTAGGACAATTAGTCATGCTAGCAAAGTCTTTGTAACATCATTTTGATTTAGCTCTGCACTTTTTGTTTTTTTTTCCCAGTTAATTTTTTGATTGACAATTTGAGGCCAGTTGTAAATCCCCATCGAAAATGAGTGCTTGTTTCATTTTTGTAAGAAATGTACAATATGTTCATATCAATATCATATACCTATATAACAAAATTTGTGTCTAAAAGCCGCGGTTGCACAAAGTGATTATCATGTTTGATTACCAAGTGGTTGCACCAAATTACAGCAATTTTATAGAAACCATAGCTTAATTGTTCTTATTAACCTTTTCTTTTACTGCTTTATACCATTTGTGACAAAGTCTTCTTCTCGAGTTGAGAGTCCAAGTATGGAGTTTAATGATGAGCAAAGAAAGCCTGAGTTTCCAGGTTTCAGGTACTATTACCCAAGCGGTTTCCAATATAAACGTAAGTGTACTGGCATAAAGAGTTTCTGATCAAGTGCATAGGCTGGTCTATTTGTGCATGAATTACCATTGAGCCTGTCCAGAGTGAAGGTTATCCATAACATTACCCCAGTCGGGAGATTATTACACATCGCAGCCATGGCCCATGGAGCCATTCCTTCAAAAATAATATTGCTGAGCCCAAGATCTTTGACGAAAGTATCCGCCTCATGTAATCTTTTTTTCTTTTTTTTTTTAAACCAAATTCTTCTTATATTTTTAGTAACAGTTTATTACAAGGTCTTTTATTCTCATGATTAATTAATGATATGCACAATAATACATCAATTAAGTTCCTATATACTTTAGATCTAATTCTTAAATAACGATTTGATTCTCTTATTAAAAAAAAAAAAAAAAAAAAATGTTCGTATACTATATATCCGGTAAATAAGGTTAATTCAATCTACCCCACCCATTGCAACACTCATTTTTTACTATATATCCGGTAACATCATGCAAGAGGCGTCCTTTATGACCGTTTGGATGGACTTAGAGGCTTGGAGTGTGATAATCTCATCATGGTTCTTGGTTAAACTAATAGTTATAAGACTTTTAAATATATATGCACATAATCATATTTATTTCGGTCCACTTCTGATCAATTCGATCCATTTGGTTCAATTCAGTCCAATCAGTCCATTTCTATTTATTTGGTCCACTTAGGTCCATTTTGTCCACTTGTCCAATTTGAGTATAAATTAAAGGCACGGGAAAAATGACGAAAGTTTCATAATAGACCAGGGAGGTGCATACTGTCCCAGCTCTCAAAAAAAAAAAAACCAATGAAGTCTACGTGGATTTTTTCACTCAGAAATCAAGATATATACAAATCATGCTTAGACATATCTCAATCATTTTATTTTATTTTTTATATAAGTAAACGCCATTTAATTAATTAAAATAGTACATAGGGAACATGTGGTATTTCTCAATCAAAAACTAATGGAGCTTGGATATTATTCCAGCACCAATTCCCTGTGCATGTGAAACTAGTAACATCATGGTTGCAGGAAGCATGATTATGCATCATTATCATGCTTTCAACATTTCAGAATCTAAAGAATGTAAAAGAAACAAAACTGAAGACAACTATTCAAGGCATATCTTGGGAACAGTGCTACCAAGTCCCTCTACAACCTAATCCTGCTTAGTACCCGAGTTTTGAGGAAATGTAGTAGGACGCCTCTGAGCAAGGAACCGCTTTGTGCTCTCAAGGACACCAAAAAAGATTGAACCGCCTATTCCTATCCACAGTACTCTTGGTCCAATGCCCTGCAATAAAAAGAAATATAAGCAACAAAAAATTTCAGGCTTCAAGGTACTATGGTTTATCAAGCTAGGTTAGGGCATGTTCTCAAAATTATAGCCACTATATAACCAACCTTCAATAGAGCAGGAGGTCCTTCTTCCCTAACAATAGTTTGAACACAATTAAAGATTCCTTTGTACTGGTTTGCAGATCCCTTCAAGATAACAAAATAACCCATATAATCGCTTCATGTCTGACATAATAGATGCATGAACATAACTGAATGTGTGCAAAAAATCAAAACATATGTACACATTGAATTTATGTACATATATTAAATTAAAACAAAGATTCAGAAAGAATGACAGGAAGCAGACTGGTCTTACCTGAACCATCAACCTTGTTTTAATCACATCAAGGGGAGTAGTTATAGCCCCAGTTAGGGCACCTAAAAAGAATTGATATTCAACAAATGAGATACTCAGTTCAAACCAAGCAAGTAAGAGGTTAATTGGAAGCACATTGAAAAAATATTCAAAACAATGATGTTTCATGATTACATTGTTCTATAATGAATATAAGTTGTTAATTAGGCTTATCAGTATTTTTATTTAATGTCCTAGAGTCAAGGTTTTTTATTTTTTATTTTATACTTCAATTATTGGGATTTCACTAGTCATTTAGAATTAGATTTAGGGTTTGCCTACGTCAATTAGAATTGGAAGCTATTATTCTACAAAAGCGTAGTATTATGCTATGTTGCACAGACACGGATACAGACACAGGGATACGGCAATTTTTGAAAAATAAGGACACGACATGGCGGGGATACGGCGGTTAAATAATTAATTAAATTTTATATTTAAGCATATTTTTTAATATTTTTAGACATAAAATACGTTTATATTTAGAATTTAAATTATGTAAGAGCTACAAATAAGTAAACTAACACCCAAAGTAGTACAATAATACACATAAAATGTTTAGACTACAAACCAAAAGTTTAAATAGGTTACGTTCAAATACTAATACTAAAAATAATAGTCAAAATAATAATATAAATTATTTTCTTTTGGACCAATGGCATATCAATGACATCATGGCACTGACATATGGTACTCAATAGTTAAAATTTGAAATTGAAAGTTTGAAAGTGACTTTCACGTGGGGTTCGCAGAAGACACACAAAACAAAGAGGAAATATAAAAAAGTATTAGAAAAGTTAAAATGAACCAGACTAGAAGACAGAAGGCATCTGGGTGAGAGAGCGAAGAAAAAGAAAATGAAAAAGAAGCAAAAGAAGAAGAAGAAGGAGAGAGGAGGAGCTCGCCGATTGGAAGGGACAGGGCACGGCGTCGACGTCTATGAAGCTCACCGATCAGCCCGATCTAGCTCCGGTGAGGGACATAGGGCAACGGCAACAGGCAGAGGTCAGAGAGAGGGTGGGTTGAGAAGTTGAGATATGGGTTTTAACTTTGACTTCTCAGACTCTAAGAATTTTTGTTTTAGGGTATATCACAAAATCAATGATATTGGTAAGTCCATCTATCAAAATCTGTGATTTTTTTTTTTTTTCACTGCTGGCGTGTCGGACGTGTGGGAGCCGTGTCGGCGCCGTGTCAGAGAAGCGAAAAAAAAAGACACTCGCCGGACACCAGAATCCAGTGACTCGTACCCGTTCTGGTGTCCGACACGTGTCCGACATGATGCCAAAAATGGCGTGTCCGTGCAACCTAGGTATTATGCTCCTATAGACATAATCCTAAGGGCAGAGATTTTTTGTGATGAATAAAATCTTTCTTCAAATCTTCCAATGGCCTGGTGTTGACTCCAATTAACCCCAACACTGACTCTTCGAGGTTTTCTCTTACTTAGTGCCGACTTCAAGCAAGCCTAGGACCTAGGTATTGACTTTTAGGCTACATATCCTTCATATTCTATTCTTTAATTTTTGTCTTGCTTTTGTCCTGCATCAAAGATGCACATACATGCTCATGCATATATAAATTTGAATACACCATCTTTGATGAAAGCAACCAAAAATCTCGTTTGAATAAAACATCTTTGATGAGAGACACTAACAAGGAATGGATTTGCCTTGCCCTTCTCAGAGTGATGGAAAAATATAAAGTTCTCAATCCATATGTAAGGTAGATGAATGACTAATTTGAAATGAAAGCACATGGGAAACATGATTTAAATGTCTACTTACCAGCAAAAGCACCAATGATAGCATTTTCAGGATCATTTAGATCTCTCTGTGCCTGGAAAAAATAAAAACAGGTTGAAATTATCAATCATCCTCATAAATAAATAAAAGGATAAATAGTCAATGATCACTAGCTTAAGACATCTATCCCCTTGTGAATGCTAGGCACAATAGCATGCACACTAGCAGGGCTACCATGCTATCAGTGGGTGGGGGTGTTTGTATGTGTGTGTGTGTGTGTGTGTGTGTGAGAGAGAGAGAGAGAGAGAGAGAGAGTGAGTGAGAGAGAAATGATACAACTTATTTTTTAGCTTTTTGGAAATGGGCTGTACCTTAAATTTTTGCATCAAACAGCAGAGGTAGGTCCTGGTAGTACATATTTATAGACAATGTTGAGAAATATACACAATCCTTTTGGTTTGGAAAAAAAAAAATGTTTGAATGGAAAAATCCTTGCCAATTTGTAGTAAGCAAAGCTTCGTTTTTTGAGATAATTCATTTATTTGGTACAGAATAAATCATCTTACGTATCCCTGCACAAGTAAAAGAGCTCCCTATGCCTTCTTTAAGTACTTTAGCTAATCCCAACTTAACTTGAGTCCACCAAGTTCAAGTTCAAGTTCAAGAGAACTCCTACAGAGAGGAACAGGAGGACCTTTGAAAGTCAGGAGTCAGGATCTAACTACAGAGAGCTTTAAATCCCAATTTGTTGGGTCCCTTTGCTATTGGATGTCTTTTGGTGGTAGTAGACCATCAAATATGTATGATTTCATAGAGAGACAATTAAATATCAGTTTTGGGAAACTTTTGGGGTATATCGCTATACATTTTTTTTTCCCGGATAACCGGATAAGTATATAGCTGTACCTGCACATCATTTCTTCCCTATGAATTTTTTTTAAAATAAAATAAATAAATAAATAAAAACTTCTAAAATCAACACAGCTAAACCTTAATATACTTTCTACTGCAGGTAAAACTCAAAGGTTATTGTGAAAGGGACTCCAAACACTAGATTTCATGCTACAGAGACAAAACGTCTATAGAGGGGCATTAAAAGTAACACAGCATCTTGCAACCAGAGAAATTACAATGGCATTGGAATCGAAGCATCACCCATATTCAGTATTTCATGTAACACTGACACTCAGAGAGGGAATGAAAAACATCAAGTGAAAACAAATTCTTCCAAAATGTGTTAACAGTAAATGCTACATGGTGAAGATCTTACCGCTGCCTTGTAACCTATCCGAAGTTGTTCATAGATGCAAAATTGAAGAGCATCAAATGGCAAATCTCGTAATAAGAAAGATCCATAGCCCTGCAATCTCAACAATGAAGGTCACGTATGCAAACAAAACAACAAAAAAAGTTGCAAAATTAAAAGGAGAGAGAGCATGCAGGTCACATATTAATGCCACATTTAACACATGAGAAATCACTCAACAATACAGGCGTATTCTCTCTTAGAAAGAACCCTTTAGATCCTTAACCAAGAATAAGAAATTCTTCCATAATATTAAAGGCAGGGGTACTTGAATAGTGTCAAAAGAAATTTCAAAAAAGGAAATGGAGGTGGGAGGGGGTGGGGGTGGGGGTGGGATACACACTGCATACAGTCCTTTGAAGCCCTCCTTAGAGACAATAAGGCGGACAGCATCAGGAGCTGAAGTAAATTGCCCGGTCTGCATCCTTTGCTTAATAACCTAAGGAGTTGAAAGGGTAAAAAAGGGGGTTAGTAAAGCATTTAAATACATTGAAATGGATGTAAAAAGTTACCTACCTCTGTCGGGACACGAATGAGAGAAGCAGCCATGCCTCCTACAGCCCCCGCAGTCTACACAAAGTTCAACAACCAGAACAGTTTACACGGTCAAACTATCAACTATAGTATCAAGCAACAAACAAGTTCAGGAAGTTTACTAAAGACAGGGCATGTATCTTGATTTTCTACAGGCTAAGGAAACAGTTATTTTAGATCATACTAGAACAAGCTCTGGTCCCATTGTGTAAGTGTTAGAAAGTTAAGAGGCTGTTTAACAAAAATGTGTTTGGTGCTTCAACTAGCATAACATACTAACACCTTCATGAGTAACAATCTTTTATGTTGCGACAAGTCTTAAAAGGTCATATCCACTACACAAAGCTCCCACTTTTGCAGGGTCTAGGAGAGGTCATGGTAAATAATAAGTTGAGAAGATGCTCATTGGTCATGTGCCCAAGCCAAACCAATATATCCTTTTCATGATAATAGGAAATTAAAGAAGCTCTTACCAAATGAGCTGCAGCGCTAAGATTGTCAGGAAACAACTTTAACAATTTCTGTTTTGTAGGTTCATAAACACCAACAAATAGAGCAGAAGCCCTGCACATAAAAGAAGATTATCAATACAACTTGGATGCTACAAAGAGATATCCTTTTCTTAGAGCAGACAACTCCCTAAGAAAGTAAGGGAAAAAAGATGTTTTGATAACTACATCTTGCAGACACTTTTATTATAAAACTGGTGTGTCACACTAGCCAACACAACACACCTTTCCACCCGCTTCCAACATTTGCTTGAATAATAATGATTAAATTTCACCATCTTTTACCTTAAAAGTCTGCAGATTTAAAAGGTTGTTATGCCCTTTTTTAAAGAAGCCTATACATAATTTTTTTGATAATTAAGAAGCCTATACATAACTATTTAACAATCTGTGGTTCTTCTACTATAACATATGTTAGCCAGCTTACAGCACCTTAGCATTTGCATATTTTTCTCTTATGATTCTGTGACCAGACTGGGCATAAGCAGTTTGAAAGGTTATCAGCAAGACCTCTCACGAAAAGAAAAAGGGGAAAGGAAGTTGAATGGCAGAGGACCATAGTCAATCAAACAACTATACCCAAATAATAATATGTTATTTATTCACAAGTCATTCATCCTACGTGTCCTTCTTCCTTTGCAACACCTTTATTACCAACCAGTGAAATCATATTAACTTTCTTCAAGTTATGATTCATGATTAATTAATGGCTAGGAAGCATTAGATTCATCAAGATTGAGAGACATCTGTATGCCTAAAATCCACACAAAATTGTGAAGAATTAGAGACAATAATATACCAAGACTCCTCTCTTCATAGAAAGGGCATTCTAAACAAGAGAGGGAAAAACACCTAATAAAGCAAAGAGGAATATACCATCATAATCATAACATTGGGACTTCATGAGATGGAAAAATACCATAACAGATTTTTTTACCCCCCACCCAAGGGGGGACAGAGAAAAAGCAGAAAAAATGTAAGAACTACTGTCTTGAACCACGCCTCACATTGCTCCATGTTTCATGCACATCAAGAATCACGAAGCAAAAGCTAAAGTAGTTAACAGTTTATCTCAATTTTTAATGAAAGAAATTTATCAAATGCTAAGTTCAATTGACTGTTAATAGCTCACTTCAGGAAAGTGGTCCTCATATGCAAGTGACATCATAAAAATAAGACCAGAAATGTAAAAAAATAGAGCATTTAAAAGCCATCATTGATGTAACCATTTCCTAATATAATCAATATTGAGCCATGATGATACAAATAATTCTACAAGCATAGTAGGAAAGTAGTCCTCATGCTGTGTAGATGACTTGTGCATGAATGCTAAACTCAAGGGAGGATGTATGAGAGATTCTGTTTTCACAGGAATGCTAAACTTTCTTCTTGATTGGTTTTCTCTAGACGATACTGATAATGTCTTCTGCATAGTATTTCTGCATAGTATAAGAGTAATATTTCTGCATACTTGCTTTTTCAATGTGTGGAATTCATAGTTCTTTCATTGAATTTAAGTTTTTTCAATTGGTGGTTGAGGAAGGAGGAAATTTTTTCTCCTTACGTATTTTTGAACAAGGTAATCACTTCATGAAGTCAGTATTCATGGACAAGAATGCAGCATTATGGTTGATGAAGAATATAGAACACACGGTGGTTGGAATCAATCCCAAACAGTTTTTTACACTTAGAGAAGGAGATACAGCATACACTTTGCAGCAGGGATCAAACTCCTTTGGTCAGTTCCTTTTAGTGTCTGAACTCAAAGTTGGTGGGCTTAGAAGATCTGTCATAATTCCTAGAGGCAAAGCACAAAATGGTTGGAAGGTCTTTGGGCTTGGAGTGAGGAAGATGTTGGAACCTGACCAATATGCTTTAGGTGGTTCAGGCCAGGCCAAATTGGTGCCTCAGACACAGAGGAGAATGTTGGGGTTTCATCCCTCTTGGTCTTTTGTTGAGATATTGAAGGGTCCGATGCAGCCAAGGGATGTGACTCAGTCACAACTTATTATAACCAAGGGTAAGGATAAAAATATGACTCGGGGAGTTTGTGGAGAGGCAGAGTCAGTCAAGAGGGCTGTTGGTGATGAATCAGAAACTTACAGGTGCTAAGGTGGGGGATATTCCGGTGGGCAAGCCTTATACAAAGGTGGTGGGAGGAAGGCATAGGAGGGAGCAGTGCATTAATGTGGATACAAAATTAGGTGAGCAAATTCAGGCAGAAAATAGGAAACGTATCCCAGTAAGATTCAGTTTGAATTCAAAATCTGATGAAAATGGGAAGAGGAGTGATATAAGGAGATATTACTAGATAGGGAGTGGTTTAGTTGTGGCAATTGATGTGAAAGGTAGGAGACGGTTTCCTGGGATAGCACTAAAGGGGGAGTAAAAAATTTTAAATGGGTTTCACGGGCTCATTTAGGATGGAAGTTGGTGAGTGCTCCTCATTAGCTGACCCGAGCCCACCAACACCAGAAGCCCACATATCGACGTTGGTGGTGATGCCCACTACCCTTCACGAAGCTTCGTTGAGTTAGAAGGAGTTGGGTCAACATGGTGAGCTTCCAAGGGTGGTCGACGTCACAGCAAATGGTGGAGTTAATGCCGAGAAGTCACCGGCGCCAAAGATTCAGGTGCAAAACCATTCCTCAACGACGGCAACGGGTGGTGGTCACAGTGAGATTGTGGTTGGTCATATCAAGACGATGGGTAGTCTCGCGAAGCCCTCGGTGGTAGCTAAGTGCACTATTTCCGATGGGTATGGGTTTGCTCCTTATTCCGAGACAGTGGGTTGCTTTGTGGAGTCGTCGGTGGAGGTTGAGTGTCCTGTTTTCGATGACTCTCGCGCTGAGAAGCCTTTAATCACACTAGGTAAGGCAGAAACAGAAGGCATCAGGGCATCAGTTGGGCTTGTGTTGTCTGATTCTGTTCTGAGCCTATCGGGAGCTGAGATTGTGGGTTTGGGTGCTCAGGATGGTGATAAAGGTGGTCGGGCTGATTGTGTAAATGATGGTCAGGGGATAGATACTACCCATCAGGTTAGCCAATTATCGGTGCTGGCAAACCATGGTTATTTTGCTCCGGGAGTATTGACTGAGGTAGAAGCACTTAGTGCAAAACCTGGACTTGGGTGATGTGGATAGCTTCTCCCCTTTGATGACTATAACTCCTATGGGGTTGGTTGCGTCACCGGAGTTGCATAATAATACTGAGGTGATGGGGGTGGAAAATCAGCTGAATATTTCTAATTGGGTGAAACATAGAATCCCTAGTTTTTGTAAAATGGTGGGGCTTTCTTTGGGACGACATGAGAAGATGTGCATCATGCTTTTACAAAGGCTTGAGAGGGAGATTGAGGCTACTAATCTGCAGCATAGGAAAGATGCAGCCCACCGAAAAGCTGTGTCCAAGGATAAAGGGAAGAGGGAGTTGAGAAATCTGATTTCCTCGGTTAATTATGATGGTAGATAGTCTTCGTTGACTGCAACTCTGAGATTGGAGTAGGGAATTAACAATTTTTATGAAGTTGAAAATGGTGTCATGGAAAGTTCGAGGATTGAATGACTCTCGGAAACGATTGGTAGTTAGAAATTTACTAAGAGATTGGAATTGTGATGTAGTTTGTCTCCAAGAACCTAAACTTGTTGGCATGGCCAGACAGTTGGTTTGCAGCTTGTGGAGTTGTCCTTATGTAGATTGGGTGGCTTTGGATTCAGATCAAACAGCTGGTGGGGTTTTGATGATGTGGGATAAACGGGCTTTAGAAAAGTTGGGAGGTAATGGTGGGTTGCTTTTCCCGTATTGGTTCGATGACAGGGTGTGGGGGATGGTTTTATTTGGGCATGTTCTAGGGTTTATGGACCGAATGATAATAACTTAAGGGGGCAGATGTGGGATGAGTTGATTGGAATTCAGCAACTTTGGAATGTTCCATGGTGTCATATTGGGGATTTCAATATCATTCGCTTCCCAAGTGAACGGTTGGGGGGATCGCGCTTACTCCGACTATGGAGAATTTTTCTGAGTTTATTGAGGAGCTTAATTTGATAGATTTGCCATTGGAAGGAGGGAGTTATACTTGGTCTAGTGGCTCGGAACAGCTTTCGATGTCCAAGATAGACAGGGCTCTGGTTTCTCATGATTGGGAGGATCACTATCCGGATGTGATCTAGCGGGTATTACCTTGTCCTATTTCAGACCACTTCCCCATATTAATGGAGGCCGGGAGGATGTTGAGGGGGAAGAGTCCTTTTAGGTTTGAGAACATGTGGTTAAAGACAGATGGGTTCAAAGAGAGGGTTCAGTCTTGGTGGAATCAATACTCCTTCTCAGGTACTCCCAGTTTTATGCTTGCCAAGAAGCTGAAGACTCTAAAAGGAGACATTATTCAGTGGAACCGAAGTGTGTTTGGAAATGTAGGTCGTCAAAAGAAAGAATTGTTGGAAGCCTTGAAATTATTGGATGCTAAGGAAGGGAAGTATGACCTTTCTGAAGTGGAGATAGTTGTGATGAGATCTCTCTTTGGAAGAAGTTTCGTGGAGAAAGAAATCGAGGATGCTTTGCATTAAGGAAGGAGACAACAATACCAAGTTCTTCCAAAAGGTGGCTAATTCCAGGAGAAGGTATAATCATATTAGTATGCTGGAGGTGGATGGGGTTATTTATGAGGACAAATCAAAGATGGCAGACCAAGTAGTTCAGTTTTATAAAAACTTATACAAGGAGACAGAGGAGTGGAGGCCTTTTGTGGAAGGATTGGTGTTTGATCAGATCGAGGGGCTGGAGAGGGACTGGCTTGAAAGGAGGTTTGAAAAGGAGGAGATTTTTTGAGCTGTCAAAGAGTTGGAAGGAGATAAAGCCCCAAATCCTGATAGTTTTTCTATGGCCTTCTATCATCATTGTTGGGGAGTTGTGGAAAGGGATGTTTTCGCTGTGTTTGAAGTATTTTATCAACACAGTAAGTTTGAAAAATCTCTTAATGCAACTTTTATAGCCCTAATCCCCAAGAAGAATGGTGCCTCCAATATTCAAGATTTCAGACCTATTAGCTTGGTGGGGAGTGTCTACAAGATCTTAGCTAAGACTTTGGCAAACCGTTTGAAAGAGGTTTTAGATTAACTGATATTTGAGTCTCAGAACAGCTTTATGGGCGATAGACAGATACTTGATTCAGTTCTTATTGCCAATGAGTGTGTTGATAGTAGGGTGAAGAGCAAGATTCCGGGGGTTATTTGTAAGCTGGACATTGAAAAAGCCTATGATCATATGAATTGGGAGGCTTTTCTAGATTTGTTGAGAAGAATGGGATTTGGGGCGAGGTGGTGTAGGTGGATCCATACATGTATATCTACAATCCAATTCTCTGTCTTGGTTAATGGGTCTTCAGGTGAGTTTTTTGGGAGTTCAAGGGGATTGAGACAAGAGGACCCACTATCTCCTATGTTGTTTCTAGTTATGATGAAGGTTTTCAGTAAGATGATGAAAAGAGCTGAAGGTGCTGGTTTACTTCGAGGTTTCAGGGCTGATGGCAGACGGGGTGGAGGGGTTTGTGTCTCACATCTTTTGTTTGTGGATTATACAATTTTATTTTGTGATGCAGATGTGGAACAAATTCTAGGTCAGATGCTCCTTTGTTTCTAGGCTATGACAGGATTAAAGGTTAATGTCATGAAGAGTGAGATGGTTTCCATTGGGGAGGTTCCTAATATCCAATTCTTGGCAAATATTTTGGGTTGCTGGATTGGGTCTTTGCCTATGACCTATCTTGGTATGCCTCTAGGGGCGTCCCACAAATCCACTACTATTTGGAATTCTATCTTAGAGAAAATTGAGCGTAAGTTGGCTGGGTGGAAAAAGATGTATTTGTCAAAAGGTGGAAGACTGACATTGCTTAAAAGCACATTATCTAATCTACTGACTTACTTTTTATCTCTTTTTACTATCCCTACGCATGTGGCCAATAAAATTGAGAGATTGCAAAGGGATTTCTTATGGGGGGAATCTAAGACACATTTGGTGGGATGGAATAAGGTGTGTGCACCTCTAAAAAATGGTGGGTTAGGAGTAAGGAAATTAACTACTTTTAATAAAGCCTTACTAGGGAAATGGCTATGGCAGTTTGGGGTTGAGAAGGCAAGGCTTTGGAGAGGGGTTGTAGCTCTAAAGTTTGGGGAAGAGTGGGGGGGATGGACCTCCAAGCTAGATAGAGGAGTTCGTAGATGTGGTTTGTGGAGAAGCATCCGAATGGGTTGGGAGGTTTTTAGTAAATATATTCGGTTTGAGGTAGGGGTGGGGGATAGAGTGAAGCTCTGGACAGATCAATGGTGTGGGGATTCTCCACTTCAATTGATCTTTCTGGTTGTGTATGGGATTGCCTCCAATAAAGAGGCATTAGCGGCCTCTTCTCTTGAACGGTTGGGGATATGAGATCAGAGAAGCTGGAATGTTCGTTTTAGTCGGAGACCAAATGATTGGGAAATAGGTGTTGTGGATGAATTTCTCCGTACTTTGGGTTCCAATTTACCTCCAACTGAGGATGGAGACCGTATGTGATGGAAGATGACGAAGAATGGGGATTTTGATATCTGATCGTTTTATAATAAGTTAAGAGATCCATTGCCATTATCTTTCCTTGGAAAGGTGTTTGGAAGGTTAAGGCCCCTCGGCGTATTTCTTTTTTTGTGTGGATGGCTGTATGGGATAAGATTCTTACAGGTGACAATTTGAGGGGTAAAGGAATGGTCTTTGTTGATTGGTGCATTATGTGTCGTTGTAATGGGAAGACTGTGGATCATCTGCTATTGCATTGTGGTAAGGCTTACCAGTTGTAGAGTTTGGTGTTTAGATCATTTGGGATTGCATGGGTCTTGCCCAAGGGAGTCAATACCGTACCGGAGGCTGTACCGGTTTGGCTAGCGGTACGATATATTTCGGATACCGGTCAATACCGGTGTACCGTTTCGGATTTACCGCTATTTTATATATATATATATATATATGTATGTATGTATGTATGTGTGTGTGTATTATAATAAATATAAAAGTTTACCATAAAACATTTCCTCAATTCAGAACTAATTATTCATGGTTTTAGACTTTAGTATCAATTAAAAGAAGAAAAAAAAAAACACAATATAAAATATAGAAAGCTTAAAAGTTAACATTGCATACTAAGAAAACAAATAATACTAATAAGTTAATGCAAATAAGTTACCATTCTTCTCTAACAAAAATTCAAAAATTACAAAACTTAAAAAAAAAAAAAAAAAAAAACTTTTTTCCGATACGGGCCGGTACGCCCGGTACCGGCCGGTATTACCCGAAATTGGCCGGTACGCCCGGTATTTTTTCCGATACGAAACAGGGGGGTTTATGTACCAGTATGCTTGCCGGTACGAAATATACCGGCCGGTACGGTACGGAATTGACTTCCTTGGTCTTGCCAAAATCAGTGGCGGATACTCTCTTTGGTTGGTGGAATTGGCTTGGAAAGCATTCGTCTAGTATTTGGAATTTAGCTCCACTGTGTTTAATGTGGTGTCTTTGGAGGGAACAAAATTGGAGGACGTTTGAGGATATGGAAAGTTCCCACGACCAGCTTTTGGCTTCGTTCAGTGGCACCCTTTTTGACTGCTCTAGGGCATAGGGACTCACCTCTAGTGATTCTCTACCTATGTTTCTTAGCTCTCTCCTTTGTAATTAGTATCTTTTCTTTCTGTTTTTTATCTTTGTTCTCTGTACTCTTTTATCTCTGCCTTATGTCTTTTTGCTTGAGGTAGTGTTCTTGAATATACATCTTTATTACTTATCCAAAAAAAAAAAAAAAACATTGTAGAATTGGTCCAGAAATGTGAAAGATGAAGCACAATACAAACATCACACAATATAAGTGTTTCCTAATATATACTAAACATGGAGTCAAGATCATGAAATTACTTCTACATTATATATTTACAGGTGCAATGAATCAATAAGCAGTTTGAAGAGGTACATAGGAGCTATCAACCATCACATATAAAGACCAAAAAAGATGGATGCAAAACCAAAACACCCTTTCAAAAACAAAAATTCAAATGATGTTATTGAGTGAGAAAGCAAAGTGAGTTCAAGGAAAGGGGGATGGGGGAGACAAAAGGCATACTTTATATAATTAATATTCTATCTTATGATGATGTTCGTACCATAATATTCATGCTGAACTTAATGAATTAAAACTCTCTCTAAGGATGACAAATAAGAATTTAGAGGTTTAGAAAGTCTGCAGAAGATCGATGGTCTAAATTGTTGAGAATCCATTACATTACTGAAAATTTGGAGCCTTAGGAGATTGATGACAATCACACTTATGACACATTCAGTGAAAATTTATAGATGTATCAGGAAGCATTTTTAATTTTTACTAAGAATGAAACTTCATGACAATCAGAGAACAAACAAAACATGTTTGAAGAGCACAACTTGAGTCATTTCCAGCTTCAAAACTGGGATCAGTTTTCTATTGTGCATGATCAGTTCATAAGTAGCATAAAAAGGGAGCTATAAGAACAAACATGGATACTTTTTTTATAGATATACATCTATAGTTGGGGGCGGGGATATTTGAACCCTAGATGTGTCTATTGGAAACACCAAGATGTGCTCGTTGAGCTACAAGGCTCTTGGCAAGAACAAACATGGATACTAACATATGAAGTTAGGAATCCTAGAAATTTAGGAAGTCATGCACTTCAAAAAGTACTTACGGTAAGACACCAACAAGATTTCCAGCCAATCCAGAATAAAGGCCCTGCAAATTTATTTTTCCACCACCACGTGCAGCCTGCAAAAAAATTTTAATATTAAATTTAGAAACACACTGGTCAAGAAATTATGGAGGAAAGAAAAACCTTGGAATAATAAAATCATAATTAACAATATACCCCCTTTTGCTATTTGGTATAGGTACCTTCTGCACATCAGACTCAGGCAAATCCCCCCCCCCCCCAATCAAATAAAAAAAAAAAACTGAGAGCCTAAGGTAAGGTATTTATCTCAAGCTTTTACCTTCCAAAGAAGAAAAGAACACATGAAATCAAAGAGCTCTCTAGATGTGAGCTATTAGTAGTTAAGAAGATGTAATTTCTGTGTTTTTTCTAAAGTGGGCAACCTAACTTTGTACAACAATGTTTTCTTCTTCTATGTATAGACAAAGAGAAAATCAAAACCATATAATCAATGGCTGAAAATATCAAAGAGAAATTCAAAATTCTATCTTAGTGATTGCGAGGTTGAGCCCACATCTGTGCAACAATTGGAAGAGTACCAAAAACTTAGCATTTGACATCAGTCAATCACCAATAACCTGGTAAAATAGATTACTTATTAAACATTGACTATAACTTAATATGCATAATTAACCTGCCTGCAGCCGCGTCTTTATAGTATCAATGGGGTATAAAGCTGTCTCCACAATGACACCAGCTGTACCTCCAGCTATAAAACCCTCTGCAAAATTAACCACCGGACTACTTAGAATCTGAACAGTGCGTGCAATAAATTTATTTGCACTAGCAAGTTGTCCATTTAAAGTATTCAAAGAAATTGATAGCATGGAAGAAGCAAATGTTCCCTCCTTCTCTATCTATCCCAAAGTCTAGGAAAGCAAAGGCCTTTGGGGCTCCCTCCAGTCAACCCCTAGGGCTAGGACCTTACATATGCTTTCCATGTTCTCTCAGGAAAAATTTATTGCAAATAATATAGAAAACCATTCCTACACTGATTGAGAAAATAAATGTTATTCATAATTTATGTTTATTCTCCTAGGTTGGCAAAAGAATACCATGTCCAATGCCTGTAATTGAATCTATCTGTTACCTACACAACAAATTCTTCCCAACTTAAACTTGGTTTCATAAAGATACATTTTAAATTAGAGGTCCTCCAAAATATTAATCAACTAAAAGTTTGAGATTCAGTATCATTCTTAGTCAATGCCAATGAGTTCTAGATCAACTGGCACCTCTTTCCCTTATAAGTATTAGGGGAGGGTGAGGTCCTGGGTTCAAGACCAAGTGAGTGCACAAGTAATATACCAATAAAAAAAAATCTTATTCTTAGTTAACACCAAAACAATCAACACCTTGAACCCTTGCCAATATCAATCTTCAACATCAATTTTGAGCCATACCAAATAAAGTACGAAAAAAGTCAAACGGCTTTTCTTCTCCCATACTGACTGATGCAAAAGGCTTTCTTCTTTCCAGCATTGAGTTCCGCATTTTCTTGTTACATGCATCTGCAAGAGCATATCACCTTGTTAAAAAGAGGAAGAAGAAGGAATAGAGTACAAAAAATGTCACCAAGGTAAGGGACTTTCCCCTAAATTTGAAGTGAATAAAAATCTTCCCTAATGGCACATAGCTAATTGACAGTGCAAGTTCTCAAAAGCAGTACCCTGTGTATATGGCCGGCTTACACATTCTCTAATAAAACTCAAGTGAATCATGAATAGGGAAATTATTTTCTATCGCACCTTGTTCTTTTCTAGCTGAATTGGGAGAAGATTATTGTGAATCTTGTATATTACAATAATCTGAATTTGTTATTTACAGAGGTCATCCACATCATACATAAATTTAAACATTTACTTTAAGAAGTGGGTATTCTTCAATGATTACAAAAATAGAGTTTAAGGTATTCTTCATGTCTTCTATTGTCTTTGGCCCACACAGGCACATATACATAGGTTTGATGGTGAACAACCAAGCCTTTAGTCCCAAAATTTTGGGGTAGACTATGGATCCTTAACATACTAGTTGGGGTCAAATACATGTATTATGTTTCACCATTCTATTATATCTAAAGTCATACTCTCTATTAGACAACTTTTGTTGTATTGCCTAGGTATTACTTGTGTAAGTCAATGGTATCAAAAAGTTCAGGCTTAGCCAAAAACCACAACTGGCTTAAGAGAAATTTGCAACCAATACAACCTGTTAATTAATGTTATTGTAGGTCTTCCTCTGCCCTTTTTCATTCCCTCGACTTGAGTGTTCTGAAGGTGAATGAGGGGAAAAAAATTGCAAATTACACAACCTTTGTTGTAGCAGCTTATGTCTTACTCATGCAAATCAATGCTATCAAGAAGTTGAGGTTTATAAAAATCATGAAATTTATGCAAATGACTTAACTTAAACGAATTACCAATATAGACCCTTTAGAAGAAGAATATGTATGGTTGAACAAATTTTACAAATAGAATAATAATTAAGTGATTAAATTTCCTATCCGCTGGCGCCTTACGACAAATGATAGTTTATTATGGTATTAGGACATGTGATCCTTAGTTCAAACCATGTTGCCACTTTATCTTCTACCACTGCTAGTGGTGGACACAATTAACACTAATGGACTCAGCCAAATTTTCTCTGCCACTCACAATCAACCACTTCAACAATTTCAAGTAGAAATTCACCATTTACTATGGACCAAGGCTTTTGGGACACAAATAATAATTTATCAATGTACAATATAGTGGGCATTAGAAAGAATAAAAAAAAATAACAACAACGTGACAATTCACAGGATGTCATGAAATATATGTAATTAACATCATAGTTCTGAACATATTTACATTAAATTTATCAACATAAAAAATAAAATAAAAAGGAACACATTAACATTGGAAAATCATATAGTATTAAGCAATAAATAAAGATATTGAGGAAACGGGGTTACCTGATGAAGCAACTGAAACTGAAGAGCTTTTGACATCGGCGGATAGCGTGATAGGACCCATTTTCTGAGTCCCCCAAAAAAAACTTCTGGGCACTCTTCCAAGCTAACTGTGTTTATCGCTGTGTGTGTATGAGAGAGAGAGAGAGAGAGAGAGAGAGAGAGGAGCAGAGAGTAGAGGCAGGGTGTGTGTGTGTGTGTGTGAGACTTTGAGTCCGCTGTGGTTTATAGACTTTGTTTGCTCTCTTTTATAATGAGAATCATAAGGTTCAAATTCTCCCTCATGTTATTGTAACTATTGAATAATAATAATAATAATAATAATAAAATCCCTAATCAATTGATAACATCCTGTTGTTGAAATTTGAAAATCGATTAAAATAATCATCAATATTTATTTCTAAATATTATGTTGTTGAGAAAAAAAAGGTAACTGATATTATGGGTTCCAGTCAGCTCAACTGGTAAAATATTTGATGGTTGTCTAAAAGATCTAGGGTTCAATCCTTGTTTACACCAAAAACTGATTGATATCTTGATTTAGACCACCAGACCTTTATAGCATAACCTGATTATGAGAGATGATGACGACTCACAACCCCCCACTAATCCATCATAAATTCGGTGGTTGTTTGTTTAGTTTGTTTGATGCAATTATTGATGCAAAAGTCCCATGTAAACGATAAGCTATTTTGAAATGAAAAAAACCACAACAAAAAAATTTGAAGTTGTCCGAAAATTATAAAGAAGATTTTCAAATGGGTTTTATAAAAGGATTTCACTGATTCACCGTTTATGAAGAGTCCAGATCTTTTGTCTCATCAATTGTGCTCCACTTCATACTCCACCAATAAAACTTGGACAGCTAACCTCTCTCATTAAATGAGATAACTCTGACTTTAATGAGAGAGGCTAATTGTCTCATTTAATAAGATATCTCATTTAATAAGAGAGGCTAGTTGTCCAAGTTTTATTGGTGGAGCATGAAGTGGAGCACAATTGATGAGACAGAAGATTTGGACTCGTTTATGAAGATTCGTATGTAGACTCAAAAATGTTAAAATAGTTAAAATTAAATTATTAAATAAATAGTAATAATAAATTGTAAAATAAGTAAATAATTTTAAAATTAAAAAAATTATTATTTTAAGTTTTAATTGTTTAGAATTTAGACTTTATTTGTGTTTATCTATTTTTATATTTTAAAATTATCTTTATGTTTTGTGTGAATTTCTTAATATGAGACATGGAATGAGTTTGATAATTCCTATTTGGGTTATATTTAATCTATGTCCTAACTAACACAAACAATAATAAACAAAATAGTTCCTTAATAGTATTGACTTTTTTCGTAGTGATAGTTTAATTGAAAAAATCAACACGCTCACAACTTAATTACAAGAACCAAAACCAAAAATGACAAATTTAGCTCAAATATGCATTCCAACGACAAAATTGACCTTCATGGAAGCTTCAGTGTTAGAAGTGTGCCTCATGAACACACGAGAAGGAAGGGAATCCAAAAATATCTAAGGAAAAGCTATTACCTCCGCATTAAATGCATTACAACTACTTTTTTGGCTGTATTTATGTGGAGAAGACTCATGAATAGTGCTTCCTTGGCTACCGCGACTCAAAGAGAACTAGAAGGGGTGTCTGATGGGACGAGCACTCGAATAGTGGCTTGGGCGATTAACAAATAGAGGGCCAAGATTACCAAAAATGATATATATAATATAAGAGACCCCTAAAGGAAGGGAGATCGGAAAAATAGAGAAAGAATATTGTAGCAATCAAAGTTACATTTGTAATCAGTTCTATTGATTTATACAAAATTTGCCTCATCGGACAGTGAATTCATTCAGTCCTATGTGCCTTGTTCTTGCTTAATCATCCTTTAAATCCATACTAGCCGTTGTTAAATTCATTAGGGCCTAGTTCTTTGACCCACTCTCTACAAATATATTGTACTGGACTCACTGGGCCGATATCTCACACATCTTGGGTTTGGGCTGCAAACCGTGTCCATATACTTGGCACCGTCTGTGGGGAGAACTTGTGTGATAGTGAGTGCAGCGGTTAACAATGGTAGGTTCAAGTCCACACCAAGTAGAGTTTGGGGGATCCTAGCATGGCAACCCTTTTGTCAACCTTGAACAAAGAGGTGACCGCAAGGAAAGTGTGCATACCATACATACTAGTAAGAGTCAACCTTGAGGTGGAAGCCATATCTCCCATGCAAAGAGCAACAAGGGCATGCAACTGGAGATTGACCAATTAAAGAGGAAGTTGCGCCATGCACGGCGAAGGCGAACCCCCTCTAACTCTGATGTTTCTTCTGATGACGAAAGGGACGTTAACTACAGGCGAAGGTCTCGAACCCCACCTAGCGAATCTTTCTCCTATGAGAAGGAACAACGTCGTGAGAAAAGAGTTCAAAGCCCGCCTTGTAAAGGCATGGGGAACGACGTTATAAGCAGGGCCTTGAACCAAATCTCCAAGTCGCCTTTCACGCGAAAAATCGAGGGGGCAAAACTTCCTTGACGATTCACTCAACCTACTTTCACTATGTACAATGGTAGAACAGATCCCGTGGAGCACGTAAGCCACTTCAATCAGAGGATGATGACTAGACATTCCAAGAACGAGGCCTTGATGTGTAAGGTTTTTCCATCCAGTCTAGGACTCGTTACGATAAGATGGTTCGACAGCCTGAAAGTAGATTCCATAAGTTCCTTTAAGGAGTTCACCCAGGCGTTTGGTTCCCACCTCATCACCTGTAGCAGGGTTCCTCGGCCCTTGGCTTCCTTTTTATCTTTAAGCATGTGAGAGGGAAAGACCCTAAAAACGTATTCGGATAGATACTGGGAGAGGTTCAACGAAATAGAAGGTGACTTTGATGATGTGGCCATCAGTACCATCAAGCTCGGCCTCCTGACCGATCATAATTTGAGGAAATCCCTAACTGGCAAACCTGTCACTAGCTTGCGCTAACTCATGGACCAGATTGATAAGTATAAAAGGGTCGAAGAAGACTAGCAGCAGGGGAAAGGAAAGGAAAAGGCTATCCCTCAAGAGACGAGGGATTTCAGGTCAGACCAATACAATAACAATCGGCCTAAGAGGGACTATGCCAAGCAGCCAGGGCTTGCTAACGCTCAGGCGGTCAATGCGGTGTTCCGAGAGCCGGTGCATCAGGTTCTAGAGAAGATTAAGAATGAGCCATTCTTCAAATGACCAAACAAGATGGTGGGAAACCCTATGAGGTGCAATCAGAGCCTCTATTGCCAATATCATAAAGACCAAGGACATACTACAAAAGACTGTAGGAACCTGTAGGACCATTTGAACCAGCTGTTCCAGGAAGGAAAGTTGAAGCACCTCTTACATCATTCTAGTGGCCAAAGGAGCCAAACTGGCCAGGAACCATGGAGAGATGCTCTTTTGAGACCCCCATTAGGCATGATAAACGTCATCTTCGCCGCACTAGGGAGGACCAGGTCCTGTCCTTCTAGAGTGATGTCTGTGGCTCGACTGACCACTGAGGACCCCAATCTAAAGCCGAAGAGGGCTAGAGCGAACACCCAACTAACACTGGTTTTTCGGAGGAGGATAAGATCGGAATCATACAACCCCATGATGATCAGGGGTATGATGTGAAGAGGGTGATGATGGACCAAGGCAATGGTGCTAAGATAATGTACCCGACCTGTATAAGGGGCTTAGCTTGAAACCCGAGGACCTTACACCCTACAGCTTGCCCCTAGTAAGTTTTGATGGGAAGATTGTCATCCCGAATGGCCAAATTAGACTACCCGTGCAGACTGGTTCAGAAGTAGTGAAGGTGGACTTCATCATGGTAGACGTCTATTCACCCCACACAGCCATTGTGGCCAGACCTTGGCTTCATACCCTAGGAGCCATTTCTTCCACTCTACACCAGAAGGTGAAATATTCGTCTGAGGGCCAGGTTAAGGAGATCCTGGAAGATCAATCTGTGGCCAGGCAATACCCGATGGTTGCCATCCAACATCAGCCTGAGGCCGAGTCTTCGGCCTATGCCAAAGGGGGCTTATAGCAACTAAAAGCTCCGACGTTGCCTGTCAATGGGTCGGACGATGAGGTGAAATGTGAAGGTTTGGTAAAGGTTGTTATTGGTGACAATCTGGAGAAATTCTTTCAGATCGGGGCTCAGCTACCTCTTCCAAAGAAAGAAGAACTGATAGAGTTCATCAGAAAAAATGTTAATGTCTTCGCATGGAATGCTTACGAAGCCTCGGGGTGGATATGAGCTTCATTTGTCATCATTTAAACGTTAATCCCTTTGTCACTCCTACAAAGTTGTAATTTACAACTGTATTTTTGTTGGCTTTTATTCCGTGCCAAATTTGATTGTAACTATTTTCAATCGTTTAAACCTTGTATTTGTTGTGGGATTTGTTGTAAGGGTTGTGTGATAGAGAGTGTGTGTGAAGACTCAAGCATTTGGAGGCTGAAGGATTCTTGCGGGTATGTCGCGATCTAGCTTCCCGCGAAGTGAAGCATATGCCCTGCACGTGCTAGAATGCGAAGGGTCAGGCCAGGTAGAGACAAGCTGTCTCTCGCGAGTATCTCGCGGGTAAGGCCTTCCCGCGAGACACCCGCAAGACATGCTATTCTGCCAGCCTGTACTGATCGACTCACACATTTTGCACCTATCCTATATATACCATCATTACCCACAGATGTTGAGGAATGCTTTAGAGAGAAAACCCTAGCCAAACACATTGTGAATTAGAGATTATCATCCCCACCTTTCTCTATACAATTGCTTGTGGTATCTCCTCAACTATTCCCTCTCCATTATCCATATCTTTGAGAGGTTGATAGCACAAACACTTACCACACTTTTGAGAGTGCTAAGTGACGTTTTGGTATTGCTGGGAAGCATTGGAAGAAGCCTAGAATGGCAGATGCAACATGGAGCTTGTTGCGGGATCTAGAGAACTAAGACAAGACACGATTCCGAGAAGCCTTGTTGGAGTAGGAGCTTGGAGGGCTTAGGTACATCGGGTAGACTAGGCTTGGAGGGTCTTTTGCTAACCCATGTATCCCAACTGATTGTCTAGTAGATCAATTTCCGCTTGGAGGGCGGCGAAGAGGTTTTTCGCCGAGTTCTTCGGTTTTCTCTTTGATAACACATCTCGGTGTTATTTGTGTTCGCATCCTTCTTCCTTACTCTTGTTCATTTCATTTTTACTGCTGTGTTGCTTTTAATATGGATTAGAGTAGTTGTTTTGCCTATACGCTTGTGTTTACACTATCCCACACTTATCATTAAGTTAGTGTAAAATCAACCAAGCCGTAATTTTAATTTGGGGGTCTAAAGCGCTCTTGTGTTTTCGACACATTTTCGAGCTTTCAACTCCCAAGAAGTAACCTCCTCGGCGCTCGCCTAAGGACCACTCTGATGCTGTCAGAGATAAGGTGAAGAAACTAAAGCAAGCAGGGGCAATCAAGGAGGTATTTTACCCTGAGTGGTTAGCCAATACCGTGGTGATGAAGAAGAAGAGTGGGAAATGATAAGTGTGTGTGGACTTCATAGATCTGAATAGGGCTTGCCCAAAGGATCCCTTCCCTATGCCTAAGATAGACCAGCTGATGGATGCAACTATAGGCCATCCTCGGATGAGCTTCTTAAATGCCTTTCAGGGATACCACCAAATACCACTAGCCCTGGATGATCAGGAGAAGATAGCTTTCGTCACTCCCACCGAAAACTACCACTATAAAGTGATGTTGTTCAGTTTGAAGAATGCAAGGTCTACCTACCAAAGGATGATAACTAGGATGTTTAAACCGCAGTTGGCCAAGAGCATCGAGGTCTATATAGACAACATGGTGGTAAAAAGCAAGGTAGTGTCCGAGTACTTAGGGGATCTCAAGAACATCTTCAAAATTTTGAGGAAACATAAGTTGCACCTCAACACTTCCAAATGTTCCTTTAGTGTGGGATCAGGCAAATTTCTGAGCTACATGGTTAACCATAGGGGAATTGAAGTTAACCCTAACCAGAATAAAGTGATCAACAGCTTACAACCACCTCAGAATCCCAAGGAAGTCCAGAAACTGACCAAAATGATTGCTGCCCTGAATCAGTTTATCTCTCTGTCAGTGGATAGGTGTAGACCCTTCTTCCTACTGATGAATAAATGGAAGGGGTTTAAGTGGACCGAGGAGTGTGCCTTGGCCTTCCAACAACTTAAGGATTATCTTTCTCGGCCTCTTATCATGTCCAGCTCTGAGCTTGACGAAGTTCTGTTCGCTTATATTGCTGTGGCCGCTCATGTTGTAAGCTTGGTCCTGATACGAGTTGATGGCGGCACACAAAGGCCTGTTTATAATGTGGTAGTGGTGCACGCCACACGCAAACTCCCCCACTACTTTCAAGTGCACACGGTTATTGTCCTAACTCAGCTTCCGCTTAGAGCTCTGCTCCGAAACGCTGATTACACGGGGAAGATTGCTAAGTGGGCCACAATCCTAGGAGCTTTTGACATCAAATACATGTCTCGCACCTCCGTCAAAAGTCAAGTCTTCACAAATCTGGTAGCCGAGTTTGCTAAATCCCCATTAGAAAAAGAAACGGAAACATAACACATAGATGGAAAATCGGTTGGAATGATCTCCCAACAGGGTCCCCTATCTTGGAAAGTGTACATTGATGGAGCAGCAAATCAAAAGGGTTTCGGAGTGGGGTTAGTACTAGTATCCCCCGAAAGGATCATCATCAAGAAATCATTAAGATTGGGATTCTCGGCCACCAATAACGAAGTTGAATATGAGGCTCTGCTGATGGGAATGGCCATGGTTCGAAAAATGGGAGGAAAGGCCGTAGATATGTTTTCAGACTCCAGATTGGTTGTCGGCCAAGTGAAATGAGAATTTGAAGCGAAAGATGAAAGAATGCAGAGGTACTTGAGTCAAGTTAGACACCTATAATCAGAATTCTAATCTTTCAACCTGTTGCACATCCCCAGGAGCAAAAACACACATGTCGATTCCCTAGCCATGCTTGCAACCTCTTCGACGTAGAGCTTTCCTTGGGTCATCCTTGTAGAAGACCTATACAAGCCTACAGAGATGAACAAAGAGGTGGTTCATGTTCACTAAGTTAGGGTGGGGCCTAGCTAGATGGACCTTATAACACTGTATTTAAAAGAAGACACCCTACCCGAGGAGAAATCAAAAGCAAACAAAATACGTAGAAAGGCTCCTCGGTTCTGGCTGTCCGAGGACCAGAAGTTATATAAACGCTCATTTTTTGGGCCATACCTGCTATGCATACACCCCGAAGCAACAAAATTATTCCTTGAGAAATTACATTAGGGGATTTGCGAGAGCCACATCGGAAGCAGATCTAGAGCCACATCGGAAGCAGATCTTTGGCGCACAAAGCCATCACTCAAGGCTATTGGTGGCTAAATATGCAAAGGAAAGCACAAGAATATGTAAAGAAGTGCGACCAATGCCAAAATTCGTACCAAACATACACCAATTGGGGGAAGCCTTTAATCCACTGTCCAGCCCTTGGCCATTCACTTAATAGGGCTTAGACATAATGGGCCATTTCCCCAAGGCAGCAGGAAACAAGAGATACCTGCTGGTCGACATGGACAACTTCACTGAGTAGGTCAAAACCAAGCCTCTAGCGAACATTAGAGACGTGGATGCCAAGAAGTTTGTATGGAAGAATATCGTCACACAATTCGGAGTCCCTCGTACCCTTATCTCGGACAATGGCCTTCAGTTTGATAGTAAATCTTTCAGGAGATACTGCTGTAACCTGGGAATTACAAATAAATATTCTACCACAGCTTATCCCCAAGGAAATGGACAAGCCAAGACTGTTAACAAGGTCATTATAAGTGGACTTAAGAAAAGGTTGGATGACGCGAAGGGAAAATGGATGCAAGAACTGCCATATGTCCTGTGGACATACTGAACCACACCTCGCAGGTCGACAGGGGAGACTCCTTTCTCAATGATATATGGGGCCAAAGCCATTATCCCTTTAGAGACTGGCTTCCCGTCGCTGAGGACAAGTACTTTTGATCCGAGTAATAACAACGGATTGCTGGAAAAAAGCCTAGACCTAATTCTGGAGAGGAGAGAGAATGCAATGGTTCAACTGGCATACTACCAACACAAGCTTAAGAAAGGTTATGATACCAACGTAAAACTGAGACCATTAGTGCTTGGTGCCTGGTGACTTGGTGTTAAGAAAGGTTCTAGGTACTGCGAAGAACCCAGCATGGGGAAAGCTAGGGTCCAATTGGGAAGGACCATATCGCATCACCTCGATGGCTGGAATCGGAACATATTTTTTGGAAGACTTAGATGAGCATGTAATACCACGCTCATGGAATGTAAATAACCTAAAAATGTATTATTATTAATGAAAGTCTCTTTTGTAAATATGTTCATTTATCAAAGGCAGTATACTTCTCATTATTCAATCTTTTATAAGTGTTTAAACCGAACCATAGTCATGCCTGAAGTCCTTAGACCAGATGCTATGGGGAAATTAACACACTACGACATCTTTTATAAGTGTTTAAACCGAACCTTAGTCATTCTTGAAGTTCTCGGACCAGATGCTATGGAAAAATTAACACACTATGACATCTTTTATAAGTGTTTAAACCGAACCATAGTCATGCCTGAAGTTCTCGGATCAGATGCTATGAGAAAATTAACACACTACGACATCTTTTATAAGTGTTTAAATTGAACCATAGTCATGCCTAAAGTCCTCGGATCATATGCTATGGAAAAATTAACACATTACGACATCTTTTATAAGTGTTTAAACTGAACCATAGTCATGCCTGAAGTCCTCAGATTAGATCTTATGAGAAAATTAACACACTACGACATCTTTTATAAATGTTTAAACCGAACCTTAGTCATGCCTGAAGTCCTCGGACAAAATGCTATGAGGAAATTAACACACTACGACATCTTTTAAAAGTGTTTAAACCGAACCATAGTTATGCCTGAAGTCCTCGAACCAGATGCTATGGGGAAACTAACACACTGTGACATCTTTTATAAGTGTTTAAACCGAACCTTAACTATGTATGCCTCTTTGGACCACACGCTTGGGGGGAATTAACACTCCATGATATCTATCTGTTTCTCACTAAGTGTCAAGACAGATCTAAAATTGTAGCCAGCTCCTCAAATTGGTAGCCCTAAGTAAGTTAAAATCCTTATTTATTTATCCAAGTGTAAATTTATTACTTGTCTTTATTAGATTTAGCTTTCATTACAGAAAGAGCAATTCGCAATGCAAATATAGGGTAAATCTCTTCATTGTTGGTACTTAGTAAAATTACTTACACTGGTAGCGGGGTGTTATTGTTAGCTTTTATTAAAACTAAAGTGGCAACAGGTCAAGTTTATTTGCAATGACAATAAGCTTGAAAACATGTAAAGCAAAGACATAAGAGATTGAAATGAAAGTTCATTCATCAATTTAAAAGAAAGAAAGGGGGGAATACATTACACACATTGATTGAATGTCATTTAAAAAAAAACTACTACAAAAGAAATTACAAATCAAATCCTAAGTATTACTTGGCCTTTGAGGGATCTGCCTGTTGGCTCAGCTGTAAGGTAGGAGTGTCCTTGGCCTTAAGGACAACTTCTTTTGTCTTGGCATTTGCCTCTTTTGCCGTAGCTACATTTTCCTTGTCCTCAATAGCATTTTTGGCTTCTGAAGAGGGCTTTTTCTCCTTGCCTTTACCCTTGTCTTTGGCCCCCTCAGCCCCTGGCCTTGGCCACTAGCTTGGCTGGATCCCTTTTGAGCCTCAGGGAGAGGAAGAGCAATTTGGATAGTCAGAGGCTGCTTTGAAGACTCGAGAGCTTGGGCAGAGGGAGATGGGAGGGCACCCGGGATTTCACGGATGTTAGGATGATAATATGTCCTTCCCGGTTGCCTCCACTTCGAGTCAGCAGGGACTCCTGCAATGTTAAGGCCTTCAGCCTATGTTACATCACAGTAATCTCTGCATGCCTTGGCTAACTTCTCAGTGAGCCTGGTTTGCGTCTTCTCCACGCTGAGGGTATAGGCCGCTTGCTTCTCAGCTTCTAGTGCCTTCTTAGCCAACTGAGCTGCCTCCTTAGCCTTCTGCAGCTCGGCCCTGAAATCCAGAACTAGTTACTTCTAGGTAGCCAAGTTCAGCTCTGTTGTATAGAGTGGCTTTCGTTGATCCTCGGCTTAGGCTTTAGCAGTCTTCAGACCAGCCAGGGTGCTTGATCGGTCCCTCTCCGAGATGGTTAGCTTATTGGCCAGTTTTGCATGTTCAGCTTTAAAGGCTCCGAGAGACTTCTTAACCTCAAGGCGGGACTGGGCCTCAGCCTTAACCTCATCACGGGCATTCCTGGCCCATTCCTCGGCCATATAAATTTATTGGGTAACCTGCATGAAAATAGCAAAGGTGTTATAAAAAAAATAAAAAAAAAAGTTGTCTAGCTTACCATTGCGAGGTCCCTCTTCAATGACATGAAGAGGTCAGGCTGCCTGGTGCGCCTAAGTCCTTCCATATCTCTGGGGAAGAGAAGAGGCTACTCCAAAGTCTCAGCAAGATAGGTGGCGTGCCCTCTCTAAGACTCCCAGAGCGTGGCATTCCAAGAGATAGGAGCACCATCCAATTCTAGCCAAGGGGCCCATGTACACGGTCCCCGGAGCACCTCAACTTCCTCCTGGCTATCCACAGAGCTAGCCCTCTTGTCCTTCGGGTCATTTACCTTCTTTTGTTGTTTAGGGCCCTTTTGAGGCCCTACCTCCCCTTCTTCAAGATCTTCCATTGGCCTTTTCTTCTTTGAATCTTTCATAGCTTGTAATCCGAGGTCAGTGGGGGGTAGTGGTGGAAGAGGGGGAAGAATGGGTGGGACTTGGGACTTAGGGGCTTCTTTTGAGGATTGCCCGTTATTCCTATTGGCCAGTAGGCCCTTCAGGCTGTTACCCTTCTTCCAGTCCATCCTTTCCTCTTCCTTCTAGCTTGTGTTAGCATAGACAACAATTAACTTTGGCGGGTGAGCTATGGAAAGCTTATTGGACTCGTCTTGAAATCTGAGAGCTCCACACACTCTTTCCTCTTTGAAACAGAAGTTGTTTATCTCTTTTTCAAGAGATAAACGAAAGGATGCTATCTCCTCTTCTATTGTTGTTGCTTGGGGCGGGACTTGTGGGAATAATACTGCGAACGGTGGAGGGTTCGGCTGGATTGGTAATGCAACTGGGGGAAGATCGTATTAGGCAAGGAAATCTGGTCTTGATACGTCGATCCTGGCTAACAACGGGTCACCTACTCTAATGGCATGTCCGACCTCTTAGAATATTTTCAAGATGGGATTAAAGTCCAAAATCAGGTGGACGGCTCACAGCTGTCTATTTGCACTTACGAATATTTCCGATCTGAGCAAGAAGTTGAGAGCCGCAATGCTGGTAAAGCTAAGCCGAGGAGCAACTTGATTTTTATCTACAAACATAGCCGAGAAGCAAAACACAGTTAGAAAATTGAATTCTTTTATCAAAAGACAACAGAATAACATAAAGATGAAGGGACGGTTAAGGTTAAAGAATCTAAGTCTCTTGCGAGGAAACCTAACTCTAAGGAATCCCACTTGGCACTCCCTCTCGGACTGGGTAATGAAGACTATCATGCCACGCCCCCAAAGTGATGAGGTAATCATCCTTCATCCCCTTGTTAGATTTGGGAAGACACGAGATAAGCCTGACGATGGGTGACTTAGACTTGAGGTAGTACCCTCCGTCGGCCTGTGAGTGGCATTCGTATAGGTGGACCACATCGTGCCAAGTAAGTCCTAATTGGAGATGCTCGTTAAAAGCATCGACACAGCCTAGGACCCTAAATATATTTGGTTTACATTGATGGGGGCATAACCTATGGTTAAGGAGGTAGTCCCGTGTTATCCTACCCATAGGAAGGGTCATCCCTTCCTCTATGAAAGCTATGATAGGGATGATGACTTCCCCTTCGTCTTTGTGTGACACGATTAGTTCTAAGGAATAATATTGTAGGCCAACTTCCTAGGGTATGTGGTACTTATCTTTAAAGGCTTCTATTTTGGCAGGGGAGTCTACTAGGTTCGCAAATCTACCCATTTGGTCAACCTAAGAAAAAGCGACTGTAATTAGTAGGTGAAGAAATAAGAACTAAAAGAGCCGAAGAGATTGACTGAGAAAGGAAAGAAAGTTTATAGAGAAGTGTGCTAATCTTGATCCTCTAGAAAAGATCTTTAAAAATTTCTTAAGGAAAGAGTTATAGAGGCTTAGGAATTTAGAGTGTTTTGTGAATTTGAGCGCTTGGGATCTCTAGAGAGCTTGAAAACTTGTAAAATGAGGGAAATGAGTTCTCCGAATGCTTTATATAGAGGGTGGGATTGAATGGGAGTCATCCCGCTCAAAACTCAAGGAAAAATGTCAGCCATTGGATTTGCACCTCGTCGTTGGATATGGGGAACATAACGTCGCCTGGGGTAATTAATGATGCCTCGCAAGCCACGAAGCGTTAGTAGTAATCATGGGGCACGTAAAATGGAACCCCCGCACATTTGAACTAGAGAGAGAAATGGTTTTGTCTCTTAAAAATCAAAACCCCGCCTTTTCTCCTCAGACGAGAGGGAAAAACCAGAGTTTTTAGGGGCTAATGTAGTGATAAGGGCCCAAAATTATATATTGGGCCTTAGGCCTTATCCAAGGACGTTGGCATGCCCGAGGAGGGACAAATAGTTACGAGTGATCCTAGTTTAGAGTCTCATGAGTAAGAAAGGAGTAGAAGGCAATCTAAGGAGGAATTCCTCCTCGGCCATGACAAATATAGCTCAGATACACATTCCAAAGACAAAAATGACCTTTATGGAAGCTCCAATGTTAAAAGCGTGCCTCATGAACACATGAGAAGGAAGGGAACCCAAAAATATCTAAGGAAAAGCTGCTACCTTCGCATTAAATGCACTATAGCTTCTTTTTTGGCAGCATTTATGTGGAGAAAACTCCTGAACAGTGCTTCCTTGGCTACTGCGACTCACAGAAAGCCAGAAGGGGTGTCTGATGGGATGAACACTCGAATAGTGGCTTGGACGATTTGCAAATGGAGGGCCAAGATCGCCAGGAAGATTATTTATATAATGTAAGAGACCCCTGAAAGAAGGGGGATCGAAAAAATAGAGAAAGAATACTGTAGCAATCAAAGTTGCATTTGTAATCAGTTTTATTGATTTATATAAGATTTGCCTCCTCAAACAATGAATTCATTCAGTCCTATATGCCTTGTTTTTACTTAATCATCCTTTAAATCCATACTAGCTGTTGTTAAATTCATTAGGGCCTAGTTCTTTGACTCACTCTCTACAAATATATTGTACTGGACTCACTGGGCCGATATCCCACACATCTTCGGTTTGGGCTGCAAACCGTGTCCATACAGGGTGTATTGTATGGGATTTAATTATAGGGATAACTTTTTTTTTTTTTTTTATAGAGAGTTTTAACCTATGACGCTTGCTTCTGATAATAGCTCTTTATCATCAGACCAAAACACCAATCGGTTTTTGGTGTAGTTAAGGATTGAACCCCAGATCTCTTATTCAACCATCAAAGATTTTATCAGTTGAGCTAATTGGAATCTACTATAGGGATGACTTATTGGTTAAAAGAGATTGTATCGAAAAGTCATGGCTTTTATATAAGTTCTAAAAATAATAATAGGTTTTTAGTTAGAGTAGAATTTAAATTTCTAAAACTTAGATGATAAAATTTTATCTAAATTATATTATTGTTAAATCTTACCCCTTAGTCAAGAGTTTCGTAGCTTAATATCCTAATAAAATATTAATTTAATAGGATGCAACTTGAGGGAAAAAAAATAAATGTGGGTAGTGTGGGATTTAAGTTTAGAAATTTTTTATAATAGACTTTTTGTTTGAATAGAATTTAAATTTGTTTTAAATTATTGTTAAATCATGCAACTTGAGGGGAAAAGAAAAAAGCAAAAACAAATATGTGGGTTGTGTGGGATTTAAGTTTAGAAATTTTTGATAATAGACTTTTAGTTTAAATAAAATTTAAATTTGTTTTAAATTATTGTTAAATCTTATCCCACAGTCAAAATGTAAGGTTTTTTTTTTTTTTTTTTTTTTAAGAAAGAAATTGTGGATTGTTGTAGGAGATTTAAGTTTAGAAATTTTTTATAATAAACTTTTTGTTTGAGTAGAATTTAAATGTGTCGAAATTTAAATGTTAAAGTTTTACCTAAATTAAACAATTGTTTGCAATCAAAAAAAAAAAAATTAAACAATTGTTAAATATTATCCCTTAATTGTGGAAATATATCCTAGCAAAAAATATATAATTAATTTACTAATTAGTTAGAGTAGCCACTTGGTGTAATCACGGCTTCTAAACCCAACTTTTATTATATAGTATATGATATGATACGATGTTAAATCATGCAACTTAAAAAAAAAAAATTAACAAAAACATGGATTGTGCGGGATTTAAATTTACAAATGTTTGATAATAGATTTTTAATTTGAATAGAATTTAAATTTGTTTTAAATTATTATTAAATCTTATTCCTTAGTTAAAATGTTGTTTTTTTTTTTTTTTTTTTAAGAAAGAAAACGTAGGTTGTTGTGTGAGATTAAAGTTTAAATTTTTTTAAAATAGACTTTTTATAAAAAGTCTATTATAAAAATGGCGAGAAGAAACTTTAAAATGATCTAAGGGCACCTGTTAACTAAACATTTTTATAAAATAGTTATTATTGTCCTTTTTCATGAAAATAAAAAATAAAAAGAAAGAAGTTATTATTTGTCAAATATTGAATCAAAAATCTCTTTTTTATTTTCATTAGGTTAATCACTCTTTTAAGTTTAAAGAATTTAGTAACTATAAAAACATGCACCCACGCACAAAAACAAATTCGCTAATTTTAAAGCATTATTTCAAAATTGCGTGTTCCATAAACATAAGTATATAACTATCACCCCTCAAAAAAAAATTTTTATTTTTTTTTGTTGAGGGATCTCAAAAAAGTTAAATGATATAAAATGTTAACCATGAAATAGAGAGGCCCTCTTCATTATAATGTGTTTGGCTCTTTTTTATTTTCTTGTTTTTGGCTAAATAAAGTAAACATCTTCATTTCACAAAAGAAAGCCACGAAGGCTACAACAAAGAAATGTGTTCGGCTCTTTCGAGTTAGATTGCTGTTCCCCCCCTGTTTTGAAGCTGTTATCAAGGGGGAGGTTGTTCTATCTTTGTAGTGTTCTGTTTCTGCAATAAAAATTTATGTCATAGAAGAATGGAACCAACCACGTTTTGTTTTGTTTTGTATCTATTTATTTGTTAAAAAAAGAAAAAAATAGAGAGATAGGAATGGTCTGGAATTGATTTAGGCAGAATTTTCTACTCTGAGATTAGGTGAGGTAACCGTAGAACATTTATTGGTTAGCTTGTAGGCTAGAAATTTAATAGTTATTGGCAGCCATATTTGTAGCTTTTGTAAAGTACGTATATGTTTGTCCTTTTTTTTTTTTTTTTTTTGGCCTGTGATCTTAGGTTGTGGAGCTTAGGTAATTTTTAGTGCTTTAGGTATTTTCCTTCTTCAAGAAGAGAAATGTTGTGATGTGGTTCTTTCCCATTTATAGCTAGGCTAAGGGTTTTTTTTTTTTTTTTTTTTTTGCGTGTTTGGACTTTGGAGTTTGAACTTCATTAAATGACATTTTTTGTTCTAAAAAATGATTTTTTTATACTTTTTGAAAAAAAAAATCAAAACCAAAATCAAAATATGCTCAAAAAAGAAAAAAAAAAAAAAAAAAAAACACCCAATCACAATGACTTTTTGCACAAATAAATTATTTATAGACCTATTTTCTTTTAAAAAAATATATATTATAATTCATAATTAAGTATTTATTATTATTTAATATGTATCTTTAGGTACTCGATTTTAAGACCTTTGGTAGGTATTTTAAGGAGTCACACATAACTTAATTTCTAGTAAAGAAACCAATGGTAGGTACCATTTGAAACATTTTAGAGATATCTTGAAATGGTGGTGTATCATTGCAACACTTTTGTGACTAATTATTTAATTATTTATTTATTTTGAAAATTGTGACCATTTTTTTTTTTTTGTTGGAGGAAATTATGACTAATTAATTGGTAAGTAAATAGTGACATTTATGTAGAACGATGTAGTTGGGCCACTATACAATTGGTTTTGGGTTGGACTTTAATATTTTATGATATATAGTTTAATACAATAAATATGTGGTTATTTGGAACTTTTTATTGTATACGTAGTTTGTTAGACTGAATCATTTTTTATTAAAAAATTATTTTTTTACATTATTTTATTTTTTTTAATTTTCTTTTTGATAGAAACGTTTGCAACTTGCTTTTGAAGAAGAAGAACTTGTGCCAAGATTTATATTATATTATAATATAAGAGCGGCAAGACTTAGATACAGTACTTAGGTGCTGTACCTTAAGTTCATCTCTTCAAATTCAGCCATGTGACTACTTAACTAAAAAATATACTTCCATTCCATGAGAAAAAATTTGCATGACTAAATTTTAAGAGGGGAACATAAAGAATAGCACCTAATGTTCTATACCTAAGTTTTGTCCATAATATAATATATTTTTGTAGGGACCCGGTTCAAGCACTTCCCTCCTGGGGATGAGTGGACCCAAACCTAGGTAACCCTATACAATAAATTTGTAGAGAGTAAATAGAAGGACTAGGAATTAGTGAATGATACAACAGTTGGTGTGGGTTTACAAGATCATCAAGTGAGATTTAGCTAAGTTTTCTAAGGGGAAGTTCGCCCTCGGCCCAGTCCGAGGAGCTCTTCCCTGAGTGCTAATGAAAATAAGGGTTGTCCCTGAACCCCTCGAAACCCTCTTCTTTGGGGGTTCATTCCATTATATAGTCCTATTCAATTGATTTCTGCCATTCACTTGTTGATCATCTGAACCTGTGTCTGAGGGCTTGTCCCATTAGCCGCCTTTCCAGACCTCCTGTTAGTTGAAGTAACCAAGGTATCATTGTTCAACGATCAATTCTTCATTAATGCGGCCAGAGTGTCAGTTGCGTGCTTTTAATGTGGGGGTGACAGCTCCCCTATGGATTACTCCTTCGCTATATTCCCTCGTCCGACCCTGTGTACTTGTCTTTTTCTTTGGTATGCTCTAGGAGGGCGTGCTTTTAATGTGGGGGTGACAGCTCCCCTATAGAATACTCCTTCGCTATATTCCCCCGTCCGACCCTGTGTACTTGTCTTTTTCTTTGGTATGCTCTGGGAGGGTGCTTTTGGTGGGACGCCGACCTTTCCCTTTTCAATATCGGCCGGCTGAGGACATGGTCGTCCTCGGCGATGCTCCTTGACAATTTGGGCCTTCCCCGCTTATCCTCAGATACTGCATTGTCCTCAGTATGGGCCTTGGGCCTGATATGGAGTGGGCTAGGGTTGCCAAATCTTTGGGCCCTACAATAGCCCTTCAAAATTCTGCTGCCTGGCTTTTCGGGCGAGGAGGAGGATTTTGATGTCCTTGGGTCCTTGTCCTGGCCTGGCGAATCTTGTCTTCCTGTCAGTACCAAAATCCTTCCAACTGCTCAGGGAACGCTCTTGGCGTTTTGGTACTTGGAGCACGCCGTCATTAAATTTTGGCAGCCCTGTGTCCTCCACGTTCAACGGTGTGATGATAAATGGACGGTAGGGATACTTCTGACTTAATAGGAGGGAAAGCCCGTGCGGTTACTTTTAATTGGGGGTATAAATATCCAATCAAACTGATTTGCCACTTCACTTTTACATTCAAGAGCTCTTGTGCACATACGCTGAACTTGGTCAAGCCTCCAATCGACTTTACGCCTCCTTTCAACATAAAAGGCCTGTCCGAGGAGCTTTTCCTCATTTCTGTAAGTTCTCTTCTCTTTCCGGTTCATACTTTTCCGCCTGAGTTCCTTGTCCTCTTATTCCTCTTTCTCTTTCCTTCGTTTTCCCTAAGCCCCTCGTTAGTTCTTTAGGATGGGTAGGTTGAGGTCACCAAACCCTTCTATTATTTAGTGAGTGTTTAAAGTTATGGAAACAGTGGAACTCTCTAGATATGGGTCAGATCAGGACTAAGTCTATCGAACCCTGAAATGCTTTAAGTGATGCTCATGGGCTTGGTTTTGAGATCCCATCGTAGGAAAGGTCACCATCCTATGCAGTGCTTATTACTTGAACTAAAGTGGTCAGTCTCGCCGCAGGTTTGGGTCCGCAGACAATGCAAGACCTTGGTTCTGTCTAATGCTCAGATTCTCCTGAAGTGACTAGTTTCCCCATAGGTTTGAGTCCTTGGACCATGCAAGATCTTGGTTCTGTCTAGTACTTAGATTCCCTTTAAGCAACTAGTTTCCCCGCAGGTTTGACGCCGAGGACCATGCAAGACCTTGGCTCATCCTGACACTTGGTCTTTCATGAGTGGATAGTTTCCCTATAGGCTTGGGTCCGAGGACCATGCAAGGTCTTGGTTCTGTATGGCACTTGGCTTTTGAAGTAGTTAGTTTCCCATAGGCTTGAGTCCGAGGACCATGCAAGGCCTTGGTTCTGTCTAATACTTGATTCTTCTGAAGTAGCTAGTTTCCCCATAGGTTTGAGTCCGAGGACCATGCAAGACCTTGGTTCTGTCTAGTATTTAGTTCTTCTTGAGTGACTAGTTTCCCCATAGGTTTGGGTCCGAGAACCATGCAAGACCTTGGTTCTGTCTAGCACTTAATTCTTCGGAAGTAGCTAGTTTCCCCATAGGTTTGAGTCCGAGGACCATACAAGACCTTGGTTCTGTCTAGTACTTAGTTCTTCTTGAGTGACTAGTTTTCCCATAGGTTCGGGTCTGAGGACCATGCAAGACCTTGGTTCTACTAGCACTTAGTTCTTCTTGAGTGACTAGTTTCCCCATAGGTTTGGGTCCGAGGACCATGCAAGACCTTGGTTCTGTCTAGCATTTAGTTCTTGAAGTAGTTAGTTTCCCTATAGGCTTGAGTCCGAGGACCATATAAGGCCTTGGTTCTGTCTAACACTTGATTCTTCTGAAGTAGCTAGTTTCCCCATAGGTTTGAGTCCGAGGACCATGCAAGACCTTGGTTATGTCTAGTACTTAGTTCTTCTTGAGTGACTAGTTTTCCCATAGGTTTAAGTCCGAGGACCATGCAAGACCTTAGTTCTGTTAGCACTTAGTTCTTCTTGAGTGACTAGTTTCCCCATAGGTTTGGGTCCAAGAACCATGCAAGACCTTTCTGTCTAGCACTTAGTTCTTAAAGTAGTTAGTTTTCCCATAGGCTTGAGTCTGAGGACCATGCAAGGCCTTGGTTCTGTCTAACACTTGATTCTTCTGAAGTAACTAGTTTCCCCATAGGTTTGAGTTCGAGGACCATGCAAGACCTTGGTTTTATCTAGTACTTAGTTCTTCTTGAGTGAATAGTTTCCCCATAGGTTTGGGTCCGAGGACCATGCAAGACCTTGGTTCTGTCTAGCACTTAGTTCTTCTTGAGTGACTAGTTTCCCCATAGGTTTAGATCCAAGGACCATGCAAGACCTTGGTTTTGTCTAGCACTTAATTCTTGAAGTAGTTAGTTTCCCCATAGGTTTGAGTCCGAGGACCATGCAAGACCTTGGTTCTGTCTAGTACTTAGTTTTTCTTGAGTGACTAGTTTCCCCATAGGTTTGGGTCCGAGGACCATGCAAAACCTTGGTTTTGTCTAGCACTTAGTTCTTGAAGTAGTTAGTTTCCCCATAGGCTTGAGTCCGAGGACCATGCAAGGCCTTGGTTCTGTCTAACACTTGATTCTTCTGAAGTAGCTAGTTTCCCCATAGGTTTGAGTTCGAGGACCATGCAAGACCTTGGTTCTGTCTAGCACTTAGTTCTTCTTGAGTGACTAGTTTCCCCATAGGTTTAGATCCGAGGACCATGCAAGACCTTGGTTTTGTCTAGCACTTAATTCTTGAAGTAGTTAGTTTCCCCATAGGTTTGAGTCCGAGGACCATGCAAGACCTTGGTTCTGTCTAGCACTTAGTTCTTCTTGAGTGACTAGTTTCCTCATAGGTTTGGGTCCGAGGACTATGCAAGACCTTGGTTTTGTCTAGCACTTAGTTCTTGAAGTAGTTAGTTTCCCCATAGGCTTGAGTCTGAGGACCATGCAAGGCCTTGGTTCTGTCTAACACTTGATTCTTCTGAAGTAGCTAATTTCCCCATAGGTTTGAGTCCGAGGACCATGCAAGACCTTGGTTCTGTCTAGTACTTAGTTCTTCTTGAGTGACTAGTTTCCTCGTAGGTTTGGGATCGAGGACCATGCAAGACCTTGGTTCTGTCTAGCACTTAGTTCTTGAAGTAGTTAGTTTCCCCATAGGCTTGAGTCCGAGGACCATGCAAGGTCTTAGTTCTGTCTAACACTTGATTCTTTTAAAGTAGCTAGTTTCCCCATAGGTTTGAGTCCGAGAACCATGCAAGACCTTGGTTCTGTCTAGTACTTAATTCTTCTCGAGTGACTAGTTTTCTCACATAGGTTTGGGTCCGAGGACCATGCAAGACCTTGGTTCTATCTAGCACTTAGTTCTTGAAGTAATTAGTTTCCCCACAGGCTTGAGTTCGAGGACCATGCAAGGTCTTGGTTCTGTCTAATACTTGGAGTTTTCTTTACTGCTTAGAGTGAGGGAGCTCATCCTCATCATTTGGGAGCCTGCCCTTAGAGTGATAACGGCCTTGAGCTTGCTCTGCCGAGGGGGGGGGACCCTTCTTCGGTTTGGCTTCTTGGCCCGGTGCGCCACTTCCAATTACGAGGCGTCTTTTGGGCTATTCGAGTAACGCGCTTGACGCTTCGGTGCGTGAGGCGCATCCTCATTATTGTCCTTGCAGATTTATGAGGATCCAGCGGCTGGTAAGCTCTTTGGAAATTGGGCGGAGTTAATACTTCCACTAATTCTTCTTTAGTATTCTGTGCGGGCTGGTTTTCACTAGCTCTTGCCTTCTATATAAGGCATTTTGGGGTAATCTTTTCTTCAAATTTCACAAACACTTAGGTTCAATAGGGGCTCAAGGCTCTCCGTTTTCTGGGCATTTTCAAAGACCTTTCCAAAATAGTGATTTGTGCCTGAGGAAATGGATTGGCCCTAGAAAAGGGCAAGGAGAAGGAAGCCGAGCCCCCTTCAGGAGCCGAGAATGCCACCCCGATCCTGGACGACACGGTGGGGGCGAAATAAGTAGAGGCCAAAAATCCTCCTTCTTTTCAACCTAGCTAGAGAAAGGACTTCCCTTGCAGTTAGGAGGGAAATCCGAAAGGAACATAATGTCTCTCCTTCGCACGCAGGTCCACCGGCCTTCCAAGCTAGTAGTAATTCGCCAGTGCTCGGTTGTCCTGGGACTGGGAGAGAATCAAGGGGAAACCTTGAGATGGGACCATCAGGCACCGCGGCTTCTTCTTCCTTCTCCTTCCTAGTGCCGCCCATGCTGGCTTGGGAGTTGTGGATGGTTTTAGAACAGGCCTGTCTCCGCCTCTCCCTCTATGCTCAGCTTGGTTTTAAAATAAGCCTGCCTAGGCCCCTTTCTTTTTTCTTTTTTTTTTAGCTTTAGAACAAGTCTGCCTAAGTATTAACCTTCGTAGTTAGCTTTAGAACAAGCCTGCCTAAGCATTTGTTGTACAATGTAACTTTTCTTTACTTAATAAAGAAGTAGCCATATTTCGTTTACTTTACTTCTCGAATCTTTCATTTCTTTATGATGATTGCCTTCTGAATGAGTGTGTTGCCATTGTTTGTGTTTTTTTTTTTTTTTTTTTATGAACTTGCAAGAAGTGTTGTTATTGATCCTTCCGCATCAACCGTCGCACTCGCTAATCCTCAAGTCCTTTCCATAGACGGCACCAATTGTAGGAACCTGGTTCGAGCACTTCCCTCCTGGGGATGAGTGGACCCAAGCCCAGGTAACCCTATACAATAAATTTGTAGAGAGTGGATAGAAGGACTAGGCATTAGTAAATGATACAACGGTTGGTGTGGGTTTACAAGATCATTAAGTGAGATTTAGCTAAGTTTTCTAAGGGGAAGTTCATCCTCGGCCCAATCCGAGGAGCTCTTCCCTGAGTGCTAATGAAAATAGGGGTTGTCCCCGAACCCCCCGAACCCCTTTTCTCTACCCTCCACTTGTTGATCATCTGAGCCTGTGTCTGAGGGCTTGTCCCATCAACCGCCTTTCTAGACCTCCTGTTAGTTGAAGTAACTAAGACATCACTGTTCAACGATCAATTCTTCATTAATGCGGCCAGAGTGTCAGTTGCATGCTTTTGATGTGGGGATGACAGCTCCCCTATGGATTACTCCTTCGCCATATTCCCCCGTCCGACCCTAGGTACTTGTCTTTTTCTTTGGTATGCTTTGGAAGGGTGCTTTTGGTGGGGCGCCGACCTTTCCCTCTTCAATATCGGTCGACCGAGGACATGGTCATCCTCAGCGATGCTCCTTGACAATTTAGGCCTTCTCCGCTCATCCTCGGATGCTGCATTATCCTCGGCATGAGCCTTAGGCCTGATATGGAGTGGGGCCGCGGTTGCCAAATCTTTGGGCCCCACAACTTTAATAGTACTATGTCCTTTTAAACTTCTATTTATTAAACCAATTAATGACCAACACAGTCTCCTCCTTCACTTTTTAAAACATTTAGGGGGTATTTGGTACATGCACTTAAAAACTGAAAACATGTGTGGAAATACGTGTGTCCTTTTAAACTTCTATTTTTTAAACCAATTAATGACCAACACAGTCTCCTCCTTCACTTTTTAAAACATTTAGAGGGTATTTGGTACATGTACTTAAAAACTGAAAACATGTGTGGAAATACGTGTGAGTGAAAAAGTGTGTAGAAATACGTGTAATGTTGTTTAAAAACTGAAAACATATGTTTGAGTGGGTGTACCAAATAGGGCCTTAATGACTTGTGCCTGGCTTTCTTTATTTTTTAAACTGTGTCGTTTTACACTTCTTTTTTTTTTTTTTTACACTCAACTCACTCTCATCCTTCAAGTGAAACAGTGCAATTCTCTTGTGTAAGATATTTATTTCTCTTTAAAAGCAAAATACACATAACCGAACTAATCGCATCGAACTAATGGAATGCACCGCACATTGTGTAGACCAGTTTTTTTCCTTCTATAGGAGAGGTGCGGTTACTTATGGGAGAAAACTGCACCTTATAGGTGTGGTGCAAAAAATCCCTCAAAAACTGACCGAACCAAACCGTGTACAGGCCTACCAATGACCCAATTGGCATGGAGTTCCAATCCATTAGCCACATTGTTGTTTATCATATATTGGCCACACCACCAGCAATGGCTATGATCCCAAGTTCTTTGACTCATTTTAATTTCCATCTTTATATGCATGGTATCCCATAGTTTCTGTTTTTATATATATTAATTGTAGAATCATGTGATGTGTGAAAATATAAATATTATATAATGAGATGTAATATATCATTCTATTTTTTTGTTTTTAATTAATATTTTTTTAAGGTGAACTGTATTTTTCTAACTTCTGTTTTAGTTTATTATATTTACCTAATATACAACTAGACTTTATAAATTTCAAATTTATTATTCAAATTTCTCATCTTTTAAGGAATAAAATAAAACTCATTACAAAATTACAATGTTATCTTAACCAAAATTAAAATAAAACCAAAGGAGTAAAAAATGGACTTTCTAATTAGTGGGCAATTGGGCATATTCAAATTCATAGCCATGTAAATTATGTTTTGATATAAACTCAAATTCCTATTTTCAAATATATATATATATATATATATATTATTAACCTAAACCAAAATTCAACAAAAGCTATAAAAAGGAAAGAAAGGACTTTTTGATGAAAAATTAAAAAAAAATAATACCAAAACACATATTAAAAAAAAATTATCAATCTTAATTAGAGTTATAAAAAAGAAAAAAATCCACCAAAAGAAAGTAGAGAGAGAGAGAGAGAGAGAGAGAGAGAGAGACACTACTCACAGTTTTTGTGTGAAAAAATATGGACTAAATGAGAAAAAATAATATCAAATTTATACAAAATAAAATGGGAAGAAAAATAGTCAAAATATAAGAAAGAAAAAAGAATGCAGGAAGTGTAACGGTAAAGTACTGAGTAGTGGGAAGATAAAGAAATAAAAAGGAAGGAGAAATGTTAGAAAAAGTATAATAGCAGGTGTGAACTAATAAGGAGAAGAAGAGGGTTTTTTTTTTTTTTTTGGAGAATAGGGAAAAGAAAAGTTTAAAAAGAGAAAAAGAAAAAATAGAAAATAAGTGAATGATGTGACTGCTAATGTGGCTCAACATGAGTATAGTAATAATAAATACTATATTTCAGCTTTTAGATATATATAGATAACTTCATCATTAGTATATACTATAATTTTTTGCTGAGAAGGTTTCTTTGTTACGTTATGTTATAAGTATATTATATATTTAGTAGATTCTATATATATATATATATATATATTTAGCTTCTAATTATTTAAAAAAAAATTATTTAATTTCATTGCATATTTACTTCATGGGTTTGCATGCATGGAGAAGATAATTTAATTACAAAATTTATTAAATTTTATTATAAATGAACTTATACTATATTGGTGCAGTGACGGCTTTCCATTAGTCGTAAATGCCAAAAGTCAGGCGGGGAGATCAATTTGGTCAATTAAAAAACTTAATTATAGTTGCTTAAATGCATGAGTATATTGACACTTAATTAAGTTCAACAGATGATTGCATCAACCAATGTTATGTATTTTGAATGGCAATAAATTAATTAAATACTCATGTGTTTGAATTAAATTGAGGAACCTAATGTCTTGTATTTAAGAAATTGTACCTGAATTTTACCCTTTAATAACTTAAAATATGCCGTGAGTTTATAACTTAAATTTGATGCAATAGAGGGAGTGTATTTAAAAATGACCCAACTCCTATAATTTGCTTTTGTAATTTGTTAGTTCTACGTACTCTTGACTAAAATTAGAAATCTGGTCCAACAAACATCCTGAACCTTTTTTATGGAAGTTAGAAAGGCCTAATTAACACCACCCAAAGGCCTAAGAAAACTCACATTTTCTCTCTAAACTTTATCATTGCCATCCAATCTTCTTATGGTCTTTTGACCCCAAGAACCAATTCCTCTTCCCCAATTCCATAAGCCCCCCCTGTTGCATGCAATAGCTATAGCATCCCCAGAGCCATATTGCTATCAATAATATTCCAAAAGTGACTAACATGGCACCAGCCATGTTCATTGCATGGACTTTTTGTGCAATGTTGGTCTCAGCCAACCTTGTACAAGGTATAGGTGTCAATTGGGGTTCCCAGTCATCGCACCCTTTGAACCCTAGCATTGTGGTTGGCATGTTAAAGGACAATGGGATCAAACAAGCGAAGCTTTTCGATGCAGATGGTTGGACGGTCAGTGCTTTCGCCGGGTCGGGAATAGAGGTCATGGTTGGTATCCCTAATAACCAGCTGAAAGACCTCGCTAATCACTACGATAAAGCCAAAGATTGGGTCAAAGAAAATGTCACCAAACAAGTTAAAGATGTTGATATCAGGTTAAAATATATATATATATATATATATATATGTATTGCTCTCAAAGAATGTTAACTTTTTTTTTACTTTTATTGAAGATTTCTATATGGTTTTTATTTGTTCTCACACAATTAATGCACGATGTTACAATGTGTTTTATCCTGGCGGTAAATAACAATTATCATGAAATATACGGTTGATTTCAAATTAATCTTATTGTATCTGTAAAAAAAAAAAAATGTGTAATTTTTTTTTTTTAATCCTTACTGAATATATTAAACATTTCTTGTTCTTTTACAGGTATGTTGGTGTTGGAAACGAGCCATTCTTGAAGAGTTACAATGGTACTCATCTAAAGACGACATTCCCAGCATTACAAAACATTCAAAAGGCTCTGAATGAGGCTGGCTATCGTGGCAAAATCAAAGCCACAGTACCCCTTAATGCTGATGTCTATGAGGCTGCTTCAAACAAACCATCAGATGGTAACTTTCGCAAGGATGTTCGTGATGTTATGCTCCAAATAGTAAAATTCCTCGACGAAAATGATGCCCCCTTTTTGGTTAACATATATCCCTTCCTTAGTCTTTATCAAAGCTCAAGTTTCCCCATGGATTTTGCTTTCTTTGATGGTGGCAGCCCAATTCAAGACAAGAATATCCAATATACTAATGTGTTTGATGCCAATTTTGATACACTTGTTTGGGCACTAAGAAAGAATGGTTTTGGGGACTTGAAAATCTTGGTAGGAGAAGTTGGATGGCCTACTGATGGTAACATAAATGCCACCCCAAAATTGGCTAAAAGGTTCTATGATGGGTTCCTTAAGAGAATGGCTAACAAAAAGGGAACCCCACTTAGGCCAGGCCAAATGGAAGCTTACCTTTTTGGCCTTCTTGATGAGGACATGAAGAGCATTGATCCTGGGGACTTTGAGCGCCACTGGGGGATTTTCCGCTATGATGGGCAGCCCAAGTTTCCAATTGATTTCAGTGGCAAAGATAATGACAAGATGCCAGTAGGTGCAAAAGGGGTCCAATACATGGATTCTCAATGGTGTGTGTTTAAACAGGATACTAAGAACATAACCGAAGTAGTTCCTGAAATTGATTATGCATGTTCTAACTCTGATTGCAGCAGCTTGGGTTATGGCTCTACATGCAACAGTTTGGACGCCCGTGGGAACGTGTCTTATGCTTTTAACATGTACTACCAAATGCAAGACCAAAGTGTTGAGGCATGCAAATTCAATGGGCACGCTGAGATTGTTAAACAAAATGCTTCCAAAGGAAGTTGCCTATTTCCTGTACAGATATTAAGTGCTGGAGAGAGGCTGAGCTTGGCATATGGAGCAACTATTATTGCTGGATTGTTGTTGAGCTTGTTCGCATTGGTTTGAGATGCGAGTCATGAAATTAGGAGATCATCATTGCAACATTGCAACCTTTGGTTTTTGTATGCTTTTTTCTTTGGAACAATTGTTAGGTTTAGTTTATATGTCTCTATAACGATACAGCTGAAATTGCATTCCCTCAAAATTTTGAACTCATTACTTGTTGAGTAAGAGCTTTATGATTACATATCGGAATGGGGGAACTTCATTCTCAAGCTAGACACCATCTATATATGTAACAGGATTAACAGCTCTTGGGAGATTTCAATTTCTGAACTCAAATTATAAGTACTCATCATTCTTTTGTTTCGCATCTGTTTGAGTCAGAGCATTGAGTCTGTGGATGTGTATATTGATTAGCATAGAAGCTTTCAATTTAAAAGGAGTGTGGTATCAGATGTACATCTGATGTGGTTTAGGCGTTTATTCCATTAAATTAAATCACTGATTACTTATAAAAGAAATTATCTTAAGAGCATGGAAAGTTAAGTAAGTTACAATAACCTGCTTAAATGTTTCATGAAATCACTCTTTCAAAACTTCCATCAAAAGGGCAGTCAATTTCAAAAGGATAATACTAGAAATATAACATTTTTCACGATGAATAACACAACATGTTGTGATTAGGGTAACATTTTCTTCATGTATCTTTCACTTACATTGTTTTTAGTTATGTATCAATCATAATCAATAATAGAGCAGAAATTCGAGTCCAAGGGAGGCAAAATTTAGCATAAACACACATGACATGTTTATGCTTGTGCATGCATGCATGCACACAAACATATATAATGCTTGACTCCAACCTAGGTAACGGAGTCCTATTTGTGAATAGTAGAAATTCGTATTTCAATGGAAAAAATTTAGAAACAAAAATTCATTATTTTGTATTTGTTAAAGATATTTACACATGAATAAGTTATTTTTTAAAATTTAAAATTCCACCTAAGATTCATATGAAATTATTTTTAATTAGTTGTTAGATAGATACAAGTACAATTTTTGTGTGAATTGTTATTGATGGTGCTGAAAAAACCACTAGTAAATTACACGGTATTCATGTACTAGAAGCAAAGCCTGCAAAACAACAACAAAGAAAACCTTAGGAGAGTAAACAAAGAAAACCCTAGGAGAGTACCGGTGTAGTACCGGCCAAAAACCCTCCGAAACTTAAGTCAGAAAACCTTTTAACAACTCCAAAATGTCAGAGCTGGGATGAATTATGCGTACCTGTTTTCTGAGGGTCTTTGGGATTTTATAGTAGTGTAGAATCGAACTCTCATACTTGCGTAACAAGTCTTTTCCTTATAAGGAAGATCCCCATTAGTACACATATATTCCAGAATCCTCCTTGCATTAAAATTCTATTCATATTGGGACTCTATGGACTAGGGTTTATCACGAGATGCCAATTGTTTCTACTTATGGTTTCTTGGAGATCACATAATGACCAATTGAGCGCCACGTGGCCCTTTGATTCGTCCACCTTGTTTCTGTTCACCTAGGATCTATTCACTGTTAACCCATTTGTCTAGCACCGTCAAGTCTATCTACGTGGATCCGTCACTTCCAATTTTCATCCTCTTCAGTTATCATTTTTGTTACTAGAAACTTATAAAGTATTCAATTGTAACAATTGAAAGACGGTACCATGAACAATTTTGAACCTGAAATTTTTTATTTTTGAACTGAAAATAGCATTACACTCTAGAGTCTAGTATGTAATTGTTACAAGATCTCATTGGTTATACAAATTTTTTTATGAAGAATAATAAATTATTAAATAAAGCATTTGAACTTCTATTATCATTTTTAATCAGTTTTGAAATATGATTTGTATGTTTTTCTTTTGATAAAAACCCTTGTTTCTATATCTTTTTTACTTAACAAGATGTTTCCTTTTAAAAAATGTTTAAGTATGTTTTTGGATTCAGATTATTTGAGCTGCGTTTGCCTCTTTTTTTTTTACTTTTTTTTTTTTGAACTAGCGCCTCTTGCATTATTCCTGGGACATGAATAGTGTATTTAGGCAAATGAACAGTAACCCGTGCGTGAACAGTAACTTTTTTATTATTTTCAGCTTTTAATTTTTAGCAAAATAAGCGATATCTAAACTAAAACTTTAAAGAATTTGATAAAGAAATACTTCTATTTTTTTAGTGAATATAGACATATAGAGAAGATTGTATATCACTAGCTATGATATAAAAGAAATCCAAAGAAAACTTGAAAAAAAAAAATCAAATTAAAATCACTAGGCTTAATTTATTTTTGGCAAGCCAAGGATTACCCCCTTACCATCTGACTCCACCTATGATTAATAATAGATCTTACCATTGGTTGTGAAGAATATTGTTCCTCTAGACTTCATGAATGAACATTTAATACTCTTTTTTTTTTTTTTTTTAATATACTAATTATGAAGTGTTATGATACGTGAGCGTATTTTAGATTATTTAAAAAAGTGGACACCAAAAGATCTATTCTCATTGCAAGAGTATGGAATCTTCTAGAACTTTTTTTTTAAAGAGAGAGTATAGATTTTATAGACAGATAAAAATCAAGGTTTTCAGACCTGAACCGGACCGAGAGGTCGGACCGTAAAAACCGAAAACCGGAATGAAATTTGGTTTTTTAATAATAGAGAACCGGGCATATGTGGCAATTTCGTGAACTCTTAAAATCGGGGTTGGACTGCGAGAACCATGCGGTCCAACCCGTTAGCAATTTTTTTTTTTTTTATTTTATAAAAACAATTTAACACAATTTTATTCTACTTAATTAAACTATCCATCTCTTACAAGGAATAAAAAAAAAATTATAATTAAAATCCTTCAAAAATATTCAACTTTACTTCAAAAATTAATCATAAATTTTAATGTTTTCATGGTTATTATTTTATTTTATTAACTTTCTTATTTAATTATTAAATATATTCTTGAAAAACATTAAATTTCCCTCACATATATAGGTATATTAGTCAATTTTGCTAGTTTTATAAATTTAATATCTATATTTAGGCTTTAATTAATTATTAAATTAATTATAACGTTATCACAGTTCGACTCCGGTTCGACCTCAAAAATCTTGAATCTTTCCCTTTTATGGTTTAATGAACGGTCCGGGTTTGAAAACCTAGATAAAAATATGTGAGAATATAGAGAAAATTACATTTTACTCCACTGAACTATAACCTTGAAATATAAGAATACACAATTACCTTCCCTATACTAATACTCATGTCATTCTCAAAAAAAAAAAAAAATCTAATACTGATTTAGCACTTTGCACTCTATTACTTGTAGTGTTACTTTCGTTTTGTTTTTTAGAGATAATTATAATATGTTATTAATCTTGTAGCTCAAACCCTTTTCTTACTAAACTTTCAAGCACTTTGTATATAAAGAAGTGTCAATTCAGCTATAAGGCTGTTGACAGTACAAAATGTTACTTGAGAATTAGCTTAAGAGGGTAATCAGGCATTCTTATAGTTCAAGGGGTAAGTATAAATGAGATATAATTTAGAATGATAAAGTGTACTTTCCCAACAACATTAATCATATTGATCACTCACTCTTTACTTTTTTTTTTTTTTTTAATAAGCGAGAATTGGAATTAATAATTTGATTAAAAGATGATCTTTATATATATATATATAATATTCATTGACTTATTAAGTTAGATAAATAAGTTGTTTACAAGTACAATTAATTGGAAAAAAAAAAGAATATACAACATCCATCCCCTTCACGCTTCGCCTGCCTTATCTATCCACACCCTAGCAACTAGGGGCTTATGAGCTTATCCATGTAATTCGCTATGTTTTGCTTGTGCCTATTAGGCGGACTCAGTTGCCTATTGGTTAGCGAAACTTTTCCAGTAGTATGAATTGCTACGCTTTGCTTGTTTCTATATGATAATATACACCTTGGTTGCTGCGCTCCCTGCACAGGTAATAACAAGAGAGTAAAGAATTGTAAGGTTGAATTTATTCAACCATGAGTTGGCTTTATTTCATGCCAAATTTGCTTGTAATTCAACAATTAGATACCTTGTATTTTGGTGGGAATCATGTAAGAGTTATATGTGAGAAAGTGTGAAGAATTCAAGTGTGTGTGCATTCAAAGAGCTTCTCACGACTAGAACTCATGAGTGACTCACGACTAATGACTTGCCAAAATGCCACATGTGTGAAACATGCAGAAAGTTGAAGGATCACGACAGTTGGAGCACTACAGGACAAAAAAGAACAGTCTAGCCAATCAGTTATTTCACAACTCATCTCAATCGCGAGTTAGTTGCCAGAACACCCTGTTTTGCAGAAAAATGACTTTTCACATTCCTCACATACACTACTATAAATACCCTTATACCCACGAAATGTAGAGAGCTCTCAAAGAGAATTTTGAGAGAGAAACCTTAGAGAACAACAAGATTGACTCATCCACATTCTTATAACTTTGATTATCAAATTCCTCTACTTTCACCATCTTCATTGACATACCCTTAAGAGGTTCATTAGTTAAATCCTTATATTACCATACCTATATTAGTGAGGAGGTTATTTAGTACTTGGGAAGCAACTCAGAGATGACCAATTCATTTGGTTGATGCAATGAGCTTATTGCAGGATCCAGCAAGCTAGGAAAGACACGATTAGGCTTAACCTTGTTGGAGCAAGAAGCTTGGAGGGTTTAGGTGCATTAGGTAGATTAGGCTTTGAGGGTCTATTGCTATTTGTGTATCCCAACTTTATTCTCTAGTGAATCATTTTACTGCTTGGAGGGCGGCGGAAAAATTTTTCGCCAAGTTCTTCAGTTTCCTATTCGATAACACATGTCGGTGTTATTTTTATGTTTGCATCTCTTTAACCCTTACTCTTTTTTTTTTAATTGCTGCTATGTTGTGATTAATTACAGTTTAGAGTAGTTTGTTTATTTGTGCATTGCTTGTACTTACCATTCTGCACATTTATTGTTTGAATATAAACTTATGTTTGTTAATTTGAAATTGAGGGTCTAAACATTTGCTAGTGTTTTATACACCAATTGAACTTTCAAGAATAAATTATTTTAGAACAAAAATAGTGATTGAGTTTGACTCGAGAACCTCAGCGAGGACCAATCATTTTGAGCCATTACTGTTGTGAGACTGGTACTTGGAAATTCATTAAATTGGTTTTAAAATAAGTCAACTTATAAATATATATTTTTCAAAAAAAAATTAAATTTCTTTAAAAAAAAAAAAAAAAATCTCTAATAGACCAGTCCAGGCCCAACCCAAGCAGCCCACAGCTCAATTCTTCTTTAACCCTTGAAAGGCTGCGGAGATAGCCGCGCCCCGCTTTGTAGCATTAGCCTTGTACTATTTTTTGAGATATTAAGCGCGCCAAGTGTTCGATAGTTGTTCTGTGAGAAAAAAATTTGGTGAGTGCGTGTTTGGAAAAATGGCAAACAGCAAGTACGAGTACGTGAAGTCATTCGAGGTCGAAGACGAGGTCATGTTGCCTAATTTGATCGTTGTTCGAATCGACGGCCGCGATTTTCGAAGGTAACAAATAAAAACCACTCTTCAACAAAATCTTTGTATGTATGTTTGTGCGTGTTTCACGGGCTTTCGTTTAACCTTAAACTTTTATTTATATTTATATAGAAACCGTAGAGATTAATAGTAAGCATGGTGAGTAACATAGTACTGAACACAATGATAATGTTATTGCATTGAGTTAATGCTGCGAGGAACGAACTTAGATTTATTATTCTTTCTTTATTTTGTTTTATATCATTGAATTTTGTTGGCCAATTACATAGGCATCACATCCAATTTCACAACTTGTTGACTTGTCTGATTGGGTTTGTTCAACGAAAAGTGGTGGGTCCATATAATCTCACTTGTCGGCAGTAAGTATCCACCACTCACAGTCGCACAAGTCAATAAGTTGTGAAATTGGGTGTCCCTGGAATTATTCATTTTGTTCACAGCAGGTCCCGAGCCCGGGTAGAGAAGGGTTGCAGTAGCTTGATTGCCAGCGTAAAATTTAGTTACTCTATTATGAATGGATTCATTATAGATACTTCTTCTTGTTGTTGATACATGCATCTACTGGGTTGAGTAGGTCGTGAACATATGACCTACTTGCTCCTTACACTTAAACCTTACTATTACAAGGAGAAAAGGTGCCATTTAAGCTAATATTGGTTTATATAAATTTTTTAGTTTTTTATCGTTTTTATTTTTGGAAATTATACATGTATCCAGTGGTTCTTGAGCTGTGGATCTCACCTTGCAACTTGGTGCCCATTTTTAAAAATGGGTTGTTGGAAAAAGTTGTACCTAGAAAAAAGTGAAAAGGTGCAGTGTAAAACTGCTTTACCAAATGGGAACTTGCTTGTATATAAGGAGAATAGTTTCCATTTGAGCTATAGTGCATGGTGTTATGTAATTTTTAATTTTGTGGTAGGTTTTCTGAAGTTCATGAGTTTGAGAAGCCAGATGATGGGAAGGCGTTGAATTTGATGAACGCATGTGCAACTGCAGTTTTAGAAGAGTATCCAGACATAGTCTTCTCATATGGGTTTAGTGATGAGTACAGGTAATAGAGTTTGCTAGTCACGGTGTTATGTTATCTCTCATTGCATTAATTTGTATTTTCATATATGTACACATTTTTAACTTCCCTAGATGAAGTTTCATGAATTTTTTGTGATATGAATTGCAGTTTTGTCTTCAAGAAGACTTCCAAGTTCTACCAGAGGCGTGCCAGGTTTTTATTCTGAGCTTAAATCTTACCTTTTATGGTCTTTGATCCTATTGCATTGTTTTCCATGGGGGGACTATTCATCTTAGGGTGTGAGTACTGGAAAGGCCTTTTCCTTGATAGTGTTACTTTCATTGCACACATAAGAGGCCCTGACATAATGGTATACTGTTATTGGTATTCCATAACAACTATTGCATTCATGGACCATAAGAATTGAAACAGGCGTGAGAAATATGAATTTATTCTGCACTGTCCAGTGGTCAGCTAAAATGAAATAGCTTAGGCAGCTAGGCGCATCATGGTCATAACATGGAGATATAATTTTTCTTCCAGATTTCTATCCTAGTTTGTACTTTGAAATAGTCATTTGATTTACAAGTTTCAGTTATGAGATTCTACTTGAGTTATTTAATTTTTGGTATTTTATTTATTTATTTATTTATTTTTTAACTTTAACTTGCTACCTAAATTGACTCTGCAGCAAACTACTATCCCTCATTGTATCCTTCTTCTCTTCTGTATATGTCATGAAATGGAAAGAATTTTTCCCTGAGAAGGAGTTAAAATATCCACCATCATTTCATTCACGGGTAATATGTTGTGCTTCAAAAGAAGTTCTTCAAGCATATCTTGCATGGAGACAAAATGATTGTAAGTAGTCAACAACTGGTGTTAAATACCATTTAAACAACTTTAAATATGTTTAGATTTTAGGACAAATTTCTTGTATAGATTTGGTTTTTGTGGTTTATCAATATGGTTTTCTTGATATGATAAGTTTTTGAATGGAAGGAAAAATTTTGAGACTTAAATGAGAAAATTCATTAACTAAATGGTTAGATTGTATGCCAATGAGTTCTAGCTCAAGTCAAATTTCACCTCCTCCCTTACAAGTTCTAAGTAGAGGGTGAGGTTGTGGGTTCAAAAACCATCACATGTGAGTGTAACTTACCAAAAAAGAAAAGATTGTACTAATTAAATTTAACTTATTTATTTATCTTTCTTTTTATTCTTTTTGTAGGTCATCTCAATAATCTGCATGACACTTGTTTGTGGATGTTGATTAAAGGTGGAGAGAGTGAAAGGGAAGCACAAAAGCTTTTAAAGGTGTTAATGTTTATTCTTTATGTGTATGTATACATATGCATTTTATGAGCCTATACTTGTCAAAAGAAAAAATGAGTTCTACATGCATTAAATATGTGGGGACCAGGCTTGCTATTTTATGGTTATCCTAAATTAAATTGTAAATTTTCTTCCTTTTTTTTCTTTTGATAAGTGAGAAAGTTGTCACAATGAACGCCTACTGTGGGGCATTCCTTTTAACTTTTACTTCCATCATTTCTTCTAATTTTTGTCATCATTTATTTATTTATTTTATATTTTTGGCATTTTGTTGTGATATACTCTTCTCTTCATTTTTATCAAATTAGTTCATTTTCTTGACTTTTTACTTCTTGCAACTTCATTTCCAGGACTAAACATACCAAGTATTTGACTACTAGTACTTTGTGGCAGACTTAAGCATTTTTTTTTTCAGAATTTTATATATTAATTAATATTTTTTCCACGTGATTCTAAAATCCCCATGTTTATTCATAATTATTTTGTATCCCTAAGCTCTGCAGGGAACTCAAAAACAACACAAAAATGAGTTGCTTTTTCAGAAATTCCACATCAATTACAAGAACCTTCCTGCAATGTACCGTCAAGGATCTTGCATTTTCAAAACAGAGGTAATCTTGTGTTCTATTAAATGAAATTATCCTTTTGATCTAGCTCAAATGTCATCTTCTTCCTCCATAAGAATAGTCTGATGTGAGAATACATGGGTTCTACACCTACCGGGTTTGTTGTAACCACCTTCTTTGGAAGGCTGTCCTGCATTGTTTGATGTGATGCATATGGCAGGAGACAAATAATTGAAGTTTTGATCATTTAGAGAGGACTTACCAGACCTGAAATTGTTTCTTTGGAACATTATTGGATTGAATTTCAGCTGTAGGAAGTCACTCATTATTTTCAGTATGTGATTTGATAGATGTTTGTAATTTGAGTGCTAGACTATTTTTGGTCCCCAATTGTATCTATCCTGTATACCTGGGTGACCCTTTTTTGGTTCAATAAAATTTCATTATTTGTCAATTCCCCCTCTCCCTTGCAGTGGCAAAAAAAAAAATCCAATTGATCTAAGCATTTAAATGCAACTTTTGGATTCTTGTAAATGTAAATTATTAAACATTTTGAGATTATTTTGATTTTTATTTAGATAGTAAACAAATATGATATTTCATGAAACTAGGACTTGATTTAGTTTGTTTCTAATTTTGAATGCAAAAACATCAAATTAGGAACCAATTCCTTGTTTTTTTAAAAAGTTTACCCAGTACTTAAATTTTGAAACTTGTTATGCTATTCACAGCTTGGCTGGTTCAATGGGTTAAAAAAAATGCCTTTATAGACAGTGCATGTGTAAAATTAAAGTATCTAGCTTTAGCTTCATCTAGTTTAGGCTTGAGTTAATCTTCCACCTACAAGCAAAATTACACAAATAGAGGTACTTATTTGTGTAAACAAGGACACTCTTCACCCAAAAGTGCTATATTTGGTACTTGAGAATCTCACTGTCTATGTTAGGGGAACCAAAGTCGTAATAATCTTGTTTCTCTAGGCTAAGATTCAAAACTTGCAACTTGTTGTAAAATCCCAACACGTAAGAAATGCTGAAGTTACTGCTACTTGATCCATCACTCCTTTATTCTTTAACGTCTATATGGTGGAATGTTGGTAGTTAGACTTGAATTATTCCCTCTTTGGGATTTTAAATATGTAGAATCTTTTCCTCTGATGCATGTTCACCACAGTTATAGGATTATTTTATTTTATTTTATAGGCAGAAATAGTGTGAGTTACTGGATTTATTGAAAGACAGTTATGCTTTGTGTCTTAAAAAAGGAAAAAAGGTGCCATTTGATTTGATTATTTAAGCCATTAGATCATATAAATTGTCATTTTACCGTGATATTAAAGTTTCCTCTTTTTTACACTGCCAAAGAATTTAAAGTTTGTTTGCATGCTTAAAGGAGGAAATATTTTGGTGTACTGGGTTCTTATGTAAGGATATCATTTTATCTTGTCGTATTTGAACTATCAGGGGCTGGCTCTACAAGTTTGTTATTCTTAATTGATGAACATTAGAACTTGAAATAACAAAACAAGATATATGAAAAGATCTTTGAAAAGTTGTGCCCTAATTGGTCTGAGCCTACCAGCGACCATTTATAAGTGCACTTAACTATTAACCATGGTAGTAGAGATTTATTTGGTTTTCATTAAGTTCATGTTACTTGTATGGTACAAGCTTTTGTTGGAAGTAGAAAAAGTAGATTTTCAATTTTTATATAAATACATAGTGTTTATTTCTTGTTGCTCTCCTTTGCATTGCATTGAATATGATTTCTAACATGTTAAGCTTAGATCTCTATCCTGCATTGTTTAGGTGGAAGAAAATGTGAAATACAATGAGAATGGCACTCCTGTTAAAAGACTCAGGAGAAAGGCAAGAATAGTTCATTCAGAGAATATAGCTGGGAAAAACTTTTGGAATGAGCATCTAAGTCTGCTGAAGGAGGTGGGTGGCTTTACAGAGGATGTGGAAAAAATAAAACCAGAGTTTGTTCGGTCCTTCCAATTTGAGAACAAATTGATGCCATCTACTTGGATTGTAATTAGAATTGACGGTTGCCATTTTCACAGGTGAATATATCATATACATGGCAGCATTACTTGTTCTTTCTATGATAGGCTTCACTTCAAAAATATAGGATGGTCCTGATCATTGATGCCTAACTGTTTTGGTGAGGAAATGAAGATAATTAGGCATATGACCATACACTAACTACTCCTCCAGCTTCTACAATTTATGGCATAGGCAAAAGTGCGCATCCATCTTATTCTCATCTGTAGTCAATATTATAATACAACTCTTAGGATAGAATAAAAGTGAAAATGTGGGTTTTTCAAAATCCTATATTGTGAGAAACATTCTTTTTATCAATGAATTCTTTTGATGAAGGTAGTTTTGGCTTAAGTGAAAATTAAATGGGACTTTGTTAGACCCAGTTGTTTCCCAATTTGTGATGAATGAAATTTTGTTGCTTGCTTATCCTGCTAAGATAGTGTAATGTTTTTGGTAGATTTTCTGAAGTTCATGAATTTGAGAAGCCAAACGACAAACAAGCTCTGAACCTTATGAATTCGTGTGCAGTGGCTGTGCTAGAAGAAATTCAAGATATAATATTCACATATGGAGTCAGTGATGAGTACAGGTTTGCCATTTTTTTCATATATATAATTGACTGAACTAATATTCGTACCTGTTTGTAATCACATTATTGTTGTTATTCAGCTTTGTTTTGAAGAAGGATTCTCAATTCTATCAACGGAGAGCAAGGTTTTTCTCTCATCTTTCTTCTAGTTCCTAGAATGTTGTTCTCGTATACCATTTATGGGACATCCAATATCTTGGGATGGGTGGACAGGAAAGAGTACTCTCTCTGACACCCCCCCCCCCCCCCCCCCCCAAAAAAAAAAAAACACACACACACACACACACATAGAGAAAGGGGTATTAGTTTTCCTGAACTCAGTATTGAAATCACACCCGTTATCATTTTGCAGTGAAATAGTTTCCGTCACTGTATCATTCTTTTCTTCCATGTACGTAATGAAATGGAAAGAATTCTTTCCACAGAAAGAATTGAAGTACCCTCCTTCTTTTGATGGACGTGTTGTATGCTATCCGTCATCTAAGATTCTTTTGGACTATCTGGCGTGGAGACAAGTTGATTGTAAGTATTAAATGGATTTCTACAAATAATAATAACAATAACAGAAACACCTTGAACTTTTGGATTATTTAAAACTTTTTTCATTGTGGAAATTGATTTTCTAAACATGTGAAACCAAATCAATGACTTTTGCACAGAATACATAAATTTGTTCTTTCTCTGGACATGGATAGAAATGTAATGGACATATTTCAGGCCACATCAATAATCAGTATAATACTTGCTTCTGGATGCTTGTTAAGAAGAAAGGAAAAAGCAAAAGTGAAGCTCAACATTATCTGAAGGTGCTACAATCTATTCACCCTTCTCTAAAATTTGTTCCTTCACTTTTATTAGATTCCATTGTATGCTTTATTGTACTGTACTTCAAATTTGTTCTTCTGCTTCTGTTGTCCTTTTTCTTAATTTTCTTTCTTTTCTTATGCTGTATATTCCTGTTCTAATGAAATTTTTACGCTCCATAAGTAAAATTGTGATGTTGCCCTTTTTAGATGGAATGTACACAGTACACTATCAAATTAGGTCTAGGCATATTGACTTGTTAGCCTTAAAGCTCAAGTCTCAAGCATCTCCTCTCTCAGGCTTACCTCTGAATGAAGGGAGAGAGACTTGACATATGGTCTTCACTTCAAGCCCTTTTGAGAGTTGATGGTGTTAGTAATATAGTTCCCCAATCACCCAAGTACCACTCACATTACTGGTTGTTGTTTTGGTGCTCAGAGTTGGATAGATCCTTGGGCTTGCTGAGGTTAAACCTTCTTTTGCAGGATGTTAGAAAGTCAATATTCTTGAGAATTTCTATTCTATAGTCTGATTCTAATAATCCAGCCAAAAATAAGCCTGATTCTAATAGAAACTTGTCTGTGGTCCCAAAAACTTCAAGCCCTCCAGTAAATCCTCTGCAAAATAGAGGATCAGAAACTCAATTGGAAAAAGGAAAAGGGGGTTGTTTGGGGGGGTGCGGGGGGACTTCAGCCAGTCAGTGAATAATCCTCTAAGAGGTGGATACACACCTTGTATGGCCTACGTTTCAAGGGGTGTATCCACCTTTTAGTGTCTTGTAGTTTAAGCTTCACTATTACTAAATTAAACTAATGGCCTTATTAGCGCAAGACTGAAGAAGCATTTTTCCCTTGCTCATACATGTTACTTGCTTGTACTGAAGCTGAGACTCCTACAAGCACAAGGAAATATACATAGAAACACAGCCACAGTCATGTAAAATTTCACTATTGAGATAATAAATAATAATAAAAAAAAATAATAAAAAAAAACTGTTGAATCATATTGGTATTATTGGCTTTTTGAGGGTCATGGACAGATATTTTGCAAACTTGGTCTATGTAACACTTGGGGACAACAGATTCTACGTCTTTTAATCATCTCTCTATTTTAGGGTTCTTTATTTGCTGTAGATTTCTACTCTTTTAATCCTTATATTTATTTAATTTTAATGATTTTTTTTTCCTGCTATGTGTTAAGTCATAGGAGTGCCTCCCTGTAACTTCTCAAGTACTTGGATGGTTCCCTGTCATCCTTTTAGTAAGAATATGTTATCTCATTTTTAATGAATTACTAAAAAGATGTACTTATAGTTTCATCAAGAAAAAAAAAAGGATTTACCTATAAGAAAGTTTTAATAGTTCTGCCAAAACAGCATTGATGTTGGTTTTAAAGTCTGTGTTCTCTTCCCCCCCCCCCCCCCCCCCCCCCTCTCTCCAAAAAAAAATCCCTTATGTCTTTCTAAATATGCACATACTACTTGATTTATCCAGTTTGTGACAACGTAACATACAGATTGTAGTCTTTGTCATTTTGACATCCATGTTATTGTGAGAGGAGATATCCTCATGAATGTCAGCCATTAATCTTGCTGCTCGATTTTTAATTTTCCAGGGTACTCAAGCAAAGGAAAAAAATGAATTACTAATCAAGGAATTTGGTATTGACTACAATGAATTAGAAATCATGTTCCGCCAAGGTTCCTTAGCTTTCTGGCAAAAGGTATTCTTTCTCCTTTTTAGAGGTAAATTTTCCATAGTACAATTTTTATGTACTAGATACAGTTAATGCAACACCTCCCAGATTGTCTTTAACTTGTGTTATAGTCAGTGAAGAGGTGTGGGCTATGACATCTTGGTACACATGATCAAAATGTAGATGTGAGTTGCCAAGAGCCTTGTAGCTCAATAGCATAGCCTGCTCTCCATTAGTAGGAGAAAAAGGTTCAAATTCCCCCTCCCCCCATTGTATTATTTTAATTATCAAAAGAAGTGGATGTGAGTTGGTTTAGATGCCCAATCACCCAGACCAATTATTATGCCCTAAAGGTGATGCTTTTCTAGGACTGAGTTAAAATTTTGAAGGTCTATTCGCTTGATCTTGAGTTATAACAAATTGATATAACCAGATTATTTCACTTTATTTGTGCAGCATGCATTGGCATTTAATCTAAGTATTTAATCAATGGTTTTTCCTGTTCATCTTGTATTCCATTTTATCCACTAGTTTACAGTACTCTTCTGCAGCGCATTTTTTAGGTGGATTGCTGTCTTGTTGCTTGGGAGCAACCTACACCCCATGCATATTTTGTTTTGATTTTATTGGAAAATGACAAAATAGGGACAAATAATTGTCTTATAAGAATCGATCAAAAAAAAAATTTTGTCTTATTTGAACTTTTTGAGTTCTACCAAAGGCCCTTCAATAAAATTGTCCTTTGAAATTTACCACTAGATGATGTTCATAGTTGAGCGCATCTGCTGTGTGTCCAGATTAAGGACAATCCCTAATGAATTTGAAGGCAACTCTAGTTTGTCTTAGTGTCAAACGTATATGTCTACTAGATGAGCTAGGCAGTGAGTTCTTGATCATTATGACAACATTTTATACATAGGTTGAAATTGTCTACAGTTTATTGAGCTTAAACTAGGAAAAGTGAGAAATTAGAGACATAGTTTGGTTAGGCCTACTTCAATCTTAATGGTTTTAGTTTACAACACCCCAATTCTTAGTCGTTTTCCCTTTGATAATCTTATCAAGCTCAGATTATAGTTTTGTGTGCAGGAAGACAAAAATATGACACATGAGAGCAAAGGATGTGTCCAAAATTCTCACAAGAAAGTAATTGTAGAACATTGCGATATAATCAAACCCAATTTTTGGGAAGCACACCCAAGCATCCTTGATGAGAACTTACCAATATTTTGAAGCATTGGTCAGAAATGATCTTACCAACATGAATCTTCGCAAAAGCTTCCATTGCCATTATTTTTATAATCTCTATGCATATGAAGTTACCGGCAAACCTGTCTTTCACAGTTCTTGGAAGTCAGAAATAGAAATTATTGCTAAAGAGAAACTATGTTATACTCCAGCGTTTCTGCGGAGATTAGTGATTTATGATCACTTGAAAATCTAAAGAGGTGACAGTCCCTGGATGTATTTAACAGAAATTTTGGATATCTTTTTATTGTTGGAGATCGTAAAATTGTTGATCAGTGCAATTGATATATTAAAAAATAAAAAAGTATTTTCTTGCCTTTTTCCTATATTGTGTAAAGTTTTTTTTTATTCTCTTGTGTTGGTTATTATCACCAGTTTTAAATTAAAGGGATAGTTTAGTGTTTGTTTGGTTAGCTTATTTTTTGCTAACTTATTTTACTATTTTTGCTACTCTTCATTAGTCTCACTGCACTTTATGATACTATTCATGGGTTTTCACTATATTTTCAACAAAATAAGCAGATCTCAAATAGACCCTTACTATAAAATTATAGTGCAATTAGAATCCATTTGAACTTTTTGTTGAGCTTTCAATTAAAAGTATTACTAGTTGGCATTCCATGCAATGTACAGGAAAGTTTAACAAAATTTTATTTTATTTTTCCTACATTTATTCTTTTTGACTGAATGTAAACAAATTTTATTTTATTTTCCTATATTTATTCATTTTGACTAAATGTAAATTTAATTATTATGGTAATTATTAATAGACATTAATTATGATTTTGTTTTTATATGAAAATATTTAATGAAAAATTATTTGATAAGATTTTAATTAATGGATTAAATGTAAAATAAAATTTGAAATCAGTTAAAGAAATATAATAGAATAATGATGTATAAAATTATGAAACCTCAAAAACTTGTGGCAAAATATTATGAAATCAATTATATATATATATATATATATATGGGGGGAAGAAAAATGAGAAAGAAAAAAAAAAAGATATATATATATATATATATATATATTTTTTTTTTATGTTTATTTGAAATAATTGGGTTAAGAAAAGAAAATAGGTAACGGAAATGTTGTGAGCATGTTTTCAAAAATTTAATATAATATTCATAATAAAATAATTTTTCCCTTTCTTTGTATCAAGTAAAATGTCAAATAATAACAAATATTTTGATGAATAGACAATTTGCTTTAAACTTTTCCAAGTTGCATTATAGCATTTTGTTTGTAACCATTGCAATAAGCAAATCTACCCATGTGAGTTTCCCACATGTTTATGTATATTCAAGAATTCTCCCGTTTGCACAGAGAGAGAGAGAGAGAGATTTCCCTTCCCAGATTTTCGGCAAAATCATCTGTCTCTCAATCTCACCATGCAAGCTACATAAAACCAATACCAAACCATAGATCTCCTACATGCTTCCATTGTTTCATGCCCAGAATCTCACTAACGAAACTCTAACCTAGGTTTCTAATTTGACAATGTAAACAATTTACTAATTCAACTAACTTGAACCCATATGTAAAATATAAAAAATGTAACGACATTCAAAATTAATGAAAAAAACAATGGTTAAACATTTTTTTTTCATAATATCTTCATGAGTTGCCCTATCATGAGTATAAATCAAACAATTTGTCATAGTATTGAATTGGAATGTGTTATTAGCATTTGCATCAGTTTGTGCAAAAATTCCTATATATTTTAGCTTAAGAATCTTTTTTTTTTTTTTACATACTCATTTTTCAAAACATTCTATATTAGATTATCTATTTTACACTATATTTCATTAAAATATCAATTTTCCTTTATTTTTTTAATTGTTTCTCTTTCTTTACACACAACAATAACCATTTACTTTCTTCCTTCATCCTCGAGCTACGTAAAGAAAGAATAACAACTAAGTAAAAATCACTAGTGTTAGTGTAAATTTAGAAGGTTACTGTAGCAAATTGGTAAATTTATACAATTATACACGGACTGATGTGAGTCATTTTTAGGCAAAACTGTGTAAATTTTACACATTTTTCTATTATATACAGGCTAATGTGAATGCTTATTATTGTTATCGTTATTGGTAGCATTATAGCTCATGCTAGTCGTTAATGTAAATTTATATGGTTACTATAGCAAATTGGTAAATTTACACAATTATACACGGACTGATGTGGGTCATTTTTAGACAAAACTGTATAAATTATACATATTTTTTATACATGGGCTGATGTGAATGCTTATTATTGTTATTGTTATTGGTAGCATTATAGCTCATGCTAGTTGCCATCAACTTTTGCTCCCATAATCTTTGGTACCAAATAAATTCGTGAATTTAGGGACAAAAAACAAGATATATTCCAATTGTTCATTTAGGGATGATGTTGGTATAAGGCTGTAAATGAACCAAATTGTTTATGAACAGCTAAATCTTGCTTCGAGAAAAAACTTGTTCATATTCGTTTGTTTAGCAAACAAGTTAAACTCAAACACAATTTAGGCTTGACTTTTCAATAAACCAAGTTCAAACATAATAATGTGTTCATGAACAAACTCGCAAACATGCATGCTTGATTTAGGCGTATTATTATATTTTTATATGTATATTTTTCCAAAAATATACTTATATAAACTTGATAATAGATAGTGTAAGCTTGTAACTAGGTTCATATAATATCAAATTCATAATTATAGTTTATTGATAATATAAACATTTCATTTGTAATAAAATTCATAGATTTGTGAAGGGGTAAGAAATTTTAACCATGAATTCACTATATGTCGGTAAAGAATAAGTAAATCAAGTAGCTCATGAACAAGCTCGAGCTTGTTCAACAAAAAAGTGAATCGTTTGATAGTGAATTAGAGTTCGGCTAGTGTTTAAAATAAAATAAATGAAAAAACCTAGTGTCCGTTTGGCATGATTAATTTTGCCGACTTATTTTACTATTCAGCTTATTTTTAGTACTATTAATGGGTCCCACTGTACTATTTCAGCTAATTTTTACTTTTATTTACAGTACTTTCAACAAAATAAGCAGTTCTCAAACAGACCCCTAATCTAGTTTTCTTGAGAAGGGGAGGAATGTTTTAGTTAGGCTTGTTTACAGGCCTTCTGTGGTGTGAGACTGAGAAAGTCAAAGGCTTTCCATCGTGACAATTACCTTGATAATCGAAAATAGTGGAAAATCAACCATACGAGCACCAGTGGTCTAGTGGTAGAATAGTACCCTGCCACGGTACAGACCCGGGTTCGATTCCCGGCTGGTGCATTATTTTGAAAAGTCCTTTTTGGTTAGTGGTATCTAAACAAACAAAACTGAGAGTCTCAGTTATAAATTAACAATTGACAAATTCTTTCCATTTTGGTGATTTGTATTATATTCGCAAGGCAACTTAATGTTCTAGCTTCAAGCCAAAAAAAGAACTTAGTTTTATAGTTACTTTTGCCAACTTGCTTTATTTGGATGAATTATACTAACGCAAACTTCATTTATAAGTTGTGAGTTCCTCATCTAACTTCAATTTTACCTTGCAAACTTGAACCCTCTAAAATTCCAAATCCTAACGTGAGCAACACTGCTCTGCAACTCACTTGGACAAGGACTAATTACAAGCAACAATCACTGCAGTATGACGGCCACAGAACTTGAGCAGCTCCACTCTAGTGAAGAAACAAACCGTTAGAGGGCATCAACAATTGCACAAAGCTCATTAAACAGCCCCATTATCCAAGACTCCCATAGAATGGTCCTAGATCTACTAGATTCAAGCTTCTGGAGCAGTTACCATGATTTACTTTTTGCTTTCTAGGAAAACATTTTACGTCAAAACAAATAGAAAGTAAAAGGGGTCCACTTTGCGGACAATGGAGGATCACTTTTAAGGCTTCTCAAACGTACGTTTTCATTTAGCAGCAGAGTTGCTATCTTCACTGAGTCAATCTTTAAATCATACCAATGATTCTCAATTATATATTTATAATAAATAGCAATAATTTCGAAAACATATCAACAAAATATACTGGAGGAAATTAAACAAAAGTAACAAGAAAGAGAGCACCTGAGACAGAATCCGTGGCCATAGGTACCAAAAAATTGAATGTTCAGTGCTAATTGCATACACAAAATTATGCTAACTGCATACACCTGAGACAGAATCCATGGCCCTAACATACACAAATCAATCTTACCACATTTTAAAATTTTAGATATTATCAAAGTGCAATTAGCTAAGCTTTATATATCCAAGCTTCATTTCTGAATTTTTAGTCCCTAAGCAAAGGACAATCCCATTTTTGAGATTTAAATTGATCACTGAAATTGCAGGAGAGACTATAATATTGCTCCTCCATGCAAGATTTTCATTGAGCAACAGAATATTACAATGGCCATAAAAATCTGTCTTTCCCATATACAGATGTGCTATACTCACCGAGTTGATCTTGAATTCATACAAATAATTCTCATCATACATCTCTATCTGAGGGGAAAAAATAACAAAAGAAACTTTATAAAAAAGATCAATACATTAAAGCTAGGAGAGTGAACAGTGGTGAGGCAAAGAACCTGTCCTCAAATCTTTGATCAGAACGGTATGCAAGAGAATTTGACGCATCTAACCATTACTAATCAACCATGCCGGATTTTTGACAACCCAAACTCATGTTTACAGAAGTTGGTAGGCCAAGCTACTCACAATTCTACATACAATTCCTACACAGGCGCCCATTTTTTATCTTTAATTTTGATTACAGAATGCAAACTTGAACCCTCTGGAATTCCCAATGGAGGATCTATACAAGAACAATTATCGACTGTGTACAGCTCCCACTCTTTAATTCCACACTTCTCCAAAGCAAAAGCTAATTTCCCCCTTTCCCTATCATTTGGGTATGCTCCGTCTGGACTAGCAAGCACTGCCCCAGTATACGACTGTCCTGCAACTCGAGCAGCCCCGCTATAATGAAACAAAGCCCATCCAAGATCATCAGATACATCCGCAATAGTCCAAAACTCATTTGAAACTACCCCATTATCTAAGACACTGAAGTAGAACGTCCCAGGTATTTTGCCTCTCTTAACCCGATACCTTCGCCTCCTCCAAACCATCTTTCCTTCTAAGGTTTTTACTTGAAAAACTGGCTCATACCAAAATGACCCTTTTGCTTTTCCCCTATAGAACAGCTGGTACTGGCATGGAAATTGATCATAAGCTGGGTTCTGACCCGCCACAACACGCCAACTCCAATTCAAACTCCCCAACCAGCCAACAAAAAGATCTTCGGCTGTTTCATGAGACAAGTCCTTCCCTTGAAATTTCACCATTGGAGCCACACATGGCTTTTCAGGGATCTTTGCATCTAGTTCAAGACAGTTGTGCTTCTGCAACACACACAAAGAAAATGCTTCTAGATTCGGACTTTCATATGAAGCAATACACCGATAATTACACACTTGGTCCACCGGACTGCACTGGTTCAAGCACTGAAGAGCTTTCCTACAATTAGGATCCAAGAGGCAGTTTCGTATCTGAGGCCCACAGTTCTTTATCATACAGTTCAGTGTAGAAAATCCCTTTGATCTCAGATTCTGTAGAATAGGGACTGGCCTTATATAAGCATTGATTATAACCAGCAAACAGAACCTTATATCGTCAGAATTATGCCGGTCCCATGCCTCTGAGACAGTCCGGACTACTTCTGAATCATTTATTTTCTTTGACTCAGAAAATTCAACTATTTTGTCAAATATATTTCCTTTTCTTTCAGTGTGAACATAAGATCCTCCTAATTTGTTTGTTACATTAGGGGAGGAGTCAAAGCAGATTACATTTTGGATAGATTTACTATTGGTCTGTATCCACATAGCAGATTCTTGATTTGTAACAGCAACAATAATCAAAATATCTGCACGGCTTAATTCCTGCTGGAGACCCATAGCACTTTCATCATCAGCTTGACAAACATTGTCAGTAAAGACAAGCATTTCATACCCCTCATCAACCCATTTCAGCCGCTTTGCCTGTTTATAAAGAGAGGGCCAGAAAATTGTCAAACTCTTCCTAAACAATTATGCCTGTCAAAAAAAAAAGACAAAAACAAAGCAAAACAAAACCAAAGAAAACCACATAACATGTCTATAGAAAAGTGGGGGGTTGGGGGGGAGTGATTTACTGGGAAATTTGAAGCCTTTGTGCCTAAGATAGCATCTACGTAATGGTGACATCCAACAAATGTTTGGTACAAAAGACAACAACAACAAAGTCTTAGTCATAAATTTTCTGGGGTTAACTATGGATTTTCAACAAATTAGTCCAGGTAGGCCACATGTATTCTTTTCCGCCATTAAATGAGGTGTTGGGAGGGAATCTAGATGCACGAGTAGTAAAGAATCACTATGGCCCCCCCTGATTCTTGTTTCTGAGCACCTATAGTTTCTCTGAACTTCAAGTGGGAGTTCTCTCAGCTAGTGAAGGCCACATGCACATCATTTCCTCGTCCCCTTAACTCTTCCATCAATCTCCAAAGTACATAATACTATTGCTCTCGACGCCTTTCCCATAATCACATTTCAGCTCAAAAAACCTTCTCCTCCCCAATTAACTACAACATATTTTTTGCTAAGCCTTGTGGATTAGTAGCACTGTCCGATTCTCCCATAAAAGAGAACTTCTATTCAATCCCTCCCCTAATAGTTGTTAACAAAAATAACATTTAAAAAATTAAAATAACAACAATAAAAAACCTTCAAAAATAATAAAGGGTCATGCTAACGAGTGCCCTTAGGGCACTCTTTAAAAATCCATTCTAAGAAAGTTTTGACATCATTTTTATGGGAAATGAAAAAAGCTATTAAAACATTAATTACTTTTTTTTCTTTTCCCATAAAAACTTTCTTTAAATGGGTTCTTAAAGAGTGCCCTAAGGGCACTCGTTAGCATTTCCCAATAATAAAAATAGCAAACTATTGAAGTACCATAATAATAACCTTCCATCCACTGACTCACTTTAAATATCCATTCCCATTGTCAAGTATATTATAGAAACATAATTATCAGAGAACAAAAATTAAAAATACATAAATAAATAAGACCATCTTTTCTCGCAACTAACATTCATTATAACAATTTCACCACAAATAGAGTCACACTAACTTGTACATTCATTACATTATTTATATATATATATATATATCATAATGTTATGTCAAGAATTTTGTTACTCAATTTTAGGAGAAAATACAACATGTATCCGGTGTATGTTTCCTCCCTCTCGCGTAATAGTAAACCTAACACATGTGGCGTAAACCTCAATGTGAGAAGAAGATATATGCACCGGACGCATGGTATACACTGTACCTCCTCCAAATCATCAAGTATCAAATTATATATATATATATATATTAGTGTAGTGTATACATACAGGCGTGTATTAAATTTAAAAGTGAAAACATACAGTGTGGAGCATGACGTCAAGCCAGGGAGCATTTTTGAGAGGGCTGAGGGATCCCTCACCCACGAGTGCCACTATTCTCACCGGCGGCTCTGTCACCGCAGTACTACTACTACTACTCTCTGTCTCTTTTGCTTCTTCTTCTTCTTCTTTAGAAACCGCTCTCCTCAACGCCAACGGCAAAATTGTAAACTGAGAGTGAGCGGTTTTATTATGAAACGGAGGTAGTAAACCGGTTCGAGAGGTGGCGAACCGGTTGGTTCGTAACCGTAGAGGAAGATAAGAACCGGGTTTGGGTTTTGGTGAAAGCAGAGGCAGTAGAAGTAGAGTAGCTGCTGCTGCTTCCACAGCCATCTGCTTTATGCTGTTTAAGACTACTGTTAACTCCAAAGCTGAGAGAAGAAGATATGGAAACAAAAGAAATCTCTGGAAAAACAAAATAATAATATAATAATAACGTAAGTAAAACGAATCGTCGTCGTTTTGCCTCCAAATCAGGTAACCTTTTTGAGTTTTTGACTTTATCGAATAGTGAAAGTTCTAGGCCTGTTTGGTCTCTTCACTGAAACTCATATTTTTACATTTTAAATAATATTATATATATTAAAATTATAAAAATTTCATTCAAACTACAAAAATTCCATCTCAAATATTTAGAGTACAGTTGAAACTGAATTTTTTTTGGGTCAAAATAGTACCATAGAACTATGAATGATATCAAAAAATATGAGAACTATAAATAATAGCAATAATAATCTAAATAGTAAAAAAATTGTCTTTATTGTAACTGACGTTCAATAAATGCAAGATTATATTACTGAGGTGAAGTTTCATTGATCACAACTTATTACGTTGCATTGTTGTTTTTGACTTTTGTTTTATTTTAGTCTTTAACATCTCTCCCAAAAATTATATAATTAAAAAATGACCAAATTTTCTTGGGTTTTAATTGATTGAACTAATACAAATATATTATCGTTGAATAATTATAAAAAACCTAAGTTCGAATTCCACTCACTCCAAAAAAAAAAAAAATTTATGTATTGAGTCAATTATAAAGATCAGTAATAATAAAACGGATATTATAGGTTTAAAATATATTGTATCCTCCTCAAGTCTTATTTTTATCGCTGCTCTAACGACACTTGACATCATATAGGTGATGTGACTTAACAAAAACTTATCTAACAATTATTTTTAAGATAAACTTATATGAGACTAACCTTTAGATTATTAACAATAAATCAACAATAGAGGATACGACTATTATGAAAATAAAATTCAACATAAATTGCCGAAATAAAAATTTTGAAATGAAATGGGCCAAATGTACTTCAGTTTTTTTTTTAACAAGTTCAATGCAGTGTCTAATTACTGTGTAACTGTGTCAGATCTACATATTATATGCATATTATAGGTGCATGTCACTCCTAATTTCTCCTTCTTATCAGATGTGTTAAGTATGAGTATAAAATACATGATTAAAGAGACGTGAAATGTCTTGACCTTGAAATGGCTTAATGAGGTATAATCAATGGAATTCATTGAAATCGAATAACTTCGAGAAATTGCATCTTACCAGGAAGCTGAAATTTCACAAGTACTCTCAACTGAATTCCCTGAACAGGACTTTTGAACCGATTTTTAGCTGAATTCAAGACCATAACCGAAATAATTGACTTTAGATTGTGCACGCTCCAAGTTAATGTATTGAATTCACAAAAATCAATTATTAATTTCAGTTCCATCAATTCAATCATTCATGGCCATATTTTATACTTGTCATGGTCTGAATTTGGTCCCCAAAAATGCACAAGCCAACTGCATTGTACATAGCCATCAAAATTACATGTTCCCCCCCTCAACTTTTGGAAGTTGATCTCCAAACTCCAACTCCAATATACTTAGCACAAAAAAAGCTAACAGCTGAACAAGTAATTTGCTGGACCCCCCCCCCCCCCACCCTTTTTTTCTCTCCTGAGTTCCAAAAAGAGGTACAAACATTTTACTTGTACGAGAATTCAGTATGAAACTCCTTTTGAAACTGTTCCTGAGATTGGGATTTTGCTGCCAACACAACATCATCCAGAAATCCCCTTTGTGGAAACTCTTTAGGCACAAGAGACCGATATATTTCAAAATTTTCGGCAGCTTCCTTCTTTTTATCCTGTAGACTGTAGATAATTCCCTGTCATAAGTTCCCATAGTTAGCCATATCCAATGATTGCTTAACTACCATGCAGTTAACTTCGATTGTATTAAAACAGATAATGAACACTATTCTTTGGCATTGATACTTCTTTCTTTACACCCTTAATGATGTAAGAACTTGGATTGAAAACAATCAACCACTCCCAAGTGAAAAACTACACTATTCCTGTAACAACTAGTAGCCAATCTTTTCCATTCAACCAAGAAATGAATCACACACAAAATTGTAAGAAAACCAAATTCATCTGCTAAAGTGTAGATCTCAAGAATCAAAACATGGTTGCATAACAAGCAACAACCCCAACCCCAGTTAGGCAATTACCAATAATTTAAAAATAATAAAAAAAATAAAAAATAAAAAATCCAGCTTTGAAAACTGTACCACAGCAAATCCCCACACAGACAGGTAAAGTGCAACTTACTTCTGATAGTGGGGGTCCCAATTAGTCTGATTTATTGTGCTTTAAAGGTTGAGAGAGAGAAATGGCAGGTTAAAATAAAATGAGATTTACAATTTACAAGAAGTGACATGTCTATGTTAAATTATATTTCATGATGATAATATGATATTTGAACTAGTAAGAAATTTGGATGATGCTTGGTGAGAATTGAGAAGTAGCATGCATTTGTTAGAATGTCTACACCGAATACTCACTGATCATGCTACCTTAACTTACCACCAAAAATCATGAGATACAGGACCAAATCTTAGGTGCCTATCTGGGGTGTAGACAACATGATTCACGAAATCAATAAAAAATGACAGAGATCCAAACCACAAACTTTTAGCCATAAAGGAAACCTATAGAGAACATTTCATTTTAAATTTAACCAGATACTAACGAACAGCAGTGAGCAAATAGTGTGAACACACCTGGCACAGATAAGGTCGAAAATCTCGAGGATTCTCATTAACCAGATCTTGAAATTTCTTCAAGCCTTCATCCAGTTCCCCCTGCAAGGCATACCGGTAAACATACTTTGAAAGTGACAAAGACTTTCTGAATTTGAATGATAAGGTTCCACCAATTAACATTATATTCTTATTTGCAATGACTCCAATTTAAAAGATGGATTTGCTTCTTAAAGTCATGCAAGCACTATAGAATGATATAATTTCATTTGGACATCCAAGCACCCCCCACCCCCACCTGCAGTTGATGGATCTCAAAATTTAAGCAGCTAAGATTGATTACAATTCACCTTTACAACATGCATTTGTGCAATTAGAATTTTTATATCCCTCTCCTCAGTGACTCTTTTTTCACGTTGTGCAATTTCTAGAGCCTTATTAAGCATCTCAAAGACGGCTGGGCCTTCAAGGTTTTTGTGCATCACCAATGCAAGACCCTGTAGTAAGAAGACAGCTGTAAGTTTTACTGCTAATGAGTTTAGACCTCTAAACAAGTCAGAAATACCGATATGCATTTACAAATATGTTACAGTTTATGCATGTTCTACATAAATATGGCTTGAATGAATAACCACCCATAATGCTTTTGAAGCAACGAAACATTTAATTTCTGATATCCACAACAATCATCATTTCTATTTCAAAGCACAAATAGCCCACAGCGATTTCCAGATGTCATTTTGCATACTGCCTGCAGACTGGCCTTACTAATATAATAGCTATTGTTGCTAAATTTCAAAATAGAATCACTACCAAAGGCCACTAGATTTCAGACTGCTATTTACCTGGTTGTCATAAGACAATTTGCTTATAAATAATTCTAGAATATCAATGGTCCAGTCATCAGAGAAATTGTAGGTTCCAACAGCTATTAGAGATTAGTTAGTTCAATTGCCAACCAGATAATGTAGTTGTAGCTTGGATAGGTTCATTGGACAGGAACTCCAAGTATAATCAATGATATACATAAATAAATATGTGTGTGTGTGTGTGTGTGTGTGTGTGTGAATATTTATACAAACAAATACATATATTTTGATAAGAATTTATCAATAAAAATAACAGGGGACATCAAAGGTACACAGGCTATGTATGAGGTCCCCTACAGAATACAAATGCAAAGAATCCAAGTACATTAAAAAATATGTACCACTACATTGACATCCAATGAAAGAGCTGTAAAAACCAGAAGCATTGGTTTGTTTAAAGGAAGCTCAATCCATTCAAAAGTCTGAGAATTTCTTTTGTGCCATAAAGTCCACATTAGACATAGATTCAAACCTTGTTTCTGTACCCTGGCTTTCATCTCCAACAAGAAAGTAGATCAGCCACCATCGTCCTTCATTGTCTCAATCAAAAAACATAAGAATCGCAACACAGTGACTTGTTGGCCATGGTTGGGCCTCATAAATCATTTTGGCATCAACAAAAAAACTGATTTCTGCTCAAAGTTGCTCTGAAATGCATCCATCCACCCCTAAAGGTTTTATTTTTCATTTTCACATGTATTTTCTCCCAAATATTTTGCCTCGAGTTCAATCTCAAGGTAATAATTCTTCAGGGAAAAGGAGGTAAAGATTTTGATGAACTGGGTCTAAAACTCATAAGATTACCACAGTCTAGAACGAGACCCATTGTACAATGAACAAACATTTTCTCATTTTCAGACCATGCGTATCAACATGGTGAGAAGCCAGTTTCTTTTCAAAATTGGTGGGGAAAATCACTATAATTATAATAGTGGCAAGACCAATTCAAAGCAATCCTTGTTGGAACAGGCTTCAAGCCTTCTATAATGTCAAGTAGTTTTTGCTATTCATTAAATGATAAATATTAAGAGAAAATCACAGCAAAACACCGACGCCAACACATCAGATTTGCAATTTGAATTGTTGATATACTGTGACTTTGTTATTTCTTCGTAATGTTGTAAAAATTCACAAACAGACCAATGACAGAAAACATATCTACTTAAAGTTAAAACTCCCTCAACACAAGTATATGAACTAGAAATTAAAGTACATAAGTGATGTATCCGATTGATTCTGTACATAAGCAACTAATTATAAACCTATCTATTTACAAAGCCAAAGTATGTCTTAAGCATGAAAATGTGAAAATTTCCAACCAAATGGAAAAACAAAACAAAATAACCAAGAAACATACATGCAAAGCTCTAAGCAAGAGAGGCCTCTCCTTCAAGATTTCCCTGAACAATCTCTTAGCCTTACTCAACTGCCCCATAGTCTCATAACAAAGTGCCATCAAAAGCCTCCACTCAACCTCGTCAGGCTCTTCATCAATCAATCGCTCCACATACTTCACAGCTTCCTTGGTCTTCCCTCTCCTCATTTTCTCATACAAAACCACCTTCAAAGCCTCAACATTTCTTGGTTCCGTCTCCAAAACTTTCTCATACATATCCTCTTCTTCAATTTTCCCTTCATGGGCATCTCTCTTTTCCTCCATTTTTGCACTAGAACTACTTGCCTGAGAAGGCAGTGCTATAGCTACGCCATTTCTAAAGCACCCCATGAAAATAAATGACCCAATAAGAAAAAGCACTATCTTTTCTGATAAAAAGTCAGAAATTTTTTTCTGGGGTGGGAGATTATAGTCCAAATTTGAGAGCTTTGAAGTGGGTGTGGTAAAATTGGGGGGTAGAGAGGAGGGTGTAAGGAGGTGAGAGGCTCTTGAAGATACATGAAGTTTGGTTAGTACAAATGGAAGCCTTGGGTGATAGAGTGGTCTGTGTAGGAATAGTGGTGGAGATGATGACTTTGGTGATTTGCAGAGCTTGTGGTTAAGGAATTTGGGGTTGTGAATTTCTGTTTGAGAGTAGAGAGAGCAAGTAGTGATTGAACCCATTATAGAGACAAGCTGAAAACATTGAAAAAACAGAAGCTTTTAGAAGAGCACAGCAAGACTGCCCATCGAAAACCCTGAGGTTTTGTGTTTATCTGCTCGAGTTTGAACCCAGACAGAGAGTGGCTTTCGGTTCTAGCCGTTTTACCGAAGTGTGACTGAGTTTGTGACCTTCAATTGCATCAACTATCAAGTGTTTGTTTGATTGTTTTTATTTATCTTTTTTTTTTTTTTAAGCTTATGTTTATTTGACATACTTTCTTTAAATTACATTTTTTGGAAATTTTATTTTGGCGTTTAATTCTATATTTTTATATAATAATAAAAAAATTTGACAAATTTTTATATTTTTTTATGAAAATAGTATTAAAACTTTCTTTAAAATGAACCATTAACAAATACTATAAAATCATCTATTACAAGATTTTTTTTTAAATATCATCTCATCTACCTTTGCGACTAAAATGACAATTAAATACCATAAAAAAAAAAAAAAACATTAATATTTTTCCTCTATAATGGTCAAATTAGTCTCAACCGAATTTCCATTTGGATGTGAAATCAAATTTGTTTGACTAAAATGAAAAAGTTCAAACATAAGTTACCCACATTTTATAAGAGGCTTGTAATTCAATTTATACTTACATTAAAAATCAATTAGTATCTGAGTAATTATTATAAGCGAATGTCAAAAGTTGAAATTATCTTTAAGAAAAAAAAAAGTCCAAACTATAATTTAGTTTAATTTTTAAAGAAAATTTACTCTTAAAAAAAAAAAAAAAAACATATATGCATAGTTGTAATTTTATTTAACTTATTTTATAAGAATACTTTCTTTTATGAATTTAGAATTCCTCTGCATGCATTTATGCTTAGCGCAATATTACACAAGCTAAGGAGGTCATACAGCCAGACTCAAGATGTAAAAAAACAAAAAAAAACACGTAAACACACATATGTACCCTTTTTGTTATCACTATAAGGACTAGATTTGTACCCTTAGCCCAATGGAAATCGAAATAGATGATGACCCAACAAATCCAAAACAATATTTTTTGTTAAATGATGGATTTTATAGGTGAAAGACTCATTAAATTATGTCTAAGTCACAATGGATTGGACGTGCTAAAAAGGTAAGAAAATACAATTTGAAAGGAGTAACTCTCCTCGGTCAAGTCCGAGGATAAGAAGTTCTTATATTTATCCAAGTTTATCCAAAGTACTAGGAGTTCTTCTTTCTTCTCTCAGATTACCTATGTCCTTTTTCATGGAGGCCATCCCCTTATATAGTCTTCTTCTTTTCGATCCCAGTCTTCCACTTGTTGATTATGTAGATGATCTCTTAGATGCTTGTCCCATCAGAATTCTCCTGTGAACTTTGTGTGTAGTTGTAAGACTAAAAATCACTGTTCAGGCGTCATTTCCACATATATGCGACCAGTTGGTTAAGTGTAGAACATTTAATGTGGTGGCAGCAACCTTCTTCTCAGATATTTCTTAGTTTACTGTTGACTCCTTTCTCTGAAGCTTGTCATCAAAAGTATGGTTGCCTCTTACGGTATTCTCTAGGCGACCAGGTGCCAACCTTCAACAATGCTCCTCGAGGATGTTTGGCTCCTCGGGAGACACCACTTGTTCGTTGTTATTTGTCCTTGTCCTCGACCCATTAACCCACATACTTATCTTACTATTTGATCATCCTAGGGCTTCTCTGCATTCTCAGGCATGGCCCATAGCCCAATATTCCTACTCGGTTCTATTATCCCCACAATCACCATAAAAGTTGGGTAATTTACTATTGTGCCAAAAAAAAAAAAAAAAAAAAACGTAATTTTGGTTTTCAAAATTTTTCTTAGATTAAAAAAATTCATATAATTAAAAAATATATGAAATAAAAAAAGAACAATAATTAGTGCGTAGAACTCTAGTGGCATTCTAAGCTGATAGTTGTGCATTCATTCGACTATTGTCTTTTCAGATACCTACTTTGTTACGATTGGAACAATGAAGGTGATGTTAATTTCAATTTAAGTATATGAGATTGACACTAGCAAGAATCTTATAAGTTTTATTGAAAAAATGTGGGGGTTAGACAGATAGGTTGAGTGTTTTTTTTATCATACCAAACTACCAAAGGATGTATAGATATTGTTTCAATTTAAGTTACTTGATGCTCTCAAGATGTATATTGTAATCTAAATTTCTTTGCAACTTGTTGCTCTATGGTAGTTGTTGCTTTTTTTTTTTTTTTTTTTGAGAGGATGGTAGTTGTTACTTGATTCAACATTGTTGTTACCTTTGGATGGTTGGCATTATGTTACCTTTACATGATTTAATATTTGTAGTGATTAACTTATCTGGTCTATTTGTTTTTTTTTTTAATTGTTTAAAAAACATGTGGGTAACAAGTTGTTGAGGTACAAATTTTCGGGCCCTAATTTTATTAGTCCACTCACCAAAAAATATCCACGCAAGCCCATAAACTATTGTGAACCCACATAAATATTTCCCACATATTACTCAAATATTCTTCATGTTATTAGGCTCTCACAAATACTCTCTATACAAGCCCCATAAATTACCTTAGGTCCTCTCACAAATACTACCTATCCAACTTAGGCCTTCCACAAAAATACCTATTACTACTAAATTGGGCCACAAATTATATTATCTCCACATAAGAGCTCAAAATCGTTTACCTTGTGAGAAAATCCAAAAAGCTCAACAAAACTCTCTTATAAAGGCCGTTGCTATACGGCACCTCTAAAAAACCCGCTACTACATAGCACCTCTAAAGTCTGTTGCTATATGGCACCCATTAAAAGCCTGTTGCTACACGGCACCTCCAAAACCCGTTGCCATATAGCACCTCTAAAGGCCATTGCCACATGGCAACTCTTAAAACCCGTTGCTACACGACAATATTTTTACAAAATCTTACAAAGCTCAAATGCTATTTTGGCACTATTGCCCAAATATTAATTTGGCACATATTTTACAAAGTCCAAATACTAATTTGGCACCTATTTTATAAAGCTCAAATATTATTTTGGCACTACTTTACAAAACCCAAATCTATTTTGGCAATTATTTATAAAAGCCCAAAATATTATTTTGGCAAAAACAATTACATTATGCTCAAAGCCCAAAACTATTTCTTGGCAAAATATATATACTAAAGTCCCTAACTTATGAGAAATATAAATTACTCATCTCTAAAAAATATTTCTTTCACAAAATCTATGGGAACTATGTTTATTTTTCCATAATCAACTAACTACAATAGCCCATGTATATTACCCATGGCAAAACCATTCATTTTTGTAGGGATGACCAGGCCCAAAGAAGCTCAACTACAAAGCCAAAGCCCAGCTGAGCCAACCCAGCTTATATACAAATCTCAGCAGCTAAAGCTCACGTGAATTGACCAGTCAAGTCTCAGTACAACCTGATAGCTGGAGCCCATCACCATTAGTTCCAACTTGTCCAATCAAATCATAAGAGGGACACATGTCCAGCAAGGGTTGAACCCTTCCTTGCCAAGTTCATTTTCATCATTTCTCGCATGACATAAAGCTGAGGTGACATGACAAAGAGCTGGGAAGTTTCAGCTAGCTGTATCTCCTTCCTTCTTTAACCCATTCGGTCAAGGACCAACGGCAGCCATAACTAGGCCATGATAGCTTCTAGAACAACTTGAAATCAGTTTATTATCATGCCCAAAACATGTACTTTCTGGTTCATGGACCAAGCACATGAACCCAAATAGGAAAACTTAGGGAAATATGGTTTGGAGTGCACTAGGGGATCCTCAGTAAAGTTCCCAGCAAAGGGCTCCAAGATTGACACCTAGCTTGGGGTGATTCAATCTGCCCTAGGGAGCTCTGATTCTAGTGGCAGCAAAACCAAAATCATTAGCCTAATGCATGCTTTAATCCCATCAGCTAAGGCTAATCAGTATTTAATGCTAGGTCAGTATCCCAGCTATTATTACCCAAAACAGCAAGAACTTTCCAAAGGGTGAGTTTACCACTCTTGGTCAAAATCATAGGAACGATTCTTTAAGGGTTTTCTGAACATTGAGGTCGATTTAGCAGAGATTATTTGCTGATTACCCTCTCAAATTCAACTATAAATGGAACTCTCCATTAACATCTTAACACAGACTAAGACATACACTAATAGAAAGAAGTTCTTCATTAAACTTCTCTGTCTAAGCCTTCACCAAGCTCTAGTAAAGTTCGAAGTCACTAAGTCCTTAGCTTCAAGTTTAGAAATTAAGTTCTCCAACTCCTAGCTCATAAATACTCCTTATACCTCTACTCACAAATATTTATTTATCCCCCAGCAAAAGCTCCAGCAGCTTTACTATACACTCTCACTTACTACTCATATCACTCAAGATAACCCTCTCCACCCACTACATATACTATACCCATAAGCATGCATTGGCATCATAGTGATCTTGCTGCGCAAGCTGAAATCTTTCTCTCTCCCTTCATCTCACACTAAGTTTTCCTCATTATTTGTTATAATGGAGGCCATAATATTCATTTACTATTGAAGGTTATGATGTAACTATCACTATAGAATTTTTCCCTCATCTTATTGTGTTAGAAGACTCTTCTCTAGAGCCAATGGATGATAAGTTTGAAAATGTGTATACTTTTCGTAATTTGTGAAATAGCTAACAGCTGGAGGTTTATTCTGTTCTGTCTTACTTTACTGCTGGGACATTTTACCGCTGGGCAATTTTACTGCAGAAACATTTTACTGCAAGGCTATTTCTTGCAATATGCTTTTTTAATCATGCTGGCGTATTTGCTGTAGGAATTGTTTTTGGGCCATCCTTGTCAGTCTCAACCTAAACCCAAGGCATAAAATAAAGTGAATTCTTCGGACGTGCCTCAAGCCCATCATTGAGTTTCGGTTTAAGCCCCCAACCCAACACAAATCTCATTTGTTGGAAGGAAAAACCTTTTCACCCCCAACACAAGTTAACTTATTTTTACTCCTAATTAAAAATTCTCTACTTCATATCAAGTTAACTGGTCAATGTCCAATTTTGCCAAGTTTAGGTTTTGGGTGAGTGTGAATTTGTGACTATCACTATAAAGAATTGCAAATGAATTATTTTTCTAACCATGTATCATTTATGCATGTACCTTTTTTGTGTTAAGTTTCTTATTCTTTTTCTCTTCTTCGTTTTACAACATTTCTTATAAAAAAGTTATTCAAAATATTTGTAAGAGAATATTAGTTAAAAAATCACAATACTTCTTGGTTGACAAGGTTTGAATTCTAGTTCTCAAACCCCACAAAAGATCTTGGAAACACTAGATTATCCCCTGATTTCACATAAATTTCATAAACTTTTTTTTTTTGGGAGAAAATTTAATGAACTTGATGTTCATAACCACTAGTTAAAAAAACATAAGGTCTAAAATAGGATATACTTATGTTTTTATTTTTGTTTTAGAAAAATATACATATGCATTTAAAGATTTCTTTCTCTAAAATTTCAATAGCGAATCAAACTAAACCGTTATTGACAAAATAATAGGGTCTATTATTATATATTACTTAAGAGAATATGTTGTGTTGTATGTGTAATATAATTTGTCCCAACATTCCTTAAAATTATTATGACTTTTTTTTTGAGTGGAATCAGCTATGTGCTTTATTTATTTATTTATTTTTTTTGTTGGTTATAATAACTCAGCCGTGTGCTTTTGTATCCAGGCTGCATTCCCTTTCCTTATGTTTTTGTTTCTAAAAAAAAAAATTTGACAATTTTTATTTTTTCACCACAAAATAAGAAAAGGAAAAAAAAAAATATATATATATTCTGCATATTTTTAACTAAAACGACGTCGTTACATTCAACACTCCCGCCACCGTCTATAACCTTAACCCCTCACATAAACCCTAGTAGGAAACAGCAAACAGAGAGTAAGCATAAGCAATCTGACAAGAAGAAAAAGCAACGTTACCCCTTACCCTAAGCATAAGCAAAAACAAACCACAGAGAGAGAGAGAGAGAGTGAGAGAATGAGGAAGAAAGTTGATGAGCGCATCAGAACCCTGATAGAAAATGGCGTCAAAACCCGCCATCGCTCCATCTTCGTCATCATCGGCGACAAGTCCCGCGACCAGGCACACTCTCTCTCTCTCTCTCTCTCTCTCTATATATATATATATATTGATTTTAGTATCATTGCCTTTTAAAAGTGGAAGATTTGTTCTTAATTGAGCTTTTTGATTATCACTGTTTATGCTAATTTAATGTTTAGGATTCTCATTTTTGTTGCAATAAGCTGAAACTGTGTGCTCTCACTATTGTACAAAAAAAAAAAAAAAGTTTTTTTGTTTCTTAATTTTCTTTGAATTTGGTTGCTGAGAAAAATTCATGAATCAAAAGCTTGTTTTGGTTGCAAAGACTGAAAAAAATTGTATCAGAAATCAAATAATGTGTGATTGATTGTGAATTGTATCATTGTTTTTTAAAAGTGGAAAATTTGTTCTAAATTGAGCTTTTTGATTACCATTGTTTGTGTTAATTTAATTTTTGGATTCTTTCTTTTTTTTTGTTATAACAAGCTTAGACTCTGTTCTCTCACTATTGTAAATAAGTAAAAAAAAAAAGTTTTTTGTTTAGTCTGTCAAGTTATAATTTCTTAGGTTTCTTTGAATTTGGTTGCTGAGAAAAATTAATGAATTATGAGTTGTTGTGGTTGCAAAGACTGAAAATTTAATTCTTGAGGATAAAGTTTGGATTTGTTTAATTTTTTATTTCTTTTAAAATTGTATTGGCAATCAAATAATGTGTGATTGATTGTGAATTGTATGTTTTGATCTTGTGCAGATTGTTAATCTCCATTACATGCTAAGCAAGGCAGTGGTTAGATCAAGACCATCTGTTTTGTGGTGCTACAAGGACAAACTTGAACTCAGCAGGTTATTTCCTTCTTTTTTTTTTGGAGCGGTAAAAAGAAATATTACTTAATTCTATTTGGGTTTGTGTTGATGTTTTTCTCACAAGACAGAATGCAATTTGACACCTTGTATACCTCTATTCTGATACTCAGTGTTGCTGCATGATTGGATTATGTTTATAAACAACTGTCGTTAGCGTGTTGCCTGAGAGCGTGACATAAGAAGTGCACACTGAAAGTGACTTGTTTGCTACAGCTTTTTTTTGAAAATAAGCTCTCCCAAGCAAACAGTTACTTCATAAAGACATGTTTGGTTGTCACAATGGAACATTTGCTTGACCAAAATTTTAATTCCTTACTCATGTGTCCCCCAAACATTAGTTGATCAAGTCTCAGGGGTTTAAGGAGTCCAATTTATGGATGAATCATAATTCTGTTTTATAGAAGTTCAGTCTTGTGTTTAAACTCCAAAGTAGGTTTTGCTGTTTTGTGTGCTCTATTTGGACAATTTCCTAGAGGGCCCTCCATTATATTCACTGGGTTGATTCTTTAATGCAGTCATAAGAAAAAGCGTGCAAAGCAGATAAAAAAGCTAATGCAGAGGGGGCTGCTGGATCCTGAGAAGGTGGATCCATTTTCGCTTTTTGTTGAAAGTGGGGGATTAACTTATTGCTTGTACAAGGATTCAGAAAGAATTCTTGGTAACACCTTTGGGATGTGTATACTTCAGGTAATTTTTCCCTCTGCCGTGTAATTGAATTGTAGCTAAACCCTTTAACAGTTAATTATTGATGCTTTTTCTCTCTCTCTCTCATGTTAAAGTTTACTCTTTGCACTGTTATCAGGATTTTGAGGCTTTGACACCAAATCTACTTGCAAGAACAATTGAGACAGTAGAGGGTGGTGGGTTAATTGTATTGCTGCTTCGTTCTTTGTCCTCACTGACCAATCTGTACACTATGTTCATGGTACGAATATAGGTTCTATTGCTATAATAACTTGTTTCAATTATCTTTGTCGTTTTTCATATCTAGAATTTGCGATTGACTCCCCTCTCTCTCCGCACACATGCTCGCACACACAAGTATGTGTTTGTGTATGTATCCTTATTTGTATGCAGCTCAAAATCTGTGCTAGTAATATATGTTGTATTTGTAAATTATGATTCTTGTGTCTTTATTTCAGTCAACCTGATTGATCAGATCAGTTGTATGAGTTATGGAACCCAATCTAACTAGTGGTCACTTTTTGTGATCTACATGTAGCTTGGGTTGCAGGTGACAAATAATGTTAACTCTCATTTGGAAAAATTACCACAATACCACCCCTATGTTGTGTCTGAATGAAATATGATAAATAACTCTTAAATTTGTAAAATGTTTTCAAATAAGCTGCAGCTTAAGGATAAAATAATGGATCCTAATTTTTTACTCTATTTGTTTGATGTCATTTTTATGATATTGAATGTTTTATTTATCAAAGCGGTAAGATTTTCCATTTGAATTAATTGATTAGGGCCAGAGAAAGGATGCTATAAAGGATAATTTATCCTGGTTCTATTACCATAGTGTATAGGATGAGTTATCTATTTATTTATTTATTTATGATAAGTATAGAATGAGTTTTTTATTATTTTTATTTTCTTGGTGTTTGGTTTTGTTATTTATTTATTTTATTCTGTTGGATGATCCACTTCTGTTTATTTTAAAATTCATTAGTTTAATTTTTTACTTGATATAATTTTGCAAATATAATTCTTGCTTATCATAGAAGTTCTTTTTGGAAAGATTTGTTATATCGAAGTCTGCTTTGATTTCATTAAATAAGCTGAAAGGGTGCCACCATGTACGTGTACAACAGATACACCAAAATTAAATGTTATAAGCATCGATCAAGCAAAGCAGGCAAAACAACAAAAGAAAACACCTCGAAGCATTTATCCACTCAAACAAAGTCTTAAGGAATAAAAGTTTAGGTCATGAACTAATGTTGACAAAAGCCTTGTAGTTTAATTGGTTGACACCTTCTAATGTTTCCCACGGAGACATCCAGGGTTTAAATTTCCCCTTCCCCATTTTATCTATTGAATTATCAAAAAATAAAAAAAAAATCTAGTTTTTACAACCCTCAAAAGTCCAAACATTCCTCTCTTTTCAAAGACCCCCACATGAGGCAATGAGGGATTATGCGCCAATTCTTAGCATTGCAAAACCAGCTATACTTGCCTTTCCAACTGGTTAAAAGCTCCACAACAACTTTTGGCATAACCCAAGGAACCCCAAACCATGAAAATACCATGGTGCAAAGTTTTCTAGCCACCATGCAATGGAAAAGTAGATGATCAATAGTTTCCCCATCCCTCTTACACATGCAACACCAATCTAGCACAACTAATCTCCGCTTCTGGAGGTTATTTGTAGTTAGAATTTCCCCCAAATCTTACCTTTGTTGGAAGTTAGGCTTCCACAAACTTTTCAAGGAAAGGATTGATGAGATGTCGAGTGTAACATCCTATAATAGGATTTGACTTCAAAGTCATTTTGTAAAGATAGCAACTGTGATGCATGGCATATTGTCTTACTAAATTTCATAGCTTAGTGTACATACAGGTACATCATTTAAGCTTGCTGTAGATTTTGACAACTATTTCAACAGCAGTTCCTGCTTTGGGATCTCCTCAAATTCTGGAATGATGTAGTTTACATTTACTTCTCTTTTTTTAGTTTCAGGTTAACCATGACAAGGTGGTTAGCCCAATTGGCAATGATTGTCAGTGTTATGCCTTAATTTTTATTTTATTTTATAAGTACAGTGTTATGCATTGATGCCAATACTTATGACAACTGATTTTCATATTCCTCTGTTGTGCCTAAACTTTTACTATTAAAAAGTCACAAAACCCTTATTGATTTCAGGATGTTCATGATAGATTTCGAACTGAATCCCATTCTGAGGCTGCTGGACGATTTAATGAGCGTTTCTTGTTATCACTTGCATCATGTAAAGCATGTGTGGTCATGGATGATGAACTGAATATTTTACCTATTTCGTCTCATATAAGGTCAATTACACCAGTTCCAGTTAAAGAGGTAACTTTTGGCACCTTCTACTTTGTCGTTTAGAGGAAAAATTGAAATTTTAATGATTTTTTCAGTTTTTGTGGCAGCATCCCCAATCAAAACTGCAAAACTTTTGTTTTAAAACAAAAGTTTATTCACTATATTATAAGGGAATAACATGACTGTGTAGTTGTTTATTCAATATATTAAAAGGGAATAACATGATAATATGTGTAATTATAGTAGTGGTCCATTCAATTTACCTTCCGTGACTGATGGTGATCGTTTGAGATGGAACTTGACAAAAAACGGGGATTTCACTATCCGCTCTTATTATTATAAGTTACATGGCACTTCTTCCATTGTTTTTCCTTTGGAAGGTATTTGGAAGGTTAAGGCACCCCGGCGTGCCTTTTTCTTTGTTTGGACAGCCGCATGAGATAGGATTCTCACGGGAGATATCTTGAGATTTAGGGGCTTCGACTTCGTTGACTAGTGCATTACATGTCATTGCTGCGGTGAGACAGTGGATCCTTTGTTATTACATTGTGGAAAGGCTTATTGGCTGTGGTGTTTTGTCTTTAGGATTTTTGGGATTTCATGGGTTCCCTCGCGTACGGTGCAAGATTGTTTATTTAGTTGGTGGAATTGGTTGGGGAAGCATTCATCTTACATTTGGAATCTGGTTCCATTGTGTTTGATGTGGTGTATTTGGAGGGAACGCAATCGGCAGACGTTTGAGGGTTTGGATAGATCTGAAGACCAACTGCTTGCTCTCTTTTCTGGTTCCCTTTTTGATTGGGCTAGGGATTGGGGACTCACATCTAGTGACTCCATTCCTTTTTTCCTTAGCTCTTTTCTTCTCTGTAATTAATGATTTTTATGTTTTTGCTGTTTTTTCGTTTTTGTACTTTTATTATGCTGGTGCTTTTTTGCATCTAGCAGTTTTTTGAATATACTTTTTCTTACCTATCAAAAAAATAGTAGTTGTCCATCATAATGCACTCTGATTTCTCTGAAGCTCTTGATAACTTATTCTCTGGCTATTTATTTATTATTGAAGGACTCCGAAGGGCTTTCAGAGGCAGAAAAAGACCTGAAAAATCTCAAAGAACAACTAATTGATGATTTTCCCGTTGGTCCTTTGATAAGGAAGTGTTGTACGTTGGACCAGGTAGAGATATTTTGCTGTCATGTTATGAGTTACCAGTTTGGTGTCTTGTAATTAAATGATATAGGCAAATTTGAGTTGGTAAATACGTTCTCTTATGTGAATAGGGAAAAGCTGTGGTTACCTTTCTAGATTCAGTTTTGGACAAGACACTTCGTAGTACAGTTGCCTTGCTAGCTGCTCGTGGCCGTGGGAAATCTGCTGCACTTGGTTTAGCAATTGCTGGAGCTATTGCTGCAGGGTAGATGTTTGATCTATATCATTATATGTGCATTTATTTAGTTTTATATTATATGTATAAATTTTTCTTTATTTCTTATTGACCATTGTTAGATTCTGACGAGAAACTTTTTTTGATAGGTATTCTAACATCTTTGTAACTGCACCCAGTCCTGAAAACTTGAAAACCTTGTTTGAATTTGTTTGCAAGGGTTTTGATGCTCTTGAATATAAGGTATGGGTGTTATCTATCTTTAAGATGGTAATATTATTTACTATCATTAAAATGTGTTTATGAGGCTCTTGTGGTAGATAGGTAGTTGCAGTTATATGTATGTATTTCTCTCAGGTTTTCTTTATCAAAATGATAATCCTGGAGTACCTTTTCTTTTGATAGGCAAGTTACACACACCCAGCGGGTCTCGAACCTATGACCTCACCCTCCACCTAGCACTTGCAAGGGGAGGAGGGGCTAGTTGAGCTAGAGCTCATTGGCATAATCCTGGAGTACTCTTTAACACATAGCTTGAACGTATTAGTTTTTCTAGTAAATTAACCATGTCAATTTGCTGATTGTGACCTTGGTCAGCTAAGATACCATATGCCAGTGTGAATTAATGTTGCATGTTCAGAAAATGAAATATAGAAAACTCTTGGACAATTGATGTAAAGGCATTCCTTCAGTCTGTAATGACATTTCCTAATTAAGGTTCAGTTCATATTTCGTTAATTATGACTTCCTTCAGGAGTGTGGACAAAATTTAGAAGTTGAATAAAAGTTTTCTAGGTGTTTTAGTTGTTGAAATTATTTACCTCCCAAGAAAATGTGGCACTTGAAGTTGATTACACTTTTGAGAGATGTTCTGTTTTGAAATACACTTTGCGTTCCTGAAAAGATGTTATCTCATTCACTCTTCTTTTTAGAGTTCACTGCTTATATATTGAAAATGGTATTCTGATCATGAGGAACATTGTAACCCCTGTTTTCAGGAACATTTAGATTTTGATGTGGTGAAAAGTAATAATCCTGAATTCAAGAAAGCAACTGTGCGGATCAATATTTACAAGCAGCACAGACAAACAATTCAGGTTAATTGACTTATATGGTTTTTTTATTGTGTAATGTGACAATATCAGTTTTTACCTGCATGGGTATATTGCAGGTATTTAAAAATGGTTTTACATAATGATGGTCATTATAATGTTATATGCAACAACTTATTCAAAAAATGTTATATGCAACACTCGGTCAGCTACATGTGCCAATACAATTGATCATCTTAAACAGATTGTGCTATATTTAAGCGGTAGCAGTTTCTGCCTTTTTATTTAATTTTATAATACAAGTCACAATAATCTACATTCAGAAGATGTTGGTCTTGTGCATGGGGTTTAATGAATTGTAATTCCATTCTGATGTTTATAGAGTCGTTGCCTATTCGTACATAATTTTTTATATTTGTAATTCTTTTGGCTTCTGTGTCCATTGAACATGAAGTAATCTTTATTTAATAAACTTATTTTTACCTATTATATATATATATATATATATATATTCTACATTGAGAAGAATACACAACTATAGGTTGGCTAGTTATCACTTAGTCTTGTCAAAAAAAGGTACTCTAGAATATGCATATTTGACTCAGTTTAAGGGATTGGTGCTGGCAGAACTTTAAAGGTTTGTGTAATGCATAACATTTGCACTTTAGAAGCATAAGCCTCATCCTGATAGGCATTATAAAATGTTCACATGCGTTTACATAGTGATGATGTGCTATTCATTAATATGAGTTTCTGTTAATATTTCCTCCACTACTTTCTTGATTGCCCTTTTTATCTTCATCTTATAAGTGAAAATTCTTAGTATTCTTCTGGGATGGATGAATTTTGTGGGGATTATTCCCCTGGTAAATTATCTTATTATTGAAAATATAGCTGGACTGCTCAAATGCTTCCTTGTTTATGCTGAGGTTACATTAAAGAGATTTGAAATGTTTTGTAATACTCAATGCAAGTAAATGTTCATACATTTAGTTGTTTTTCTATCTGTCCTTGCAGTATATACAGCCACATGAGCATGAGAAGCTTTCTCAAGTTGAACTGCTAGTTGTTGATGAAGCAGCAGCTATTCCATTGCCAGTTGTTAAGGCATTGCTTGGTCCTTATTTGGTCTTCCTTTCATCTACAGTAAATGGGTATAACTATCATACTCAATTATATATTTTAAATGGAGAAGCATTGCTTTTGTAAAACAATGTTTATTTTTCCAATGATCTTAACTGTCCCATGTTTCCTTTACTTTTACTTAATGGGGGCATGCTGCTCCACTCCACTGTTAGAATATAAAAAGTGCAAATCTCCCTCCTTTTCACAGAGAGCATGGCCCAAAACCAAGAAGCAAATCTAGTGGTGGCAGGGTGTCAAGTCTCCTTGCTATTGCTGTACTTTAGACCTTACACAAGACCATCAAATTTAATGTCTAATGTCCTCTTAACAGTCAATATATATACTGAGTGGCACACAGTCCTTGTCCATTTGCAATGATCTTAACTGTTACTCAATTTCCCTTAATCTATCTTAATGTAGTCTTCTAATTTATGAGGTGAAATTTAATGCAATATGAATGCTAAAATAGTTTATTTTTGCTTTGTATTTAACCATGTAGTATGTCTGAATTGGAATGAACAGTGCGATTTCTTTTTTGATGATGTTATCTGTTTCTATGTTCTTTGAATTGGAGAATTTGAATGACCAGCTTCTAGCCTCTTTTGTAGCCACTTTGTTTGATTGTACTCAAGCTTGGAGATTCACATCTAAGTGATTCCATCCCGATGTTCATGGAGTCTCTTTCTTCTTGTACATAATTTTTTTGATATTCGTGTTTCTTTGTAAATTTTTTGGCTACTTCATGCCTTTTTGCATGTAGTAGTATGTTTTCAATAAAATTATTCTTATAAGAAAAATCTGTTTTTTTTGTTCTTTATTGTGCTTGATGTGCTCTCCTAATTTATGTACTGGTAGTAATTTCAATTTAAGTACTGAAATACTTTCTTTTGTAATCCATTTAAAGCTATGAAGGTACTGGTCGGTCTTTGTCACTAAAACTTCTGCAACAATTGGAAGAGCAAAGCAGGGAGTCTGCTAAGACTGTGGAGGGCTCTCTTTCTGGTATGATTATTCTTCACTTTTCTTTCAGTTCTGTTAGTCAACAATATGCATGCAAATCTCCAAGGGTGCTTCTGTAGCACGGAGAGCAGTTGGTCATTAATGTTCTGAAGTTTCTAAATACACGTGTGATTTTGCAAAATCATTTGTTTTTTCCCCTTTATTTGTTTGTACTATTCAAACAAAAAATTAATAAATAAAAATGGGGTTTTGGGCATTAGTAAGTTCTCTTTGGATCTGTATGCCAAGAGTTCAACTTGGACTGCTCAGTTTTCAAACTTGTGTTTTACATGTACAGAATGAACTATGAGATCTTTTTTGCATTATTTTTCTTATCTCTAAATCAGACTAATCCTTTTTCTTATCCCCTATTGTTGTAATTATCAAATAATCAAAAATCATCTTGAAGGCCCAAAGATTTCTCAACATTATAGGAATGATAAAGGGGGAGTGCACAAAGTTCAAAATTGAGCCAATTTGCAACTCGGACTATTTGACTAGACTTACTAGAACAATGACTGAACTCATTGTGTGTCTGTATGGCACATGAGTACTTAGTTATTACTTGATTCTTTTTGAATGAGTAATCTTAGGAAAAATATCCACATATATTGGACTTGCCCAACTTGTTTTTTGAGTTTTAAACACTACACACCTGGAAATTGTTGTTGTCTGCAATCTTTTGATGTTTGGCTTGGGGGGGGTGGGGGCACTGTAATAGTTTTTATATCCTTTTGTTTTATTGCTCTCTATTTTTTGGTGCATTGTTGCTGAGTTCTCAAACAAGTTTGATTATAGGTCGCCTTTTTAAAAAGATAGAATTGAGCGAATCTATCAGATATGCTTCTGGGGACCCAATTGAATCCTGGCTTCATGCTTTGCTTTGCTTGGATGTTACAAGTTCCATCCCTCATATTAGCAGGTTAGAGCATGCTTTTTAATAACTCTGAAGATAACCTTCTCCTTTATCTTTGTATCTTTGTAAATGTTTCTTCTTTTCTGTAACTAGGATACCCCCACCCAGTGAGTGTGATCTCTACTACGTTAATCGTGATACACTTTTTTCCTATCACAAAGAGAGTGAGTTGTTTTTGCAGGTAGTTACTTATTTCATCTATTTGAAATTTAATGTTCTAATCTCTTATCAGTATATATCTGGTATTTATATTCTTACATTGGCAGCGTATGATGGCCCTTTATGTCGCTTCTCACTACAAAAACTCTCCAAACGATTTACAATTAATGGCGGATGCTCCAGCCCACCACTTGTTTGTGTTACTTGGTATACCTGTTTTCCTGTTGACTGGCTTTATCGTATATTCCATTTGATCTGGACTTCTACTGACTCTTGGTATTTAGGTCCTGTTGATGAGTCAAAGAATCAACTTCCTGATATTTTGTGTGTGATCCAGGTTTGTATTTATCATCAGTATTGGCACCCTAGAATAATCAGTCCTTCCTTTAATGCATTCCTGCAGCAACAATACTTTGGGTCATCATATACGCTAGTTTTTGTGACATTTCCCACATACATTATTCCTGTAAAATTTATATGTCTGATATTCCTGATAAGATAACTCAAACTTGTGGTTTTCCTCTTTTTACCACTAAATAAATATGTTTTTCATTTCCTTAATTAGCTCAAACAAGTTAATTCCCCTCCATTGCAGTACTCTTGTATCATGACCATTACCACTAATTAAATTTTTTTTTCTCTGCCTTAATTTGCTCAAAAAAGCCGATTCACCTTCCATTACGGTACTCTTGTCTTGTATCATGACCAGATTCTTATATGATCAAATGCCAATTGTTTGTAGAGTTTTAGGTTTAGATAATGAAGATATAAGAACTTTCTTTGGCTGATAGATCTATAAACATATGCTTGTGTTTTTGGCTCTTGGTTAACATATGGGGTAAGGTTGGAGTAGTCTTCAAAAAAAATTGACGGTTTTGTAAACAGCATTGTTAAAGTGTCTGGTACACTTACAAAGGCCTCCTGAAACTCTGGTGTAATGCACAAGTGCGCTTCTAATTGAAGTGAAACCATTTTTTATTTATTTTAAATCGTAAAGTGCAATAGCTTCTACCATGTTTGGTTAGAGAATTTGTAGACAGCACTGCATTAAATTTTGCCAAATAGAATTCCTTGTTTGGGTGTATCATTAGACAAAATTAGCCATAATTTGGAGGGTTGAAATTCTGTTTTTGAAATTCCACCTAAATAGGTGTTATTCTAAAATTCATCTATCCTCTTGCATTGTTCAAAGCATACCCTCTAAGTAGACAAATCCCCAATGTCTCCTTCGTTCAAAGAAACCCTCTTTAGCCAATAGCCAGAGCTTTTCTTCCATCCTCAACAAAAATTTGTTTTGTGGTGGTACTCATCCTTCTCCTGCTTTATTATCCCACCTGAAGTTGCACCCTTAACCACCCCAAGGTCTACTCCGAAGTTTTGAGTTCCAATTTCTTCACTTGGCCTCCTTATCACTGTTTTTGAAGACATTCAGAACCACACAAGCAAAGAGTGGCCGAGGCAAAGCTCTCATGTCGTGCTTGTGTGGTGTTTTCCACTGGCAGAAATTTTGGTGTTGCTAGAGAAGCTATCGCAGTACCTGGGCGTGGTGGAGCTACACTTGGTGAGGGACATCTCTATGCTGCAATCTGAGGCCCAGAAGCAACTAACAAGATTTGAATGTGAAGATCATGGAAGGGGTGTAGTCAGATATAGGACTTGAAGGAGATGATATGACTATTGGGAGTGTTTACTTGGGTTATTACCCATAGAGTTTTGGGTTGACCACAAGTATCTTGATCCGATGGTGGTGAGGGAAAGATAGAGATTTCTGATTTGGATGATGAAATATAGAAAAAGAAATTTCAGAGGTTTTCCGAATTTCACAGAGCTAGTCAATGCTATTTCTTTCTTCATTTATCCAAACAATAAAATTAGCAATTGATGGATTTTAAATGGTGGTTAAATTTTCTGTGCAAATGTCAATTCTTTATCTGAACGCAACATTAAGAAAGAGGTTCAACATCTAATTAAATAATAAAAGTTTATAATCAAAATAGTAAAATATATATTTTTAGATGAACGACAACATTTTTTCAAACAAATAAACAGAGTTACGGTTCAATAGTGTCAGCAAAAGCGAACAGCAAAATAGCAGATAACACCCAACTAGACATCACAGCAAGAATACCTCTTAACTAATAATTGTAATATGTTTACCATGAACAAAGAGAGAGACAGAATGTGAGTGTCATGGAAGAAGAACAAAGACATGCAAAAGAATCAAGAGAGGAAAGAGAGTGGCATACCTGGTTCGTCTCCAAAGAGTAATCTGGTGGATGGCTCTGGTCCCTTTAGCTTATGTTTCTTCTTCTAGATGTTATCTCGTAAGTTTTGATATGTAGTCAGAGATATGTTTGTGTAGTATAGCACAACATAAGAATAGTGCTTTGACTACAAGCAAAAAGCTTTTAAATTTACCTTTTTATTCTTAATGAAAGACTTTCTAACTTTTGCTAAGTGTGAAAGGTTTTCTTATTGTTTGATGCTTAACATGGTAATTTTTCTATCATATCTACAGGTCTGTCTTGAGGGACAAATTTCTCGTAAATCTGCGATTAAAAGTCTCAGTGATGGTTATCAACCTTCTGGAGACCAAATACCATGGAAATTCTGTGAGCAATTCCAGGATACCGTTTTCCCTGGTCTATCAGGAGCTCGTATTGTACGCATTGCTACCCATCCAGGTGTCATGAGGGTATGTCTTTTTATAAAACACGGGAAATTGTGTTGGTTCTTCCACATTCTTGTCTCATTGTACTTTTATGTCATTATATTTATTTGTGTTTATCTATTGCAGTCTGGATATGGTTCACAAGCTGTGGAACTTTTAGCAAGGTATGTAATGTTTGAGTTCCTACCTGTGTTATTATCCTGGAAGATGTTGGAAGAGAATATGAATGATGCTCATTTACTTTACATGTATAGAATGAAGTAGAAGAAAAGTTGTTTCTGTAGTCCTTGATCATTTTCAGGATACTTTTTTTTAGTCATGATGCATGAGATGTTATGTATAATGTTTGTGGTTGGTCATTATGTAAGCTTCTCTTCCTACCATACTTCTTTTGTTGCTCCAAACCTGCAAACAAAGCTGTAAGTGCCACTATGATTTAGTGTATGTGGCTTGCAAATTAAAGATCTGAGCTCCAGGATGGGTCTTGAAGTGAGGAAAATTAAATGAATTGGTACATAAGGATTCCCATATTTCTTTCAAAATCTCTTATTACTTGCTAAAATAAAAAAGGAATTTGGAACATGAGCTGTGTGTTCACTTTCATTGTTTGGAAGATAATGATTTTAGTATATGACTCATTGCTCAACCTGGTTCATAAAAAAAGTGATAATTCCTAATGAAGAAACACTTTTCAGGCATGATTTTTAAACTAATAGATCTGTTTACATACATGGATCTTATTATCTTTGGGAAATTCATGTTATTTTTATAATATGGGATTTCTAAAATTTTCTCTGCACTTGGAACAAGTGAAAGTGCGTCTTAATAAGATATTTTAACTGAGTGTTTGCTTTGGAACATTTTGGGACATATTTACTCTTTTAAGACTCTTAATGAAAGGCATTTGCATTAACTTTCTGCAGGTACTTTGAAGGGCAGCTTACTCCTATTTCTGAAGTGGATGACGAAAATGTTACTGAGACTCCACATGTCAGAGTTACTGAAGCTGCAGAGAAGGTTCAATCCCATATAATTTCAATATATCTATTTCATTTAAAAAAAATTAAAATGATGCTTAGTTCAGAGTATTGTGTAAATGATTTCTATGTATGTGGTAATCATTAATGTTTCATATCATTTTTTTCTCCCATTAACTCATACTTGCTTGATACTGAACGGTCAATTTGAGTGACTTCAGAATTCTTCATCTTCAGTGGATCATTAGTTATTTGATTATTGTAGATGTTGAGTGGCCTTCAATTCATTATATGCGATCATACCAATTTGAATTCAAAAGTCCAAACTTGGTTCAATTTTCTTTCCCGTAGTTTCAAAGCAAAGTACTTTATGAGTCTCAAAGAATTTTCAACATAAGTTCAATAATTATTTGGCAATAATAAGTATTTAAACTAGTTATTTGGAATCATATGTTTTTCAGTACATTTTGTTATTTTCTGACTTCAATATTACCGTACTTGCAGGCTTCATTGCTAGAAGAAAATTTAAAACCTAGAACTAATCTTCCCCCTTTGCTAGTTCATGTTCGTGAAAGGAAACCTGAAAAGCTACATTTCATTGGTGTATCCTTTGGGCTTACCCTGGACCTGTTCCGCTTTTGGAGGAAACATAGATTTGCTCCATTCTACATTGGCCAGATTCCAGTTAAGATAATCTAATTTTTTTTTTTTTTTGGAGTGTTCCTTTCTGCTTGGATTACATGAACGCTTTATTCAAATATGAAGGATTTAGTGGTAATGTGAATTTTTTTGATGATATAGAGTACTGTGACTGGTGAGCATACATGTATGGTTATTAAACCTTTGAACAATGATGATATTGAAGATAGTGGATCGGATCAATGGGGCTTTTTTGGTCCATTTTACCAAGGTATGCACTCTTTCTAAGAATCATGTACTGATGTTTATGTTTCTATTAATATGTATTCAGTTCATAGCTTGACAATTTTTTCATCACTAGATTTCAGGCGAAGATTTACTAGATTATTGCATCTTAGTTTTCGTGAAATGGAGTATAAGCTTGCCATGAGGTTGGTATTTGCAAATTCACCCTTTTCAGATGTTTGTTCATTTTCAAATATGCTCATGCTACTCATAATTTTTCAGCATCCTGGATCCAAAGATCAATTTCATGGAGCTGGAACCTACACTTTCCACATCAAATGGATTTTTGAGTTCGTTTAAAGAATTGTTGTCACCACATGATATGAAGCGACTGGAAGCTTATACCAACAATCTTGCTGGATTTCATTTGGTAAGATCTCTAGACAATAGTTAGGAGCAACTATTATGCATTAAAGTTGTCCATTTATCTTTGCTAGTGGCTGTCTTCCAGTAATTGCTGGCAACCCAGTATTGCCAATCATAAACAAATGAACAATCCCTGGGGGATCCAACCCAATGACAATTTTCTCTCTTCCTCAATACCATTTTCTCTTGTGTGTCCTATATATAAGAGGCTTTAAAAACACGCCTCCTGAGCTTCTCTGTTCATTCCATCTTTTCAAGCATCATTCTTCTTTTTCTATTTATTTCCAAATCACCATATTCTATGATAGTACATAGTTTTCTTTGTTACTGATTTGAAGAATCATTCAAAGTTATCAATACCTCACCATAGTGGCTGGTAAGGCCAGAATTTCTTGTACCAACTACCAATCTGGTATGCTTACCTCCCTGGATATGCATTGGTTTACATATAGGACTGTTTTGGTCTATATTGACTATTTTGGCCTGTGCCAGATATTTGGGCTGGTAAACCCAATTCAGCCCAGTATCGAATCCTTGTTTTGCTACTCTCCTCCTCTTCTTCTTCAAGTTTCTTGGTTTCTCCAGCCACCCAACAACCTACGTGACAACCTTTTTTACCTTTCGTTTTCTTTAGGTCCATGTCAGATGGTTAGCTTAGTGTAAAATTTACTTGAGTTAGGTTATTTTAAAGTTTACTCTGAATTTAACTTGGTAGAATGTTTTTTGGATGAAGGGTGGTAGAGAACTTGTTCGGGCTAGGGAAATGGGTTTGGATTGTTATCAGCATTTTTATAAATTCTAACTTCAAATAAATATATTTACTTGAGAATATATTTGTGTGTATATTAAGTTTATAAATGTGTATGTATAAATATTAAAAATAGCGGTAATCCTAAAATTGTACACTAGTACTTCATTTCCTTGATCAATCTGAAGCGACTACTGGTTTGGTATTGACAACATTGGAATCTTTACCTATCACATAACCATCCACATGTTTTTTAATTCAAAGTGTAAAAATGGTTTTACAACTCATTAGACCATTAAAGAAATCACTCATACAATTAAAAATTTGTTTCGGACAACTTATTTTGCTTAAAATATAAGTTGAATAACAATGTTGGTATGAGCTTATTTTTTTTTTTTGATAAGTAAAAAGATGTATATTAAAAGAGCTACCTCAAGAAATCAAAAGGTAGAGCAAGGAGTACAAAGAAGGAAACAAACAACAAGAAAAACAACAAAACAAACAATAGCCAACATAAAAACTAAGTACAAAGCAGAGAATTAAGGAACAAAGGGAGAGAGTCACTAGAGGTGATTCCCCAAGCCCTAGTCCAATCAAAAAGAGAACCACTAAAGAAAGCGAGCAACTGATTATCGGATTTGTCCGTATCTTCAAAGGTTCGCCAGTTCCGCTCCCTCCAGATACACCACATCAGACACAGAGGAGCTAAATTCCAAATTCTAGAAGAATGCTTCCCAAACCAATTCCACCAACCAAAAAGCATATCTGCAACCGATCTTGGCAGAACCCAAGAGATCCCAAAAGTTCTAAAAACCAAGCTCCACAGCAAATAAGCTTTTTCACAATGAAGAAGCAGATGATTCACCGTCTCCCCATTGCTACGACACATAATGCACCGATCAACAAAAACCACTCCTCTACGCCTCAGAATGTCTCCTGTGAGAATCTTCTCCCAAGTTGCAGTCCAAACAAAGAAAGAGACGCGTGGAGGAGCCTTAACCTTCCAGATACCTTTCCAAGGAAAGATAATAGGCAAAGGACAACGAAGCTTGTTGTAGAAAGAGCGGATGTCAAAATCCCCTTTCTTTGTCAACATCCACCTCATACGGTCTCCAAGCTCAGATCGAGGCAAATTAGAGCTCAAGGTACTGAGGAATTCATCCACCTCACCCATCTCCCAATCATTAGGATCTCTTAACAGACGAACATTCCAGCTTCTCTGAGCCTCTATCCCCAACCTTTCGAGAGACAAGGCCACCGAAGCCTCTCTATTAGCAGCAATCCCATACACCAATGGGAAGGATCGATGGAGAGAGAAGTCCCCACACCACCTATCTGTCCAAAACTTCACTCTATCCCCCACCCCTACTTCAAACTGGATGCATTTACTAAACACCTCCCAACCTTTTCGAATACTTCTCCATAAACCACACCCATATGCACCCCTACCCAACTTAGAAGACCAACCCCCCCACTCTTCCCCAAACTTCGAAACTACAACCCTCCTCCAAAGACGGTTCTCCTCCACCCCAAACCGCCATAACCATTTTCCTAATAAGGCTTTGTTGAAAGTGGTTATTTTCCTTACACCCAAACCACCATTCACCTTAGGAGCACACACCTTATCCCACCCCACCAAGTGAGCCTTCGACTCCCCCCACAAGAAATCCCTTTGCATCTTCTCAATCTTATTCGCCACATGCGAAGGGATGGTGAAAAGAGACAAATAATAAGTAGGAAGGCTAGAAAGCGTACTCTTAAGTAACGTCAGTCTTCCGCCTTTTGATAAATACAGCTTTTTCCACCCAGCCAGGTTCCGCTTAAATTTCTCCAAAATAGGGTTCCAAATAGAGGGAGACTTATAAGGAGCCCCTAGCGGCATACCTAAATAGGTCATAGGCAAAGTCCCAATCCTGCAACCCAGAATCTCTGCCAAGGCATGCACATTATTAACCTCTCCTATTGGAACCATCTCGCTTTTCAGAACATTAACCTTCAAACCTGTCACAGCCTGAAAACAGAGGAGAAGCATCCGAATATGAAGGATCTGCTCCTCTTCCGCATCACAAAAAAGAATAGTGTCATCCGCAAACAAAAGATGAGAGACACATTCCCCTTCACCCCGTCTGTCATCTGCCATAAAACCCTTGATCAAACCAGCACCTTCAACTCTTTTCAGCATTCTGCTTAAGACCTCCATAATAACCAGAAACAACATAGGAGATAGCGGGTCCCCTTGTCTCAAACCCCTCGTGCTCCTAAAGAAGTCAGCTGGAGTCCCATTGACCAAAATAGAGAAATGAACAGTAGAAATACAAGTCCGGATCCATCTACACCACTTCTCCCCAAAGCCCATTCTCTTCAAGAGATCAAGTAAAGCCTCCCAATTCACGTGATCATAAGCTTTCTCGATATCAAGCTTACAAATAACCCCCGGAGTCTTACTCTTAACGCGGCTATCTACACACTCGTTAGCAATGAGAACTGAGTCAATAATTTGTCTACCTCCCACAAAACTATTTTGGGACTCAGAGATCAGTTGGTCTAAAACCGTCTTCAAGCGGTTTGCCAAAACCTTAGACAAGATCTTGTACAAGCTCCCCACTAGGCTAACAGGCCTGAAATCTCGGATATTGGAAGCCTCATTCTTCTTAGGAATTAAGGCAATAAAAGTAGCATTTAGGGATTTCTCAAACTTACTGTGGAGATAGAACTCCTCAAAAACTGCTAGAACATCACTTTCCACCACTCTCCAACAATGGTGGAAGAAGGCCATAGAAAAACCGTCTGGACCTGGGGCTTTATCCCCAGCCAACTCATGCACCGCTAGAAGAATCTCCTCCTTCTCAAACCTCCTTTCAAGCCAACACCTCTCCGACCCATCTATCTGATCAAACTCCAAACCTTCCGCAAAAGGCCTCCACTCTTCTGTCTCTTGATACAAATTTTTGTAAAATTGAACCACTTGATTAGCCACCTCAGACGGCTCCTCATAAACCACCCCATCCACCTCCAAAATTCTTAGATGGTTAAGCCTTCTACGGGAATTAGCCATCTTATGGAAGAATTTAGTATTGTTGTCTCCTTCTTTAATCCATAACATTCTAGATTTCTGTCTCCAAGAGATTTCTTCCAAAGAGAGAAGACTCTCTACTTCGGATCTCACCACAATCCTCTCGCATGTCTCAGCATCAGTGAGGCCAAACTCCCCTTCCTTGGCATCAAGCAATTTCAAAGTCTCTAATAATTGAGACTTTTTGCGTCCGACGTGACCAAACTCTGACCGGTTCCACTGGATGATATCTTCTTTCAAGGCCTTCAATTTTTTGGCAAACACAAAGCTAGGAGTACCAGAGAAAGAATGCCGATTCCACCAAGAGTGAACTCTATCAATGAACCCGTCCGTCTTTAACCACATATTCTCAAACCTAAACGGACTTTTCCCCCTCGCCATTCCCCCTACCTCCACCAAGATTGGAAAATGATCTGAAACAGGACGAGGTAAAACCCGCTGGGACACATCCGGGTAATGCTCTTCCCAATCATGAGACACCAACACTCTATCTATCCTAGACATCGAAGGCCGATCGGAGCCACTAGACCAGGTAAAGCGCCCTCCCTCCAAAGGCAAATCAATCAAATTAAGATCCTCAATGAACTCCGAAAAAAGTTCCATAGCCGGAGTAAGACGGGAGTTACCCGACCTTTCACTTGGGAAACGAACAATATTAAAATCCCCAATGCAACACCAAGGAACATTCCAATATTGCCGAATACCTACCAATTCGTCCCACATAAGTCCCCTCGCATTATTATCTATTGGGCCATAAACCCCAGTACACGCCCAAGTAAATCCATCCCCCACCCCTTTCCACAGAACAGACACAGAAAAAGAACCTAGAAGAAAGTCCAACCTCTCCAATACCCTTCTATCCCACATCAACAAAACCCCACCCGCCGTCTGGACAGCATCTAAAGCCACCCAATCCACAAAGGGACAGCTCCACAGGCTGCCAACCAATTGTCTGTCCAAGCCAGAAAGCTTAGTCTCTTGCAGGCAAATAACATCACACTTCCACTCCCGCAATAAATTTTTCACAACTAACCGTTTCCGACAATCGTTCAATCCCCTAACGTTCCAAGAAAGAATTTTTAAATTCATAAAGACATGAAAAACCCAACTAATTAAATAGCTCAGCAACCTACACTCTACTTGCCATCATAGTTAACCGAAGATTGCAAGTTCCTTAGCTCTCTCTTCCCTCTATTCTTTTTAGTGAGAGCTTTACTAGGATTTGCAACTTTCCTGTACGACACTTTGACATCCTCCGCCTCCTTCTCAATCTTTTGTAACAAAGCAATACATAACTTCTCATGTCGACTCAGAGGAAGCCCCACCAGTTTACTAAAACCAGGAAGTCTATTCTTCACCCACCTGGAGATATCTAACGTATCCACACACTCCAATGCCTCATAATCACAGTCCAACTCAGCTGCCAAAGGCATCCCAAAGGGAGTGATAGACCTCAGAGGGATTGATAATCTATCCTCTCCTTCCAAATCCAAAACAGAATTATACAGCTCTTCCACCACCAAAGCACTCTCCCCAGGGGCATCACCTGCTGCCATCGTGGGTATCACACCCAGTCCCAGCTCAGAATTGTTCAACTCTTCCACATCCAAAACTCCCTCCCCACTGACCTCACTCCCTGCCTTCGTGTGAAACACACCCAAACTCATTTCTAAGTTTTCCAACTCTTCCACCACCAAAACTCCCTCCCCAGGGGCATCACCCACAGCCTGCATGGATGTATCCACTAGCCCAGCCCTCGAAAAGCACAAAAAGAGCCCAGAAAGGAAGAGAAAAGAAGAAAGGAGATCCACCGGTGACCTCAACAACGTCAGCTCAGACTTACCCGGTGAAAAAATGGGCTCATCGGAGCTGTTTCCGGCAGAGGATGAGCCGCCGGCCCCCGTCGGAGGCTGAGAAGCCCGGCCCAGCACCACCGGCACGTGATCGGAGCACTGGGAACAAGCCATGGGGCTCGCCTCCTCCATCGGGCTCTGGGTTAGTTTCTCTGCACCTGACCGAGAGCTCTCACCCTCTTCATACTGACTTGGGCCAGAGAAATTAAAGCAACCCACGCCTGGGTCAGCCACCAATGGGCTTGTGGCAAGGCCCAATACTGGTTCAGCCTGGTTGGGATCCCTTGCAACCCATTTAAGGGCCTTAAAACCTCTAACATTGCAGCCCGAAGCCCCTACACGTGATTCCCCTCTAAAATTCATATCTCCCACGTTGTTTCTGTCCCAGGAAACCCGCCTCTTCCCTATCACATCAACCTCCACGATAAGACCTCTTCCTGACCAGCCATAACTCCTAGCATCACTCTTCTTCATCTTTCCATCATCTTTTGAATTCAAACTGAAGCTTGGGAAACGTAACCTCCTATCTGCCAGATAATGCTCACCAACCTCAGCCTCCACATTAATGCTCTGTTTCCTCCTTTCCCCTCTCACCACCTCCCTCTTATCAGCCTTACCCACCGGAAACCCCCCCACTTTGGCACCTTGAGTTCTCAGATTCACCCCCTTCTTTACATCCAGCTTCTTAAGGAGCTTTCTATCCTCTGTTCTTCCATGGAAGCCTTGCACAACATCAGCAAAGGTTCTAGAGTTTTGGGCTTCCAAGTTGTACCTCTGCACCTGAGGAAAAAAACTTGGAGGACCAAAACCAGCCAACGCAAAATGTGAGGGATACAACAGCTTTCTAAGTTCAAGGCCAAAAGCCCTCCAACCGAGCTTCTCTTTGCCTTCAGGGATAATAACTGACCTCCTACATCCACCCACTTTGAGTTCAGTCAGTAGCAAGAACTGACCAAAAGAGTTGAAGCTCCTTTGGAGAGTAAAAGCAGTGTCCCCCTCTCTAAAAATAAAAAACTGCTTGGAACTCTCCCCAACAACAAAGTCATCAATGTTCTTCATCAGCCATATTGCTGCATTCTTACCCATGAAAACTGATCTCATAAAGAATTTGCCCCTCTCAAAGATCCTTAGCAAGAAGTAACGGCCCCCTTCCTCTAAAACTAATTTAAAGGATTTAGACTCAATGAAAAAGCTACGAACTCCCCCCATATGATCTAAGCACTATTTTGAGTGATACAACATGAAATTAATGAATTTACACTCTAGAAAAGTGAAGTTTCAAAAAACTGTACATAATCTACTCTCTCCACTGCCCATATCACCACCTCCCAAGCCTCCAGTAGATTGGTCCCTGCTACGCATTAATTATATACTCTATTGGTTCTCTGTTTGTGGCATTAATTTATCAAAATATCCAGATGGTGAAGTCTGATTTATACCATGTATATGAATGGTAGATTACTGCTTTGGCCAATTTATTGATGAGACTTCCCTTCAGAAATTGAGACTATTCAAATTGTGAAAATTTTCTATGTAAACCCCTACTACTGCCTATGTTGCTAATCGGTGTTTTGTTGTACAGATTTTTGATCTTGTTCCAATTCTCGCACATCTATATTTCGAAGAGAAACTTCCAGTTACATTGTCATATGCACAGGCCTCTGTTTTGATCTGCATTGGCTTGCAAGGCCATAGCTTTTCTTATCTTGAGGTTTGTTTCTTAACTTGGATGATGTAGTAATTTATTGAATATATGATTCTCCTAAGCATATTGTTGTGCATGAGTCTTGCCGCTCTACTATTGTCTCACTTTACACACTTGATTGGATATTCAAGTAGGAGACACTCTTCTCTAATATTGCATTTTTCGACATCTTGGTTTTTTATTTATTCTTATCAGCATCTATGGATGGAGACATGTTTGCTTAAACTCTTATTTTACAGGGACAGATGAAGCTAGAAAGAGAACAGATAATGTCACTGTTTATAAAAGTTATGAAAAAGTTCTACAAATATTTGTACGGTATTTCTTCCAAAGAGATTGAGTCAACCCTGCCTCGACTAAAAGAAGTAAGTTGAGCTACTGAGGAAGTATTTCCAAGATTTAGAACATTAAAGTGCCGTTCCTGCTTTCTCATCAAAGTCTATCTATAATTTATGTTACTAGTAAGTGTTATATTTTAAATTCTTGTGGGTAGATGCTTCAGTTAGAAGCGTCTAAAGCAATAGGCCTAACTGGGTACCTGGATTTATGAGCATTGTCTATTTAAATTTCTATAGCTATGGTCGAAGGGAATAACTTATTAATTGTCGGTACATAAAAATTGTTGTTTTTCTTGTCTGCATCATTAGCAAGGACAGATAATCGCCACATTTCTCAGTCCATTTCTATATATTGTGTGTACTTCCATAGTGATATTGCAACTCCTGTTTGTTGGCATTGCTTTCAGATTGTGATGGAACCTCACAATATCTCTGTGGACGAGGATCTCAAGAATGCAGCAAAGCAAGTTGAGGTATTTAAAATTTCTTTGTACATTGACCTTCTGTTTCCTCCCCATCATCTCTCTCCTTTCTCTTTCTACCCCTAATTACTGAAAGAGCTGAAACTTGGTCCATTAATAGGATGAGATGAAATCCAAGATGGAGGGTTCATTGAATCCTGAGTTACTGCAACAGTATGCCATTGTGGACAGAGATGCTGATTTTGAGAATGCTTTGCAAATTGGAGGTAAAGTACCATCGGGTGGTCTTGTTAGTGTGAAATCCAGTAGAAATAAAATTGAGAAGCATGGAAATCAGAAAGAAAGTCATAAGAGTGGGAAAAAGAGAAGTAAAGATGATCATGGTTCCAAATCAAACAAAAAGAAGAAATCATAATTATATTGACTCGAGAAATATCAAGATGAAAGCAGATTGTCACGGTCTGCCTATTGAGGCAGCTGTTGAGGGACCCCTTTTTTGACTAATGATCATGAACAATTAAATCATTGCTGTACTTACCTCTTCAAGTGTAGTAGTATGTTAGCAATTTAGTATATGATCATGCTCAACTTGACATAGGAGCAAAGTCATAGGCCCACAAACTGTAATCTGTTTCATTTTACTTGAAAAATTTTGACATTGTAATTTACATTTTTTTGTAATAATTATTTTTTTTAAGTTTTGCCGATGTTAGTTACTTCTTTCGTGATTAATTAGTTTCAACGAGACTGGTTAGCTTAACTAGCAGATTTTTTTTTTTTTTTTTTTTTGAATTTGTATGAACTGTTCATATCAATATTATTATCATATATATATATATATATATAAAAGCAGAGATCTCATGCGGCGGTGCTTGAGGTCCGGCTAAATGATGTTCTAATTTTACATTTGGCATTTTTTTTTTTTTTCTATTTCATCAAGTTTTTTTTTTACTGTTACTCAAAAATTTATATTAACTTATTTTATTGTTATTTCATTAATATCTCATTAATTGTCTAATCTTACACTACACCTTTCTCTATTATTTATGTCTTTTAGCATCTACATTGTTTTAGTATTTTAAAAAAAATGAAATAAAATAAAATAAGTAAGGACTAATAGTAATAACTAACGAGATAAGGCTTGGAGAAAGATAGATACAAAAATGTTGGATTGTAAAAAAAAATGCAGTATTTTACTATTTATTATCAAAATAAAAGACCTGAGACTAACAAAACATTTGAAAGAGACAGAAAGAGGAATCTGAGAGGTCACCACTTTCGTTATATTGGCCTCTCACTACCATCAAGACACTGAAACCCCTATAGGTATTTTTTTTTTTAAATTAGAGGCTTAAATATGATTTAGGTTTAGGTAATTTGGTTGGATAGTTTTTGTTTGGGTATATAAGTAGAGAGAATATTTGGTGTATAATGTAAAGTCATATTTTACCATAGTTTAATTTTAAATCATCTATAAGATACATGCAAACACACTTGTCTACATCATGTCTTAATGTCGCACTATTGATGAGTGGAAGACGGTAAGAGAGTTGGACATGTTTTGATTTCATGGTCCCGTTACTCTTTTGCATTTATTTTTAGTTTCATGATTTAAAAAAAAATTAATTTTACCTTAAGAAGGCTACAAATATGCAGTGAAGCTATTAAACTAATTTTTAATATCTCAAAAATGTATATGTTTCTTTACTCTAATTTAGTTTACTTTTTCTTTATAATATATTTACAACATTATCCAAAACCATCTTATATAAAATATTACAAAATTATCAGTGCATCGCACGAACAACTTACTAGTTATTAATAAACCAATTCGTATAAAATCTCAAAATTCTGTGGCAAAAGAAAAAAAAAGAATAAATGAAATTATATATCCTAAAAATTAAACCATGATAAGGAAAAAAAAAAAAAAAAGGTAAATCAAAATTCCTGTATGCAGCAACTGTTGCAACCTTTATGTGCAGGAAATCTTTGTCCGAATCAGAATAAATTCAAGGTGAAAACCACATTTTCGTCCCTACATGTTCATGCGATTTCCACTTTGGTCCTTATATTTTATTTTCACCGCTTTTAGTCCTATTTAGAAAAACGTCTTTTATTTTAGTCCTTTTTGTCAGTGCCCTAACGGCAAAATCCTATTTGGCAGATGAAACTATTAAAATAAAAAAAAAAATATTTTGGCATTAAAAAAATGCCACGTCAGCATCTAAAAAAAATTAATTTATCAATTTTAACTAAATAAAAAAAATTAAAAACAGAATTAAAAACCAAAAATCACATTAATTGAGATCTAAGTGTGTCTTGAACAAGAACACAAACCTAGATCTAAGAACACAAACCCATAAATTAAAATCCAAAAATTAAAAATCTCAAAATCACAATTATCTCAAATCCAGCAAAATCATCAAAACCAAAAGCCCTAAAGTAACAAATCAATCCAAAAAATACAACACAACCAATCCACTTCACACTGACCGTAATTCACAATAAAATATTACCAATCCGAAGAAGAAAAAAAAATATATGTCTTGAGAGTGAGAGTGAGAAAATCAACAAGTAATCTGTTTTCATTTTGTGTGTCTATGATCGTTATTTTCTTTTACGTTTTCTTCCTTTAAAGAACCAAAAATTAAAAAAAGGAATCCTTTTTTACCATGAATGAAGAACCAAGTAATTGACTTGAATGTGCGTGTGTGAGAAAGAGAAAATCTCAGAAACACAGATGTAAAGTTAAATCCAGTTTAGGGCTAAAACTAGTATGAAAAAATCCGAGATTGGTAGAAAACAAAACCGTAGAAATGAGAGAGAGAGAGAGAGAGAGAGAGAGAGAGAGGATACTTTTTTTTGGTTGGTGTAATGAATGTTGACGGGACTACGAGCTCATCCCTCATGGACGAACCCATCGATACTGACGAAGACAACCTCAATATACGTAAGCCAATTACAGGCCTTACTGACGAGGAGATCCAGACCATTCAATACAAGCAATCAAACCCCAAAACGGTTACAGGGACAACTGTACAGTCCGTTGAAGGACATTGATGACATATTATTTAGCCCCAGACGTTATCAAAGGGAGCATTAAGACCTTCATAACTACTCCAACGGGAAGAAGCCATAAGAAGATATATAAGCCCCCACCCATTGCCAAGGGGGCTAGAGAAAAAAACAGATACGAGCAGTAAGAGATTTCTTTTCATTCTATTTACTTTACATTTCTCTACTTTGAAGAGAGTTTTATACACTGACTTTGGCATCGGAGGTGTTGTGGCAGGCACCACGCCGGTGATCATCTTTGAAGGCTGAAGATTCTTCTCTGTCTGACGAACGTGACTGACGATCTTACGCATCATCAAATGTGTTCGCCAACCAAAAACGGATCTCACGTTTTTCATTTTTCATTTTGGGTTCAACTTGCTTGAGATGGGTTTTTTTGAGTTTGAGATTTTTTTGTTTGGATTGGTTGTGTTGTATTTTTGGATTGATTTGGTACTTTGGGGCTTTAGGATTTGATGATTTTGTTGGGTTTGAGAAAACTGTGATTTTAAGATTTTTAATTTTTGGATTTTAATTTTTGGGTTTGTGTTCTTATATCTATGTTTGTGTTCTTGTTCTTGTTCAAGACATACTTAGATCTCAATTCATGTGATTTTTGGTTTTTAATTATGTTTTTATTTAGTTAAAATTAATAATTTTTTTTTTTAATTTAGATGCTGACATGGCATTTTTAATGCCAAAATAAATTTTATTATTATTATTTTAATAGTTTCGTCTGCTACGTAGGATTTTGCCGTTAAGGCACTGACGGAAAAGACTAAAATGAAAGGCGTTTTTCTAAATAGGGACTAAAAGCGGTGAAAATAAAATATAGGGACCAAAGTGGGAATTGCGTGAAAATGTAGGGACGAAAATTTGGTTTTCGCCTAAATTATTATTATTTTTTTTGAGAAACAAACACACACACACACACACACAAAAGGGAGAGCTATTTTCGCCTAAATTCAAATAATCATTACTTCTGTAATAATATTTAATAAATCTAACTATATAAATAAAATTAACATATATTTATAACATGCATATTCAAATATATTAAACTTAGAAGTGATAATACATGATATAGGAGCCAAAATAATAATTTCTTCATTTTGCCTAATCAACTCAATCTAAGTCAATGTTATTATCATGTTCATCAGTTTGTAAAATTATTTTCTTATTGATATTTATTTCATCATCAACAGCATTTGCTATCTATTTTTCTTGTTTTGTTTATTCTAATATATTTTTTCTTTATATTTCTTTTTGGCATTCTAGCTTCTTAGACTTATAACAATAATAACAAAATAAATATATTTTAATTTAATACATTGCTCACAGCATAGAATATATGAAAGTTAAGTATCAAGTGTATATTCCAAATTTTGTAGTAGAAAGAGAAGAGGAAAAAAAAAAAAAAAAAAAAAACTCATGGACATGTTATTTTTATTGGACTCAATTAAGTATCCTAATAATTTTGTGTTGAAAAAAATTTTAACAACTTGTTTAAATCGAATAAAACCACAAATTAAAAAAAAAAAAAAAATTAAACTCACATGTCTATGTATTGTATGATATATACAATTTAACAATACGATACGATCCTTACGATACAAATTTTTTATACATGATGTGATACACGTATTGTACAATACAGAAAACTATAGTTTTCAATTGTAGTATTCCACATCGCAACAAATCCACATTAGCAATGATGAAAACTATTTTTCCTTAAACTATTATGATTCGTTTGGTATTAATGTAGGAAGTGGAACTTAGCTATAAAGGTTTAGTTGCAAAGCTTTTTGTGCTAAAGACAATTTAGAATACGTACTTAATGCAAATTGATTTCCTGGGAAGGTCGATATCTTGCACTACACGAATCTGGTGGTGGAGTACTTTTTTGAAATGTGTATTATTATAATTTATTTTCACTCTACTGGACCTATTTATATTATAATAAGTGGGCTAAGGCTTGGTGGTTTATGTCGGGTTTTGTGGTGGTGGTGATGGATTTGTGGGCTTTTGTGGGTTGCTGGTGGTGGTGGTGGTGGAAGTGAGTGTAGTGGGGTGGTGGGTTTGGCAACGGTGGTGGCTTGTAGAGGAAGAGGAAGAGAGAGAGAGAGAGTAAATATAAATGCAATTTGTTTTTGTTGGGGGTTTATGATGGTGGTTTTGTGGGTTGTTGGTGGTGGTTGCGGTTGTGGTTGCAGCTTGTAGAGGAAGAGGAAGAGAGAGAGTAAATATAAATTCAAAATTTTTTTTTGTTGTTGGGGGTTTACGGTGGGTTTGGTGGTGGTTGTGTGGGTTGCTAGTGGTGGTGGCAGCTTGTAGAGTAAGAGGAAGAGAGAGATAGTGAATATAAATTCAATTTGTTTTTGTTGGGGGTTTATAGTGGGTTTGGTGGGTTATTGATGATGGTGGCGGCGGCGGCGGCTTATGTAGGAAGAGGAAGTTTTGAAGAGTAAATATAAATGCAATTTGTTTTTGTTGGTGGTTTGCGATGAGTTTTGTGGTGGTTTTGTTGGTTGGTGGTGGGGGCACATGGTGGTATGTGTGGCAGTGGTGGCGGCTTGTAGAGGAACAGGAAGAGAGTAATTATAAATGCAAATGCAAAGAATTGTAGAAGAAGATTCAGAATACTTAGCAAAAAAAAAAATTGAAGATTGATGATGCAGAAAATCAACTGTTGAGATCTTCGTCAGTGTGGATGGACAATGATAATGGATACGTCTAGGGACGAACTTGCAACAGATCTAAAATAGAGAAAAAGTGATACATCGGTGTGGTGTTTGCCAAACACTCTTCGATGATTAAGTTAGAATGAGATTTTGTTGAAGTGTATTGCCAAAGAATTCAACTTAGAAGTAATATTTTGGGGTGAGAATTGTGTGTACCTTTTGGTGCTATTCCTTTCTGACTTTATAGCCGTCTTTGTCTTTAATGAGCAACGGATCTCTGCATTCATTCTTATTTGTAATGGTTTAGGCGTTACAAACTGATGCTTTGACTTGTGTAACATCTTCTTTCCCGTTGCTCTGTCCGTTACTCCTTGTTATAAATGCTCACTATAAATGCGTAACGTATCTTATGTTTGTCCATTATTAAATGATGAAGCCGTTATTTTTTGGACTCATCAAAGACGATTTAGAATACGTATTCAATGCCAACTGATTTCTTGGGAAGGTTGATATCTTGCACTACACGTTGCTGGTGGTGGAGAACTTTTCTAAAATGTGTATTATTATAATTTATTTTCACTCAGCTAGACCTATTTATATTATAATAAGTCGGGTAAGGCTTGATGGTTTACGGCGGGTTTTGTGGTGGTGGTGATGGATTTGTGGGCTTTTGTGGGTTGCTGGTGGTGGTGGTGGAGGTAAGTGTGGTGGGGTGGTGGGTTTGGCAGCGGTGGTGGCTTGTAGAGGATAAGAGAGAGAGAGAGAGAGTGTGTGTGTGTGTGTGTGTGTGTAAATAGAAATGCAATTTGTTTTTCTTGGACGTTTATGGTGATGGTTTTGTGGGTTGCTGGTCGTGGTCGCGGTTGTGGTTGTAGTTTGTAGAGGAAGAGGAAGAGAGAGAGTAAATATAAATTCAATTTATTTTTGTTGGGGGTTTACGGTGGGTTTAGTGGTGGTTTTGTGGGTTGTTGGTGATGGTGGTGGCGGCAGTGGTGGTGGTGGCTTGTGTAGGAAGAGAGAGAGAGAGAGAGAGAGAGAGAGAGAGAGAGTAAATATAAATGCAATTTGTTTTTTTTTTTTTTTGGTGGTTTATGATGGGTATTGTGGTGGTTTTGTGGGTCGGTGGTGGAGGCGCATGGTGGTATGTGTGGCGGCGGTGGCGGCTTGTAGGGGAACAGGAAGAGAGTAATTATAAATGCTAATGCAAAGATTTGTAGAAGAAGATTTAGAATACTTAGCAAAAAAGAAAAAAGAAAAATGAAGTCGATTCAGAATATGCATTTAATGCCAATTGATTTCATGGAAAGGTTGATATCTTGCACTACACGTTTCTGGTGGTGGAGAACATTTTTGAAATGTGTATTATTATAATTTACTTTCATTTTGCTGGACCTACTTATATGATAATACGTTGGCTAAGGCTTGGTGGCTTACAGCAGGTTTTGTGGTGGTGGTGATGGATTTGTAGGCTTTTGTGGGTTATTGGTGGTAGTGGTGGAGTTGAGTGTGGTGGGGTGGTGGGTTTTGCGGCAGTGGTGGCTTGTAGAGGAAGCGGAAGAGAGAGAGAGAGAGAGAGAGAGAGAGAGAGAGAGAGAGAGAGAGAGAGAGAGAGAGAAAATAGAAATGCAATTTGTTTTTGTTGGGGGTTTTTGGTGGTGGTTTTGTGGGTTGTTGTTGGTGGTCGTGGCTTGGAGAGAGAGAGAGAGAGAGAGAGAGTAAATATATATTTAATTTGTTTTTGTTGGGAGTTTGAGGTAGGTTTGGTGGTGGTCGTGGGTTGTTGGTGGTGGTGGCTTGTAGAGTAAGAGGAATAGAGAGAGTAAATATAAATTTAATTTGTTTTTGTTGGGGGTTTACGGTGGGTTTGGTAGTGGTTTTGTGGGTTGTTGGTGATGGTGGCGGCGATGGTGTGTGTGGTGGCGGTGGTGGTGGCTTGTGTAGGAAGAGGAAGAGAGAGAGAGAGAGAGAGAGAGAGAGAGAGTAAATATAAATGCAATTTGTTTTTGTTGGTGTTTACGATAGATTTTGTGGTGGTTTTGCGGGTTGGTGGTGGAGGTGCACAGTAGTATGTGTGGCGGTGGCGGTGGCTTGTAGAGGAATAGAAATAGAGTAATTATAAATACAAATGCAAAGTATTGTAGAAGAAGATTCAGAATACTTAGCAAAAAAAAAAAAAAAAACGATTCAGAATACGTACTCAATTTCAATTGATTTCTTAGGAAGATTGATATCTTGCACTACGCGTTTCTGGTGGTGGAGTACTTTTTTGGAATGTGTATTATTATAATATATTTTCACTCTGCTGGACCTATTTATATTATAATAAATCTACTAAGGCTTGGTGGTTTATGGTGGGTATTGTGGTGGTGGTGATGGATTTGTGGGCTTTATGGGTTACTAGTGGTGGAGGTGAGTGTGGTGGGGTGGTGGGTTTAGCGGTGGTGGTGGCTTGTAGAAGAAGAGGGAGAGAGAGAGAGAGAGAGAGAGAGAGAGAGAGAGAGTAAATAGAAATGCAATATGTTTTTGTTGGTGGTTTATGGTGGGGATTTTGTGGGTTACTAGTGGTGGTCGCAACTTGTAGAGGAAGTGGAAGAGAGAGAGAGTAAATATAAATTCAAAATTTTTTTTCTTGGGGGTTATATGTTTGGTTTAGTGGCAGTTTTGTGGGTTGTTGGTTGTGGCGGTGGTGGTGGCGGTGGTAATGGTGTGTTGCAGTGGTGGTATTGGCTTTTAGAGGAATAGGAAGAGAGTAAATATAAATGCAATTTGTTTTTGTTGGTGTTTACGATAGGTTTTGTGGTGGCTTTGTGGGTTGGTGGTGGGGGTGCACAGTAGTATGTGTGGTGGTAGCGACGGCTTGTAGAGGAATAGAAATAGAGTAATTATAAATACAAATGCAAAGTATTGTAGAAGAAGATTCAGAATACTTAGCAAAAAAAAGAAAAAAAGAAAACTTTTCAGAATACGTACTCAATTTCAATTGATATCTTGCACTACGCGTTTTTGGTGGTGGAGTACTTTTTTGAAATGTGTATTATTATAATTTATTTTCACTCTGCTGGACCTATTTATATTATAATAAATCTGTTAATGCTTGGTGGTTTACGGTGGGTTTTGTTGGTGGTTTATGGTGGTGATTTTGTGGGTTACTGGTGGTGGTCGCAACTTGTAGAAGAAGTGGAAGAGAGAGAGAGTAAATATAAATTCAAAATTTTTTTTCTTGGGGGTTATATGTTTAGTTTAGTGGCAGTTTTGTGGGTTGTTGGTTGTGGTGGTGGTGGTGGTGGTGGTGGTAATGGTGTGTTGCAGTTGTAAAGCCAGAGGAGCCAGAGGCATCCAGCAAAGTCCAGCAAAGTCTAAACGACCTGTAGCAGTATAGCAAGTCTATGAACTACATGTAGTAACATCTTAGATCAGATTGTTAATACTAAGAGTCCACCTGTCAACATCCTATGCACCTATCCACGTGTAAGCATCAGAGGGATTTCAGCTATAGGTTGTTAGGGTAGATCCCCAATCTACGGAGGCAGTTAGTATAAATCAGAGTCTGTAATCAAGAAGATGTAATTGAATAAAAAATCAAGAACAGTGAATTCCACAATACTCTTTGGTTTCTCTGTATTTTCTTTTCTCCGCATTTTTCTTTCTTCTAGCTTTCTTGTACTTTGATTTTCTTTTCAGCAGTGGTGGTATTGGCTTTTAGAGGAATAGGAAAAGAGTAAATATAAATGAAATTTGTTTTTGTTGGTGTTTACAATAGGTTTTGTGGTGGTTTTGTGGGTTAGTGGTGGGGGTGCACAATAGTATGTGTGGCGGTGGCGGCGGCTTGTAGAGGAATAGAAATAGAATAATTATAAATACAAATGCAAAGTATTGTAGAAGAAGATTTAGAATACTTAGCAAAAAAAAAAAAAAAAAAAAAAAAAAAAAAAAAAAAACGATTCAGAATACGTACTCAATTTCAATTGATTTCTTAGGAAGATTGATATCTTGCACTAGGCGTTTCTGGTGGTGGAGTGCTTTTTTGAAATGTGTATTATTATAATTTATTTTCACTATGCTGGACCTATTTATATTATAATAAATCTGCTAAGGCTCGGTGGTTTACGGTGGGTTTTGTTGGTGGTTTATGGTGGTGATTTTGTGGGTTACTGGTGGTGGTCACAACTTGTAGAGGAAGTGGAAGAGAGAGAGAGAGAGAGAGAGAGAGTAAATATAAATTCAAAATTTTTTTTCTTGGGGGTTATATGTTTGGTTTAGTGGCAGTTTTGTGGGTTGTTGGTTGTGGCAGTGGTGGTGGTGGTGGTAATGGTGTGTTGCAGTGGTGGTATTGGCTTTTAGAGGAATAGGAAGAGAGTAAATATAAATGCAATTTGTTTTTGTTGGTGTTTACGATAGGTTTTGTGGTGGTTTTGTGGGTTGGTGGTGGGGGTGCATAGTAGTACGTGTGGCGGGGGCGGCGGCTTGTAGAGGAATAGAAATAGAGTAATTATAAATACAAATGCAAAGTATTGTAGAAGAAGATTCAGAATACTAAGCAAAAAAAAAAAAAAAAAAAAGATTCATAATGTGTACTCAATTTCAATTGATTTCTTAGGAAGATTGATATCCTGCACTACGCGTTTCTGGTGGTGGAGTACTTTTTTGAAATGTGTATTATTATAATTTATTTTCACTCTGCTGGAACTATTTATATTGTAATAAATCTGCTAAGGCTTGGTGGTTTACGGTAGGTTTTGTTGATGGTTTATGGTGGTGATTTTGTGGGTTATTGGTGGTGGTCGCAACTTGTAGAGGAAATGGAAGAGAGAGAGAGTAAATATAAATTCAAAATTTTTTTTCTTGGGGGTTATATGTTTGGTTTAGTGGCAGTTTTGTGGGTTGTTGGTTGTGGCGGTGCTGGTGGCGGTGGTAATGGTGTGTTGCAGTAGTGGTATTGGCTTTTAGAGGAATAGGAAGAGAGTAAATATATATGCAATTTGTTTTTGTTGGTGTTTACGATAGGTTTTGTGGTGGTTTTGTGGATTGGTGGTGGGGGTGCACAGTATTATGTGTGGCGATGGCGGCGGCTTGTAGAGGAATAAAAAATAGAGTAATTATAAATACAAATGCAAAGTATTGTAGAAGAAGATTCAGAATACTTAGCAAAAAAAAAAAAAAAAAACAAAACGATTCAGAATACGTACTCAATTTCAATTGATTTCTTAGGAAGATTGATATCCTGCCCTACGCGTTTCTGGTGGTGGAGTACTTTTTTGAAATGTGTATTATTATAATTTATTTTCACTCTACTGGATCTATTTATATTATAATAAATCTGCTAAGGCTTGGTGGTTTATGATGGGTTTTGTTGGTGGTTTATGGTGGTGATTTTGTTGGTTACTGGTGGTGATCGCAACTTGTAGAGGAAGTGGAAGAGAGAGAGAGTAAATATAAATTCAAAATTTTTTTTCTTGGGGGTTATATGTTTGGTTTAGTGGCAGTTTTGTGGGTTGTTGGTTGTGGCGGCGGTGGTGGTGGTGGTGGTAATGGTGTGTTGCAGTGGTGGTATTGGCTTTTAGAGGAATAGGAAGAGAGTAAATATAAATGCAATTTGTTTTTGTTGGTGTTTACGATAGGTTTTGTGGTGGTTTTGTGGGTTGGTGGTGGGGGTGCACAGTAGTATGTGTGGCGGTGGTGGCGGCTTGTAGTGGAATAGAAACAGAGTAATTATAAATACAAATGCAAAGTATTGTAGAAGAAGATTCAGAATACTTAGCCAAAAAAAAGAAAAAAAAGAAAAGAAAACGATTCAGAATACGTACTCAATTTCAATTGATTTCTTAGGAAGATTGATATCCTGCACTACGCGTTTCTGGTGGTGGAGTACTTTTTTGAAATGTGTATTATTATAATTTATTTTCACTCTACTGGACCTATTTATATTATAATAAATTTGCTAAGGTTTGGTGGTTTACGATGGGTTTTGTTGGTGGTTTATAGTGGTGATTCTGTGGGTTACTGGTGGTTGTCGTAGTGGTGGTCGCAACTTGTAGAGGAAGTGGAAGAGAGAGGGAGTAAATATAAATTCAAAATTTTTTTTCTTGGGGGTTATATGTTTGGTTTAGTGGCAGTTTTGTGGGTTGTTGGTTGTGGCGGTGGTGGTGGTGGTGGTAATGGTGTGTTGCAGTGGTGGTATTGGCTTTTGAGGAATAGGAAGAGAGTAAATATAAATGTAATTTGTTTTTGTTGGTGTTTACGATAGGTTTTGTGGTGGTTTTGTGGGTTGGTGGTGGGGGTGCACAGTAGTATGTGTGGTGGTAGCGACGGCTTGTAGAGGAATAGAAATAGAGTAATTATAAATACAAATGCAAAGTATTGTAGAAGAAGATTCAGAATACTTAGCAAAAAAAAAAAAAAAAAAAAAAAAACGATTCAGAATACGTACTCAATTTCAATTGATTTCTTAGGAAGATTGATATCTTGCACTACATGTTTCTGGTGGTGGAGTAGTTTTTTGAAATGTGTATTATTATAATTTATTTTCACTATGCTGGACCTATTTATATTATAGTAAATCTGCTAAGGCTCGGTGGTTTACGGTGGGTTTTGTTGGTGGTTTATGGTGGTGATTTTGTGGGTTACTGGTGGTGGTCGCAACTTGTAGAGGAAGTGGAAGAGAGAGAGAGAGAGTAAATATAAATTCAAATTTTTTTTTCTTGGGGGTTATATGTTTGGTTTAGTGGCAGTTTTGTGGGTTGTTGGTTATGGCAGTGGTGGTGGTGGTGGTAATGGTGTGTTGCAGTGGTGGTATTGACTTTTAGAGGAATAGGAAGAGAGTAAATATAAATGCAATTTGTTTTTGTTGGTGTTTACGATAGGTTTTGTGGTGGTTTTGTAAGTTGGTGGTGGGGGTGCACAGTAGTATGTGTGGCGGTGGGGGCGGCTTGTAGAGGAATAGAAATAGAGTAATTATAAATACAAATGCAAAGTATTGTAGAAGAAGATTCAAAAAAAAAAAAAAAAACGATTCAAAATGCATACTCAATTATAAATTGATTTCTTAGGAAGATTGATATCCTGCACTACGCGTTTCTGGTGGTGGAGTACTTTTTTGAAATGTGTATTATTATAATTTATTTTCACTTTGCTGGACCTATTTATATTGTAATAAATCTGCTAAGGCTTGGTGGTTTACGGTGGGTTTTGTTGATGGTTTTTGGTGGTGATTTTGTGGGTTACTGGTGGTGGTCGCAACTTGTAGAGGAAGTGGAAGAGAGAGAGAGAGTAAATATAAATTCAAAATTTTTTTTCTTGGGGGTTATATGTTTGGTTTAGTGGCAGTTTTGTGGGTTGTTGGTTGCGGCGGTGGTGGTGGTGGTAATGGTGTGTTGTAGTAGTGGTATTGGCTTTTAGAGGAATAGGAAGAGAGTAAATATAAATGCAATTTGTTTTTGTTGGTGTTTACGATAGGTTTTGTGGTGGTTTTGTGGGTTGGTGGTGGGGGTGCACAATAGTATGTGTGGCGGCGGCGGCTTCTTGTAGAGGAATAAAAATAGAGTAATTATAAATACAAATGCAAAGTATTGTAGAAGAAGATTCAGAATACTTAGCAAAAAAAAAAAAAAAAACGATTCAGAATACGTACTCAATTTCAATTGATTTCTTAGGAAGATTGATATCTTGCACTACCCGTTTCTGGTGGTGGAGTACTTTTTTGAAATGTGTATTATTATAATTTATTTTCACTATGCTGGACCTATTTATATTATAATAAATCTGCTGAGGTTCGGTGGTTTACGGTGGGTTTTGTTGGTGGTTTATGGTGGTGATTTTTATGGGTTACTGGTGGTGGTCGCAACTTGTAGAGGAAGTGGAAGAGAGAGAGAGAGTAAATATAAATTCAAAATTTTTTTTCTTGAGGGTTATATGTTTGGTTTAGTGGCAGTTTTGTGGGTTGTTGGTTGTGGCGGCGGTGGTGGTGGTGGTGGTAATGGTGTGTTGCAGTGGTGGTATTGGCTTTTAGAGGAATAGGAAGAGTGTAAACATAAACGCAATTTGTTTTGTTGGTGTTTACGATAGGTTTTGTGGTGGTTTTGTGGGTTGGTGGTGGGGGTGCACAATGGTATGTGTGGCAGTGGCGGCGGCTTGTAGAGGAATAGAAATAGAGTAATTATAAATACAAATGCAAAGTATTGTAGAAGAAGATTCAGAATACTTAGCAAAAAAAAAAAAAAAACAAAACGATTCAGAATACGTACTCAATTTCAATTGATTTCTTAGGAAGATTGATATCCTGCCCTACGCGTTTCTGGTGGTGGAGTACTTTTTTGAAATGTGTATTATTATAATTTATTTTCACTCTACTGGACCTATTTATATTATAATAAATCTGCTAAGGCTTGGTGGTTTACGATGGGTTTTGTTGGTGGTTTATGGTGGTGATTTTGTTGGTTACTGGTGGTGGTCTCAACTTGTAGAGGAAGTGGAAGAGAGAGAGAGTAAATATAAATTCAAAATTTTTTTTCTTGGGGGTTATATGTTTGGTTTAGTGGCAGTTTTGTGGGTTGTTGGTTGTAGCGGTGGTGGTAATGGTGTGTTGCAGTGGTGGTATTGGCTTTTGAGGAATAGGAAGAGAGTAAATGTAAATGCAATTTTTTGTTGTTGGTGTTTACGATAGGTTTTGTGGTGGTTTTGTGGGTTGGTGGTGGGGGTGCACAGTAGTATGTGTGGTGGTGGCAGCGGCTTGTAGAGGAATAAAAATAGAGTAATTATAAATACAAATGCAAAGTATTGTAGAAGAAGATTCAGAATACTTAGCAAAAAAAAAAAAAAAAAAAAAAAAAAAACGATTCAGAATACGTACTCAATTTGAATTGATTTCTTTGGAAGATTGATATCTTGCACTACGCGTTTCTGGTGGTGGAGTACTATTTTGAAATGTGTATTATTATAATTTATTTTCACTCTGTTGGACCTATTTATATTATAATAAATCTGCTAAGGCTCGGTGGTTTACAGTGGGTTTTGTTGGTGGTTTATAGTGGTGATTTTGTGGGTTATTGGTGGTGGTCGCAACTTGTAGAGGAAGTGGAAGAGAGAGAGAGTAAATATAAATTCAATTTTTTTTTTCTTGGGGGTTATATGTTTGGTTTAGTGGCATTTTTGTGGGTTGTTGGTTGTGGCAGTGGTAGTGGTGGTGGTAATGGTGTGTTGCAGTGGTGGTATTGGCTTTTAGAGGAATAGGAAGAGAGTAAATATAAATGCAATTTGTTTTTGTTGGTGTTTACGATAGGTTTTGTGGTGGTTTTGTGGGTTGGTGGTGGGGGTGCACAGTAGTATGTGTGGCGGTGGCAGGGGGTTGTAGAGGAATAGAAATAGAGTAATTATAAATACAAATGCAAAGTATTGTAGAAGAAGATTCAGAATACTTAGCAAAAAAAAAAAAAAAAAAAAAAAAACGATTCAGAATATGTACTCAATTTCAATTGATTTCTTAGGAAGATTTATATCTTGCACTACGCGTTTCTGGTGGTGGAGTACTTTTTTGAAATGTGTATTATTATAATTTATTTTCACTCTGCTGGACCTATTTATATTATAATAAATCTGCTAAGGCTTGGTGGTTTACGATGGGTTTTGTGGTGGTGGTGATGGATTTGTGGGCTTTATGGGTTACTAGTGGTGGAGGTGAGTGTGGTTGGGTGGTGGGTTTAGCGGCGGTGGTGGCTTGTAGAAGAAGAGGGAGACAGAGAGGGTGTAAATAGAAATGCATTATGTTTTTGTTGGTTGTTTGTGGTGGTGATTTTGTGGGTTACTGGTGGTGGTCGCAGTGGTGGTCGCAACTTGTAGAGGAAGCGGAAGAGAGAGAGAGTAAATATAAATTGAAAATTTTTTTTCTTAGGGGTTATATGTTTGGTTTAGTGGCAGTTTTGTGGGTTGTTGGTTATGGCGGCGGCGGCGGTGGTGGTAATGGTGTGTTGCAGTGGTGGTATTGGCTTTTAGAGGAATAGGAAAAGAGTAAATATAAGTGCAATTTGTTTTTGTTGGCGGTTTACGGTGGGTTTTATGGTGGTTTTGTGGGTTGGTGATGGTAGTGGTTGTATGTGTGGCGGTGGTGGCGACCTATAGAGGAACAAGAAGAGTGTAATTATAAATGCAAATGCAATGAATTGAAGAAGAAGATTCAAAATACTTAGCCAAAAAAAAAAAAAAAAAATGAAGACAATTCAAAATACGTATTCAATGCTAATTGATTTCTTGGGGTGGTTAATATCTTGCACTACTCGTTTCTGGTGGTGGAGTACTTTTCTGAAATGTGTATTTTTATAGTTTATTTTCACCCTGCTTGATCTATTTATATTATAATAAGTCGGCTAAAGTTTTGTGGTTTACAGTGGGTTTGGTGGTGGTGGTGGTGATGGATTTATGGGCTTTTGTGGATTGTTGGTGGTGGTGGTGGTGGTGGAGGTGAGTGTGGTGAGCTGGCCGTGGTGGCTTGTAGGGGAAGAGGAAGAGAGAGAGAGAAAAAAAAGAAGAAAAAGAAATGCAATTTGTTTTTGTTGGGTGTTTATAGTGGGTTTGGTGGTGGTTTTGTGGGTTTCTGGTGGTGGTGGCGGCTTGTAAAGGAAGAGGAAGAAGGAGAATAAATATAAATTCAATTTGTTTTTGTTGGGGGTTTACAGTGGGTTTTGTGGTGGTTTTATTGATTGTTGTTGGTGGTGGTGGCAGTGGCTGTGGTGGCTTGTAGAGGAAGAGGAAGGGAGAGAGTAAATATAAATGCAATTTGTTTTTCTTGGTGGTTTACTGTGGGTTTTGTGGTGGTTTTATGGGTTGGTGGTGGTATGTTTGTCGGTGGCAGTGGCTTGTAGAGGAATAGGAAAAGAGTAATTATAAATGCAAATGTGAAGATGAAGGAGGAAACTAATATATAAGGAAGAAGAAGCCCTGAGAAATGGCATGTGAGATTTTACCAGAGAAAATATTGTAGCAATCTGAATGAACTCTGTAACCATTGTCGTTGACCTTTAAGAAATAATAATAAGTCCAAGCTCCTCGGACTAGTGCCGAGGATAGAATTGCCTGCCTAATTCTGCATTTGTTTTATCTATTCATTCTTTAAATCATTTTCAACTGTTGTTATACTCATTAAAGCCCAGTTCTTTTATCCACTCTCAACAAATTTATTGTATTGGGCTTGCTGGTCTTGGATTCACTTGTCCTTTAGGAACAGTGCTCAAACCCAGTCCCTATAATAATCTTAGTATGGTAGGTTATTAATTCGGATTAGTTTAAGAATATATTTTTATGTTAGTCAAGTTTTACAGAGTTTTTAAATAGGCTTTCAAGTCTATAAACATTTTTTTTTTAAAGTCAAATTCAATTTACTAAAAATACATACATTTTGTCTCTCTTTTCTGGTAGATTCTAGACTATCTCTCCTTATTGATTCCAAAAGCCCTACTTAATTCGAGATTATTTTCTTAAAATAGACAAATTTTTCTTTTTGTGGCTTCCACCCCGCATCATACAAGGTTGGATCCCAACGAACGATTTTCCTCTAATAAGATTCTTCATTAGTTTTTCTATTCGTTACCAAATTTGTTTGTCTTTTACTACTGTCAATATTATTGTCCATTGATTTGGTAATAAAACTGTGGTTGAGAAAATTGTTTGTGCTAATATGTTTGGAATAAGCCATAACTTGATGGTCATCAAAAAAAAAAAAAAAAGGCATAACTTGATAAATTGTTCAATTATTCTAATTCTTAGTTATTTGAGTATCTAAATCCAGATTTTTCAAATATGATGAACCTAAGCATTCCCATCTGGGATTCCAAAAAAGTTCTATTTTACAACCTCAAAACCTACTTTATTCATTTTATCATCTTATTTTATAATTCACTCAACATTCCAGTTGCTATTTTTATATACATCTCATTAAAATAATATAAACTAATACATAAAATAATATAAAAAATCATGTTTCTCTCTCTTCTCTTTCATTTCTTTTTCCTCTCTTCACATTTCTCAATTAAAATAATAGTATTTTTTTTACATCCAAGTGAACAGTTGGTTCTATATATAAGAACCAACTGTTCACAGGTTCTAAAATTTTTTAAGAATCCATATCCGGATGGAGCAACATTTTTGAAATTTTGGATGTAAAATAGCAACTGGAGAGTGTTTACACCCCCAATACTAGTGCTCAATAACCGTAAAAAGAGCTAAGTTGATACTTAGGGCTCTAGATGAGATTTTGAAAAGATCCAAGTGTGGAGATGGGTATGTTGACATGAAGCGTACAAATACACATTTAAAAAAACAAAATCAAATTTTATGGGAAGTTCAGCACGGCTCGTGATAAATACTTTCAAAAAATAGCTAAGCCTTTTGCTTAATGTACTGAATGATCACTGAACTAACTAATTTTTTAAACTATTTAAGAAACCACCTTTTTTTTTTTTAATGAAATTTAAGAAACCAGTTATCAACAAATATAAGTATTTAGTGCAGAAAGATATGAAACAAATTAAAACATGTTCGCTTAAAATTCAGCCTATTAAAGGGTTAATACTCAATACTAATCTTATGTAAACAGTTTTAGGAATCACATAAATAAAAAAATAAAAAAATAAAAATAAAAAATAAAAAAAATAAAAAAACAGTTTTAGGATAGGTAACTTGAATAGGATCCTACTCTTCCATCATTTCTTGCACGAAATGGTTATTTTTAATACACAAACTAATGGCATTTAAAAGTCAACATATTCTTCAAAAAAAAAAAAAAAAAAAAAAATCCCCAAACTGATTATCAACAGCATACACTAAACTAGTCACAGCATCAACTTTGATATATTGAGTGGACACTGGAAATTGAACATTAGTTTATGAATGTCTTCAATTATCATCCAAATCCTCTAAGGCTCTAAGTCACGGCAAACTTTTCCATTATTAATTTTAGAATCACTTTTATACTTCTCATCATCTTATGTTGGAATACTTGAGCAAAATGCCTTTTCTTTTTTTTTTGCCAATTATTCAGTTTTTGCCCAAAAAAAAAAAAAATTACAAAAAAGCCTCTACTCAGAATTATTTAGTTATGTAACCTCTTTAAAATCAATTTTGTTAAAATCAAGTTCTGAGTGAAAATCGAGTTTTAAGTAAATGGACACTTACTTGGATCGTTTGATGTGGCATTTTAAAATAAAATATCTCATGTGAAAACTCTAGTTCCATCAAACACTTAAAATGAGAACGAGGTGAGACCTAATATTTTATGTTTGATGAATTCCACTTGGGAAATTTTCATTTAAAATTCCACATCAAACAGTCCACCTCAGTGCCTATTTGCTTGAAACTTGAGTTTCAAAAAAAGGCCACGTAACTAAATAATTTCGGACAAAGGCTTTTTAATAATATTTTTTGCAGAAACTAAATATTTGGCAAAAAGAGCCTGAGCAAAACCACCATGGTCCACCAAATCTCAGCCCAAAATACAGGAATGCATTTCTGTCTTTAGTAACGTCACATAGACAAAACAATTTCACAAAAAATATTTATATGACAAGTTATTATTGGTTTTCATTTGAACCCATTATAGATATTACTTTTTTGCATACCATTAACAACTTGTCACTTGAATTTTGTTGCAAAATCATTATGAAAATGTTATGTTTTTATTTGATGTCAGACATTACCTCATAATCAAGAACCAATACACTTACCAACTAGTCTGTACCAAATCTACAAGTATAACCCCAGCCAATTAAAGCCTAAAAATTAGAAATGCGTACGTCTAGATTTCTTAACTTTAATATGTTAATTTTTGTTAATATTTTGCTTGGTCTTCCATTTTCTGTTGTTTCTAGGATCTTCTATTTTCTGTCTTTTACTTCCTGAATATATAACAAATTCCCACGTCATACCTTAACTCATAGTTTGCCACCAATATGTGCTAAAATATAAATTTACTTCCCACCCACGTAGCCCAAGAGCCAAGTTAGATCTGAAACAAACTTAGCTTTAGGCATAAAATAATTAAGGGGCAATTACAATCTCCTTCTTTAAAGTTTGAGAGAATGATATTTCATCCCAAACTTGAAGGGAAAAAAACAATCAACCCCCAATAACAATTGTTTGATAAAGCACAATTAACTAAACATTAAAAAAAATTGTGAACTAACATGCCCTTTGAATAAGGTCCATCACAGTTTATAAGAAATGTTTATGACTTTTATGATAAATATATATAAAAAAAGTTTCCAACGTTTTTGTAAAAACATCTTTCATTACTTTTTTATTTTCCGGTTACTTAACTGCAACTTTCCAAATAAAGCTTTGAAATTGTAAACTAAGAACTGAAAACTGAAATTTGGAAAACTAATAACTATTTTTCTTTGCTTGTGCAAAAGTCATTTTAAGTCTTTTCGTGTTTGAATTTTTTTTAATTGTTTCTTATTCTAACTTTTATAAGTGATATTTTCACTATACATGATTGAAGTTTGATAAAGAAAATCATTTTAAATTTTAGAATACCTCCCTCTGTTTGGTTTCCGTGCCGCCCCGGGTGCCGGGGGGGGGGGGGGGGGGGGTTTGTACATTCTTTTTTTTTCTTTGGGTGCATTTCTTGAATAATCAGTAACACCTTTATTTTATAGTTGGAAAATTAAACAGGACTGTGTCCTATATTTAGGAATAAGCAAAATCAATCATAATCCACTATTGCAGCATATCAAGCTTCGGTGTTGCAAGAGGTATGTCTTGAATTTTTTTATTAAAAATAAATAAATGAATTTTTTTACTAGATATTACAAAGATAAAGCTAAGACTTTTTTTTTCATGAAGAGTTTGTTGGGTTTTGGGTCCTAAAAGTATTTTTTTCTCTTTGATTTATAAAATTTTGAAGTAGGATTGTTGTGTTTTAAATTATTAGGAAGGAAAACTTGGATTATTATATGATTTTTTTTTTGTACTACTTTTGAATCGCGGTTTTGTTGGGCTTGGGGTTTGGATCTAAAACTGTTTTATACTTTTTTTTTTTTTCTATTTGATACGAAGGGTGAGAAAATTTGAAATATATATGTTTTGAATCATAGTTTTGTAAGGAGTTGGTTTTCAAATTTGTTCACCTTTTTGTATTATTTTATTTATAAAATTTTCAGATACGTATTCTATATCTTTAGGTATTAAAGATGACCTTTTTTTTTTTTTTTTTTTTTTCTTGAATCATGGATTTGTTGTATTTTAGGTGAATCATGGTATGGGGCGATGGCCCTGGCACACCCCGGAGACATTGGCTTCAAGAGGTCAAGTTATGGCACTCCTTCTATGGCAGTACACCCACCACCCACCCTAAAGCACAAGAGTAATTAAAGGAACCCAGGGTCCGAAAGGATCAAGTCGAGGAATGAGCCTGAGACGCCCGTAGAGTCCACGTTCCCAAGAGGCACAACGCTACCGAGGAATACCCTACTGTCTGACTAAAGTAGCTTTACTTCATCAAATTACCATGAGAACGCGTCAATTGTTGATTGACTGGCCTGAGTAGGGAGGACAGCCCTAAAACCTGCCCTAATGATCACAAAATGGCAGAAAGGTGTGCTGATGGGACATGACACACCCCAAAAATTCGGCTAGAGAGCAGGACAATTGGAGGAGGAGAGAGACTATAAATAGGGGAGAGGATCAACATGGAAGGGGAATCCAAAAATATTGAGAGAAAAACTAGGAGAGAGAAAATAAGAAGAACTTTCTAAGAGAGTTCAACTTTTTTTTTTGTAACTCCCTCGGGAGCACCATTCTTGTCAGTTGTTAGCAGTGATTCGACTCTTTTTGTCCTTAATCATTTATCTGATTCTCCCATTATGGATTTTCATCTTGCATTCTTCATAAATTAGTTGTGCAGGTCAAGAACGATACTAGTCCTTTTTGGTTTTTGTGTTTTTGAGTCCCCACACATGGATTTGTTGTATTTTAGGTTTTAAAAGTAGTAGCTTAATTTTTTTTGCTAAAATGTAAATTGCACCCCTTAAGTATGGCTAGAATTTATTTTAGGCCTCTAACTTTACTTTCACTTAATTAAGTCATTGAATTTTCAAATTTATTTAATTCATGTCTTCCGCCCAATTATGTTAAAAAATTATTGTTAAATACGCAATTAACTAATAAAAAAAATTGAAAAAAAAAATCTCACTTGAAAGCAGTTTATAAAATTAATAAAAATAAATTGTAATTCCTTATTTCTATTAACAAAAAAATTTTAACAGAATTAGACAAAAGACCTTAATTGAATAAATTTAAAACTTAAATAACTTAATTGAGCAAAAATAAAGCTAAAGCATAAAACTTAAGAGTGTCCAATTGCATTTTAGCCTAATTTTTTTCTTTAACTTGTAAATATTTTAGATGCGTTTTCTATATTTTTGATATTAGGAAGAGAATTTGTATTTTAGAAAATTTATCAAATTTCTAACATAACTTATGCGCAATATTCTATCAATAAATATGATATGCAAATAGATATTTTTATGCTTCACATTTTAAGATCTTAATTAAATTTGTTTTGTTTTTCATTTGATAATAGAGAAATTCTTTTATTGATTACAATATGTATATTTGTATCACCTTTATATAAAACTTTACTGCACATTACATAAGTTAGCGACTAGTTTTTCTTAGCGTGTCACTGTTATTTCCTCAAATCTCAAAATAAGGGAGTATTATTATCCCAAATAATTATTACGCCTAGTCTAAACTAAAACGATACCAGTTCTGGGTTTAAGTCTTCATGCTTAGGCAAACTCATGTACAAAAACAAAAACAAACTCACAAATTCATACCACCACAGTAAGAAGGCTCATTTTTCAATTTTTCTTTTTCACTTGAGACCTGAGAATAATAATGTATATCTATCATATATATGGAAAATCAAAATCGCAGTTCAGTTCCGTATACTCACCCCCAGAGGGAAAAAGGGGGGAATTACAAAAATTTTTGCTATAACATTAAAAATACTCATTCATAATTTAACTAGGAAACCTAAGCAGCTCTCAACCGGATCTGCTCACGTCATGAACTTGAACTTGCGTTGTGTCTGATGACTCTGATCACCATAATCAGATGGACCCAGCGAGATCATGCTATAAGGTGAATTGAGAGACCATTCACAGATAAATTCAAGACACATTTACCAACTGCCTCTGCCTCTTCCTCTTCTACCTCTGCCACGATTCCCTCCCCCTCTTCCTCTTCCTCCCCTTCCTCGGCCTCCAAATCTTGGTCTATCCGGCTTAAGCCCCAATGATTGGACCCCCCTTTTCTTCCCACGATGCTGTTCTCTGTCCTCGGCATCTTCCTTGTACTTGGCTGAACTTCTGGAAACGAAGGAAATCTCTCGTGATCCACCTGGCCCAACCTTGATGTCACTTGGGATACCGGAAGGCCGATGATCATGCTTGAGAGCTGCCACTCTCTCTCCAATAGGAAGCTTGTCCTCCTTTGCAAGTGAAACATCATTCCAGAATGCTTCTGCATGCCGCTCATCCTTAACTTCATGCAGTCTACAAATTTCATGAAAAAAGTTCACCAGTTACTCAAGAAGTTAACACCCTCCAAAACAGTCCAATATGGGTGAGAATTAGCAAATAACAAAAACTAAGTCTGATGGATGCATTCAAGCACCCATAAAAAGAGGCATAAGCAAAAAATGACTGCAAAACCTTACCTTGGAACTCTTGCTTTCTTCTTTGTATGAATATCTCCGTCGCTAAGTTCACCTTCTGATGACTGAGAAGCTGCTGAGGCATCAGAATCACTTAAACTCAGATCTTCATCCTCCATGACAGGATCAAAATGTTCATCCACTAAAGATGGTTGCTTTGTGGAAGCCACTGGATGTAAAGCCAGATACTCACGGGAGGACTCATCAATTTCAAACTCCTGCATACAAAATCAGAAAAGATAAAAAATGAAACAGCCTAGCATTTCACATAGCATCCAAAAACAGAGTGGTAGACAAGTAGCCCTAACATTACACAAATACGGAGACAAGTAAAATTAAACTAATCAATTTCACCAACAAATTTCAGGCTGGGCTAATATTTCTTTTGTTTCACCCAACAGTCTAAATGGGTTAGATGTTGAAAAGCATGCTGAGACATTCCACTAAATCATAAAAACCACTCCAAAATTATCTAAATCTGAGCTTCATGATGTACCTATATAATATATCCATAGTATACTCCTTTAACAAGTCAATCATTGTTTGTACATAAGTTGGTGAAGCATGACATGGAAAATTCTTCATAAAAGAGAGAGAGAGAGAGAGAGAGAGAGAGACAGAGAGAAGAAAAAGGGACAACCACAAACAGCCATACTAAATGATCAGATTATCATACCTCATCTCTAAACATTTCTGCAAACCGCTCATCTTTGAATATTTCACTGCTAATTCCTTTCTTTTTCTTGGATGTTTTTTTAATCTCGACATCAGCATCTTTATTTTCATTTTCTGCTCCTTCATTTTCAAGAATACGAGCTGCAAGCTGCCGGTTAACCTTGGGTAGTTTCTTCCGAATCTGCAGAAACAGAAAAAAATCAAGAACGAAAAGAGTATTAAGTATCAGTCCATTTAATTACTCTCACATGACATGGCACTGCCTATAAACTCGATGTCCATGAAATTCTCATTAACCACAACCAATATCCCCAAAACCCGAGCCCATGTCACCCCTACTCCCTGAGAGTCTTACCCCTGCTCTTGAAAAACTAAAACACATATTTAGTTTTGATTGATATAATTAATTATAGTCAATATAACAAGCTTGAAGCAATAGTTCTAGAAAAAACAAAGAGGATATTTGAGTCATATTGCTTTGATTGCCAGCACGCATCAGCAAAGCAAATAATGTTGGCAAGTTTGAAACAGCCATTTCATCCAGTCTATCACAAATACCAAGCTATCATTTTTCCCATATGTTCACTCCCAAATCAAATGGAGCACTGAGGACACAAAAACCAAGGATTCCAAATGCTTATGTCCAATAGTCATTGGCCAGTCTTTCACATGCCTACAGCAGGTATACGCTATAGACTATAGTGGTTAAGCACAGGAGAAAGTCCATATTTAATTGAAGAAAATAATCTACAATGTCAATTTATGGCCATAAGATATCATAGTCACCTAGTATCAAACAGATGATACTTTAAAAGAAGAAAAAAAGAGACAGTGGTGTAAGTAAACCACCACAGTAGATCCACAATGCATTCATTTAAGAAAAACTGTATAACTATGCAATTATACTGTATTTATGCCTATATACATTATATGAAGAATACCTACATTAAAATTCAACCTCCTAAATCAATGATAGTAAGCAAAGTGTGAGCAGGTACAGTTTAAGAAAAATCACTACATACTATATGAAAATAACTGACCGTAATTCGAGATGCACGTTCTTTTTCCAATTTCTCATTCTTTTTCTGTTCCAAGTAAGCATCATATGCGAAAGGATCCACCAATGATTTTGCCTGCAGAGTATAAAACATTAAAACAGAAAATTTAGATGATTAACCAGAAAGTTGCAATTTAATAACCACAGTTACTATACTGAGCATAGGAAACTTTTCCTTTATTTTGGGAGGATGTGGGGAGGGGGGGGGGGGGGGGGGGGGGGTGGGGAATTTGTAAGTTGGATCTTGAACCCACCCATTACCCCCCAGTGTTCTTAGTGTGAGACAAGTGCCATTTGAGCCAGAGCTCAGTGGAATGTGTCTTCAACACATTTTTTTCCTTCTTTTTTCATTGGAAAGTTACATATGCAACTTATGGGTCTTGAACTCACAACCCTCCACCTTATTCTTAGGGGGTATAGGAACCTCTTCTTTTAAACATCAAGATATAAATAGATCTGGACCAAGACTTTAATTACATCAATACCAATCACCATGTCAAAGTTTTAAAATACAGAGATTTTGAAATCAATGTTAAATATCAAAACTAATTAGAAAAATCAATGAAAACCCAAATAAAATATGAAAAGCATCAATAACTTCGTAAACCTTTATAATAGCGATTGTAGTTAATTTGAAATCATAATACCATACATATACCTAAATGGGTGTTCTATGTCCAACATGCAGGACATAATACTCAGTGTCAATTAGCGTTCAAAGAATATTATCTCCCTCCCACTCAAAATCATCAAAATTAAAAATGTCAATTAAGAGTTTATGAAAGACGAGGTCAAGCCTTGGTGCAATGGCAAGTGCCTTCCACCAAAAGCAACAGATCGTGGGTTCGAATTCAGGAATAACCTCTCCAAAAAAAATTGGGGATAAGGCTGCCCACCAATCACCCATCCAAGACCCACAATAGTCGAAGCTTTGTGCACTGTCTACGACCTTTTTAAGAGTTTATGATAGACGCAGCTAACAGAATGCAAGCTTAAAGCAACATAAACAGAAACTATTGATTAAATAAATGACTTTGGGAGAGTACAATAAAGAGAAAGCTTTTTTATATGTAATGATGTTTTATCTAAGAGAAGGACTACTTCATGTAAACATATTATGGACACAAAGTAGCCTGAAGAATAATAAAGGAAATGCTACGAAATATGAAAAGCATCAATAACTTCGTAAACCTTTATAATAGCGATTGTAGTTAATTTGAAATCATAATACCATACATATACCTAAATGGGTGTTCTATGTCCAACATGCAGGACATAATACTCAGTGTCAATTAGCGTTCAAAGAATATTATCTCCCTCCCACTCAAAATCATCAAAATTAAAAATGTCAATTAAGAGTTTATGAAAGACGAGGTCAAGCCTTGGTGCAATGGCAAGTGCCTTCCACCAAAAGCAACAGATCGTGGGTTCGAATTCAGGAATAACCTCTCCAAAAAAAATTGGGGATAAGGCTGCCCACCAATCACCCATCCAAGACCCACAATAGTCGAAGCTTTGTGCACTGTCTACGACCTTTTTAAGAGTTTATGATAGACGCAGCTAACAGAATGCAAGCTTAAAGCAACATAAACAGAAACTATTGATTAAATAAATGACTTTGGGAGAGTACAATAAAGAGAAAGCTTTTTTATATGTAATGATGTTTTATCTAAGAGAAGGACTACTTCATGTAAACATATTATGGACACAAAGTAGCCTGAAGAATAATAAAGGAAATGCTACGAAATATGAAAAGCATCAATAACTTCGTAAACCTTTATAATAGCGATTGTAGTTAATTTGAAATCATAATACCATACATATACCTAAATGGGTGTTCTATGTCCAACATGCAGGACATAATACTCAGTGTCAATTAGCGTTCAAAGAATATTATCTCCCTCCCACTCAAAATCATCAAAATTAAAAATGTCAATTAAGAGTTTATGAAAGACGAGGTCAAGCCTTGGTGCAATGGCAAGTGCCTTCCACCAAAAGCAACAGATCGTGGGTTCGAATTCAGGAATAACCTCTCCAAAAAAAATTGGGGATAAGGCTGCCCACCAATCACCCATCCAAGACCCACAATAGTCGAAGCTTTGTGCACTGTCTACGACCTTTTTAAGAGTTTATGATAGACGCAGCTAACAGAATGCAAGCTTAAAGCAACATAAACAGAAACTATTGATTAAATAAATGACTTTGGGAGAGTACAATAAAGAGAAAGCTTTTTTATATGTAATGATGTTTTATCTAAGAGAAGGACTACTTCATGTAAACATATTATGGACACAAAGTAGCCTGAAGAATAATAAAGGAAATGCTACGAAATATGAAAAGCATCAATAACTTCGTAAACCTTTATAATAGCGATTGTAGTTAATTTGAAATCATAATACCATACATATACCTAAATGGGTGTTCTATGTCCAACATGCAGGACATAATACTCAGTGTCAATTAGCGTTCAAAGAATATTATCTCCCTCCCACTCAAAATCATCAAAATTAAAAATGTCAATTAAGAGTTTATGAAAGACGAGGTCAAGCCTTGGTGCAATGGCAAGTGCCTTCCACCAAAAGCAACAGATCGTGGGTTCGAATTCAGGAATAACCTCTCCAAAAAAAATTGGGGATAAGGCTGCCCACCAATCACCCATCCAAGACCCACAATAGTCGAAGCTTTGTGCACTGTCTACGACCTTTTTAAGAGTTTATGATAGACGCAGCTAACAGAATGCAAGCTTAAAGCAACATAAACAGAAACTATTGATTAAATAAATGACTTTGGGAGAGTACAATAAAGAGAAAGCTTTTTTATATGTAATGATGTTTTATCTAAGAGAAGGACTACTTCATGTAAACATATTATGGACACAAAGTAGCCTGAAGAATAATAAAGGAAATGCTACGAAATATGAAAAGCATCAATAACTTCGTAAACCTTTATAATAGCGATTGTAGTTAATTTGAAATCATAATACCATACATATACCTAAATGGGTGTTCTATGTCCAACATGCAGGACATAATACTCAGTGTCAATTAGCGTTCAAAGAATATTATCTCCCTCCCACTCAAAATCATCAAAATTAAAAATGTCAATTAAGAGTTTATGAAAGACGAGGTCAAGCCTTGGTGCAATGGCAAGTGCCTTCCACCAAAAGCAACAGATCGTGGGTTCGAATTCAGGAATAACCTCTCCAAAAAAAATTGGGGATAAGGCTGCCCACCAATCACCCATCCAAGACCCACAATAGTCGAAGCTTTGTGCACTGTCTACGACCTTTTTAAGAGTTTATGATAGACGCAGCTAACAGAATGCAAGCTTAAAGCAACATAAACAGAAACTATTGATTAAATAAATGACTTTGGGAGAGTACAATAAAGAGAAAGCTTTTTTATATGTAATGATGTTTTATCTAAGAGAAGGACTACTTCATGTAAACATATTATGGACACAAAGTAGCCTGAAGAATAATAAAGGAAATGCTACGAAATATGAAAAGCATCAATAACTTCGTAAACCTTTATAATAGCGATTGTAGTTAATTTGAAATCATAATACCATACATATACCTAAATGGGTGTTCTATGTCCAACATGCAGGACATAATACTCAGTGTCAATTAGCGTTCAAAGAATATTATCTCCCTCCCACTCAAAATCATCAAAATTAAAAATGTCAATTAAGAGTTTATGAAAGACGAGGTCAAGCCTTGGTGCAATGGCAAGTGCCTTCCACCAAAAGCAACAGATCGTGGGTTCGAATTCAGGAATAACCTCTCCAAAAAAAATTGGGGATAAGGCTGCCCACCAATCACCCATCCAAGACCCACAATAGTCGAAGCTTTGTGCACTGTCTACGACCTTTTTAAGAGTTTATGATAGACGCAGCTAACAGAATGCAAGCTTAAAGCAACATAAACAGAAACTATTGATTAAATAAATGACTTTGGGAGAGTACAATAAAGAGAAAGCTTTTTTATATGTAATGATGTTTTATCTAAGAGAAGGACTACTTCATGTAAACATATTATGGACACAAAGTAGCCTGAAGAATAATAAAGGAAATGCTACGAAGTATGAAAAGCATCAATAACTTCGTAAACCTTTATAATAGCGATTGTAGTTAATTTGAAATCATAATACCATACATATACCTAAATGGGTGTTCTATGTCCAACATGCAGGACATAATACTCAGTGTCAATTAGCGTTCAAAGAATATTATCTCCCTCCCACTCAAAATCATCAAAATTAAAAATGTCAATTAAGAGTTTATGAAAGACGAGGTCAAGCCTTGGTGCAATGGCAAGTGCCTTCCACCAAAAGCAACAGATCGTGGGTTCGAATTCAGGAATAACCTCTCCAAAAAAAATTGGGGATAAGGCTGCCCACCAATCACCCATCCAAGACCCACAATAGTCGAAGCTTTGTGCACTGTCTACGACCTTTTTAAGAGTTTATGATAGACGCAGCTAACAGAATGCAAGCTTAAAGCAACATAAACAGAAACTATTGATTAAATAAATGACTTTGGGAGAGTACAATAAAGAGAAAGCTTTTTTATATGTAATGATGTTTTATCTAAGAGAAGGACTACTTCATGTAAACATATTATGGACACAAAGTAGCCTGAAGAATAATAAAGGAAATGCTACGAAATATGAAAAGCATCAATAACTTCGTAAACCTTTATAATAGCGATTGTAGTTAATTTGAAATCATAATACCATACATATACCTAAATGGGTGTTCTATGTCCAACATGCAGGACATAATACTCAGTGTCAATTAGCGTTCAAAGAATATTATCTCCCTCCCACTCAAAATCATCAAAATTAAAAATGTCAATTAAGAGTTTATGAAAGACGAGGTCAAGCCTTGGTGCAATGGCAAGTGCCTTCCACCAAAAGCAACAGATCGTGGGTTCGAATTCAGGAATAACCTCTCCAAAAAAAATTGGGGATAAGGCTGCCCACCAATCACCCATCCAAGACCCACAATAGTCGAAGCTTTGTGCACTGTCTACGACCTTTTTAAGAGTTTATGATAGACGCAGCTAACAGAATGCAAGCTTAAAGCAACATAAACAGAAACTATTGATTAAATAAATGACTTTGGGAGAGTACAATAAAGAGAAAGCTTTTTTATATGTAATAATGTTTTATCTAAGAGAAGGACTACTTCATGTTCACATATTATGGACACAAAGTAGCCTAAAGAATAATAAAGGAAATGCTACGAAAGATCTTTGGTTAATTTTGTTTTCTATTTATTTTCTTCTATAGAACATCCACAATATACTCCCTGTGTACTTGGACCTCACCATATTTCCTTTCATCACAAAACAATATATATGTTGTGCCTTTCTCTGAAGATAGTAATATATAAAGATGTGATGGCCTCATGGTACATATATCAGATTGTCGTGTCACATCATTGCATTGCTCATAAAAATACAATGTAGTTACTATCATGTAAGCATGCTTAGAAAGAAATTAGTGGTGATTTGAGAGAGAAAGTGATGAATCTAAAGTAAATAGAATTGTAGCATGTCACCACCACGCACCCTTGGTGCGGTAGTTACTCTACAAGTATAAGCTTGTGAGGTGTGGGAGGCAAGTGCCGGGGTTCAAGTCTTTAGAAGGGAGCTTTACACACATACACTTAGATTATGTTAGAGTTGAATTTCTATCTTGTATAAAAAAAAAAAAAAAAAAAAAAAGTTTTGTAGCATGTCTAAATTTAAAGTTAAATTCCAAATGCATTGTATTTTTTTATTGTCATACAAAAACACAATATAATTGAGATCTGTTGGCTTAATTTGTTCCTTGCATAAATTTTGTTAGCAAAAATTCCATTATCTTAGGAAATTATCAAACCATGAATAAAGCATAATTATCTTGTTTCAGAGAAAAGTGATGCATATTATCAAGTTCTAAAGCAATTTAATAGATGATAAAAACAAGTTGAATTTATGATGTACAACAAGACGTTAGATCAAAAGTAAAAAGTTTTAATATGCAATATCTTGAGTGAGATATCAAAAGCCTCGTGACATTTTCTTCACAGGTCTTGACAAACAATTTAAAATTAATGAGTGCTCAATAAAGAACTCAAAATTGTTAAATCATCAGAGCCTTAAACTGAGTTAAGTAGACATTTTTAAGAAACAACTTATAGCCCATAAAAGAAACCACAAACCACAAAACACAAAATTTTCATTTCATGAAACAAGTCTAACAACTTCAACCTTATTCGCTTCACACGCTCAAATTGTTTTAATACAAACATTTTGGACAAATAGACATATAAGATACCATGTGAACAGAAAACAAAAAAGTATGAAAGTCCCATTTTTGCTTCTGAAAATAGGACATAACAACCTTAACAAAAAATTAGTAATAGAATGAGGAAGCTTTACCTTTTTATACAGCCGATAATCAATAAAAAACCCATGCATGTAGGCTCGTACAAGATTGGTGCCAATCAGATTAGTCAGATTCAACCTCTCAAGTTCTTCTTTTGTCAAAAATTTGAAATTATCATATATGGTTGTTTGTGCACCCTCTTCTAGCTCTTCCTGTAAGAACAACTCAAGAGGATATTAACAATATAACCCAAGATCTCAAATGAGACTGACCTAAAGCAATAGTTATATTAAAAAACATACCGTTAGATTTTCCAGGTTAGAACACCACTTGGGAGCAGGTCCCAGAGCAGGTATGAAGTAAGATGGTATCTGGCTGCAGTCTAGAGCTAACAACATCAACCCACTGCCATTGAATATGCAAATATCATTTATAGCTCCAGCCGTTGGTTCAATACTGGTCATGCCTTCTCCCTGAAAGCAACAAAAAATTACTTAAAAACTGACAATATGGACTGTGCATAGAAAAAGATAGGCCTTCCCTATTAGTAATATCCAAATTATTCAGTTAGAACATACCAAAATCATCACAGTAAAGCAATATAACACATAAAGGTGTATAAATGGTACCAGCCAAAATTCAAACATATTATACTAACCAGAATAATGTATACTATACCAACACATACAACACCACCCAACCCAACTAGCACATAACCTTGCTAATGAGATTATCACACATGATGATCTTCCCCCATGCCCCAGTCTAGACAAAGAAAGAGACCAGTAATGGGGGCTTAACACACCAAATACTCTTCCAAGGGAAGGCTAGTGCACATGGACCCCTTAGGGCATCATAGAATGAATGAACATCGAATTCTCCATTCCTTTTCATCCTCCACTACAATTTGTCACAGCCTTCTCTAAGTGGGACATTGGAAGAGGCTACCAAGTCCAAGTCCCAATCATTAAAATCCCAGTGAAATCTCGATCCCATCTCCTCATTTCCCCCTTATTCTGACTCACCAACATGGATTCCACTAACGCTTATCTAGCTAATAAGCAGTCACACAAGACTGAAAATGCCACCCCTAAAGGCTAACCTCCACCCCAACTACCATGCCACAGAACCAGACCCAACTACCATTACCTGCATCAAAGTGAATGTACCTGTCAGAACCTATTCCACCCCATCCTAATCTTCTTCTGTAAACCACAACCATGAGTTCCTTAAACAGGATTCGTACTCCATCCTCCCCAACCCTCACCATACTTCAAGCTACTACACACCTCCATAAATGTGTTTCCTCCAACCCAAAGCATCATAGATACTAATCACAATTTGAGCAAAAAAAAATTGGCTTTCCACTCCAAATGTCCAGATTTTATATCTAGCTGCATACAACTGGTCAATAAATGTTCCAACTGATGCAGGGCATTTCAAGTTGTTGCATCCTAATCCTCTTGTAAATAAATAGTTAGTTAGTTAGATGATTGCTTAAGAATTAGCCAATAGGATTTAGACACTTGTCAAGCATCTAGAAGGCTCCAATGCCAAACAAATAGTATAAGTAAGATATTATAGTTACTTTGTGATTAGTTTTGAATGCAATTACATAGATTAGCCTAGTGCTATTTTCAAGAGATGGACTTCTCTTAAGAAGGTTTTGTCACACCTTGTTCACTGTTCTAAGCAACTCTCATTTCCCTTAATCAATTTTAAGCCTAAACAGCAGCCCCCTTAGAATCTCTGCATTACCAAGTTCAAATTTCCAACAACATGTTCCCTCAAAAAGTGCATCTATGCCACCAAAGTTGGAAGACTAACATCCATATTTGTTATTTATGTAAACTCAAAATATAACATGTCAGAATCACAGTTTTATTAAGCATTAGCAAAACAAAGGTACTACTCCCGCCAGCATAGAAGAACTAATTATCTTCGGGGTATAGAGGTGGATGGTGTCCTCTATGAGGATGAGGAAGAGGTGAGGTCTAAGGTGGTCCATTTTTATCAGAGTTTGTACACTGAGTCAGTTTCTTGGCGCCCTTCTATGGATGGATTAGAGTTTTCTAGAATTGAAGAGGATGAGCGGCTTGAATTAGAGAGGGAATTTTCTAAGGAGGAAGTGGTAAAGGTTCTTCAAGAGATGGAGGGTGATAAAGCCCCAGGTCCTGATGGTTTCACTATGGCTTTTTTTCAAAAATGCTAGAGTGTTGTGGAAATAGATGTCATGGCTTTCTTTGATCATTTTCATAGGAGCTCAGAGTTTGAACGGTCTCTAAATGCTTCTTTTCTATCTCTGATTCCCAAAAAAAATAACGCATTGAATATTAAAGATTTTAGGCCTATCAGTTTAGTAGGCAGTGTGTATAAGCTTTTGTCCAAGGTTTTAGCTAACAGATTGAGGCGGGTGCTGGATAATCTTATTTCAGAGTCTCAAAATTCTTTTGTTGGTGGTAGACAGATTTTGGATTCAGTGCTTATTGCCAACGAATGTTTAGACAGTAGACTGAAGTGTCGTACCCCGGGGGTGGTGTGTAAGTTGGATATTGAGAAAGCTTATGACCATGTGAATTGGGACACTTTGTTTTATCTGTTGGAGAGGATGGGATTTGGGGATAGATGGAGGAGATGGTTAAAGACCTGTGTCTCTACCGTTCGCTTCTCAGTTCTGGTTAATGGATCTCCTGCTGGTTTCTTTGGTAGCTCTAGAGGTCTTAGACAAGGCGATCCTTTGTCTCCCCTCCTATTTCTTTTGATCATGGAGGTCTTAAGTCGTATCATGAAGAAAACTGAGGAAGGTGGCTTCATTCAGGGCTTTCATGTGGGTCCTATTAATTCTACTAGTATTCGTGTTTCTCATCTTTTATTTGCTGATGATACCATTCTTTTCTGTGATGCCTCTAGAGAGCAGATTCTATCTATTAGGTTGGCTTTGACTTGTTTTCAAGCTTTTACTGGTTTGAAGGTGAATGTGGGGAAAAGTGAAATTGTCCCTGTTGGGGAGGTGCGTAATATTCAGTCTTTGGCTAATATCCTTCAGTGCAGAGTGGGCAGTTTGCCTATGACTTACTTGGGTATGCCTTTGAGAACTGTGTATAAAACACCCTCCATTTGGAATCCGATCCTTGAGAGGATGGAAAAGAAGCTTTCAGGTTGGAAGCGGCTTTATTTGTCGAAGGGTGGTAGACTCACCTTGCTGAAGAGTACCCTTTCAAGCCTTCCGACATATTACCTTTCCCTTTTTACTATCCCCAAAGCTGTGGCGACTAGATTGGAACGCATTCAAAGGAACTTCTTGTGGGGTTCATCAGTTGAGTGTTTCAAATATCCGTTGGTGGCTTGGGAAAAGGTTTGCTTACCACGTGAGTTGGGTGGTTTAGGAGTTCGAAAGTTGGCGTCGTTTAATCAGGCCCTCTTAGGGAAATGGCTTTGGAGGTATGGTCATGAAACCTCTCATTTGTGGCGAAGGGTCATAGCCATGAAATATGGGGAGGGAAAAGGGGGTTGGTGCACTAGAGCTTGTAGTAGGGCCCATGGTTGTGGGTTATGGCGAAGTATTAGTGAAGGGTGGGAAACTTTCGCTAAGCATTTCTCTTTTGTGGTGGGGGATGGATCTCGTACTCTTTTTGGGCATGACAAGTGGACTGGGGATGTCACTCTTAAAAGTCTTTATCCTCAGTTATTTTTGTGTTCAGCTAATAAAGAGGCTTGTATTTCTGATGTGTTAAGCCCTTATGCGGGTGAGAATGACAGAGTGTGGAGTTTAAGATTTCTGAGGGCATTCAATGATTGGGAGTTAGCGGCTTTCTACTCCCTCCTCCACTTCATTCAAACCCGAATCCCTAGGGGTGGAGGTTGTGATAGGCTTTGTTGGGATCTTAATGGCAGTGGGAAGTTTGATACTCGATCTTTCTATCATAAGATTCGTAATGCAGATCCCTCCACCTTCCCTTGGAAGGGTATTTGGAAAGTTAAGGTTCCTAATAGGGTGGCTTTTTTTATGTGGACAGCAGCTCATGGTCAGATTCTAACTTTGGATAATCTTATGCTTCGTGGTCGTCCTTTGGTGAATCGTTGTTATTTGTGCTGTTGTAATGCGGAATTTGTGAATCACCTGTTACTTTTTTGTCCGATAGCTCATTCTTTGTGGATGCATATGCTTCAGTTGTTTGGGATCGATTGGGTCATGCCAGGTTCAGTTGAGGACTTATTATTCTATTGGTTTCATTGGCTTGGGAAGCATAGTTCTGATATCTGGGATTTGGTCCCAGGCTGTTTAATGTGGACTATTTGGTCTGAGCGGAATCGGCGGGCTTTTGAGGATGAGGGGAAAACTGTGGTTCAGTTATTAGAGTTGTGCCAAAGGACCCTCTTTGATTGGTCTCGATGTTGGGGTTTCTCAGATCGTTCTACCCTTACGGATTTTATTTCCTCTATTAGAATAGATTAGGGGCTGTTTTTTGATTTTTGTTTTTTGTTTTTTTGTTTTTTGTTTTTTTTTTTTTTTTTTTGTCTTGTTGTTTCTTTTTTTTTTCCTTTGTTCACTACCGTGAACTCTTTGTGTTTCTCTTGCTTTTCTTTTATTAATAATATTCTATTCTTACTTATCAAAAAAAAAAAAACAACCTCAAAAGAATAACTTGGACCAATAGAATAGTCATTATATCCACTCTTCTTATTGCAAACCTTAGGATTAACTACCCTTATATCAGGACACCAAAAATGCATCAAAGTTAAATTTAAATCCAACTCTTATAGAAACAGAATTGACAACAAAAATATATATTGACCCCTGAAATAGTTTCAAGTTCTGTCCTGTATAACAGTTTAATCATCACTCAAATTTGATATCTCAGGAAACAATCATTCCATCTTCCAACAGATAACCAATAAAAAGTGAAGGTACTGAATATTAAGGAGTTGCTTAAATATTGATCAAAGAAATCGAGTTTGAACAAGATCTTTTTCTTTTCTAAGATGAAAAACTTTCTTACCGTTTCTGGATCCCATATCCTAACAACATGATTGTCAGTGGTAATTAACTTTGGGTGTTCAGAATTCAGAGTACGATGCCACTTAATGTCCAATATTGGACTGCCATACCTACATAACAATACAGTTTTTTACCAAGAAATTAGTCCCAAGCAAAGAAATATTCAGCACATTTTCTTACAAACACAACCACCAACACGAGCAATTAGACTCACATGTGATCCTTAACTCGTACAGGAGAAGATGAACGCAAGTCATAGATTAGCACCTGGACTCAAATGCGAAGATTAAATTCAGAAGTTCAAAAAAGAGATGATACCAAATAGATGAAGAGAAATTAATATCAAAGCATAACACCATATATTGAACAACAATTAGAAAAATGATTGAAGTGTGAACGTAGGTACCAACAACAAAGAAAACTGTTTTAATCTTGCAACAATGGATATTGCACTGAAATATTCTAAATGGCAGCATTCAGGAAATGAAGGAGAAGAAAAAATGATGACACTGACCTTTCAGCCTAATCATCATAGCCTTACCAAATTGGGATAGGTCTCCATATCCTTATTACGTCTTCCCAAACTAACTTACGCTACATCTTTCAAAATCATTCCATATTTCAACCTAAATCCTGGATTAAATTTCACATAATAATAATGCGCAAAATATCCTCAGGTCACTGTACAATCTTCATTCAACAGTGCTCCAAACTAGCCTCTTCAGCTATTTTTTATCACCTCTTCTTCACAATAGACATTTTTATTTTATAACAGCAACAAATGTAAGAAAGTTGACCTATTGCATTACCATTCCTCTCAGGCTCTCTTGTAAGATATGCAGCTTTTAAATCATTACATACCTAGTGGTCAAATTTCCACTTGTAGTTCAAAGTGTGAATATTTTTTTTTGATAAGTTTTCAAGGCACAACATTTTCCCCCACCAGTGATCAATATTAGTCATTAGTCCAAAACCCATCTTGTAGTCTAGTTAACAATTTGACCAAAAACCTCTATCTCATTTCCATTTCCTTCCCTGCAGTTTTTCATTTTCTCCTTAAAAGGATACTTAGGATGATACACAGCAAATGCAATAAACAGTGTGAATTGATCAAATGAATGATATAATTAATTTGAATAGGTCTTACAGAGCTAAAGAGATATCATACCTTTCCTCCGCTACTTCCTACAGCCAATTGGAAACCCCCATCTCCATCAAACTCCAATGAAGTGACCTCCTAGAAATTCAACATATATGGTAAGAGACTGTTTTCAGAAGAGAGTGGGGGAGAGAAGGGAGGGGGGGGGGGGGGGGGGGGAAGTAATCATGTCATCCACAGGAAACCCATAGGAGATCCACCCATAGGAGTGGATCTCTCTCTCTTGAACGGGAGAAAGAGCAATAATATTCTCTTATTACCCCATTATTATATTTTCCAAATGCATAGGAGGAATAAATTGTCATTCATAAATGTGAACGCATTTTGAGAAGGACCCACCATCCAAACTGAGGACATGGTACTCATCTTTAAAATATAATGCAACATGCTAGAGTCCATGATGTTTAATTCCTTGGTCATATTTTCATTAGTACATTCAGGACATGACAAATCTTCCCTGTATCTTGTTGAAAAGATTTTCTATTTCACATATACTGATCTCTGCATCCAAGGATTAGAGGTAGGAGAGTACCTGATCAATATCACCAGTGGGTGCAACAGCATCAATTCTACCCACTGAAGATCTCATTCTCAAGTCAAAACAATCTATTGCCCCATCCTCACCACCACATGCAACCAGCCCATGGATTTTGCTGAAATTGTAAACAAAACCCCCACATACTTAAACAAGAGCAAGTAGACAAACATACACTAATGATTACAAAGTTTTGATAAATAAAAAAGACCAAAATAGTATAAAAAGTGTAAAGGATTCACCAACAACCTTCGAGAAACCACATTTATTGCTGGTGATTGTGTAGTAAGGGAGGACAGGAATCGTCCCTGAAAGCACGTCATAAAATTACTGACAAACTGACAATAAAGCAGGTATACAAATTCAACATTTAAAAGTAAGTTCACTCACAAGAAATTACATGTGATTGTGGATTCTATGAACTGGTGGAGGCAAATGGCTATGCAATGACTTTTAGAGCAAGTCATGGATTATATGCCAGAATTATTAATAATAAAGAAAGCATATTTTACTCATGCTATGGTCACTTTCCACCCTATGGTTTTGAAGGGTATCACTTTGCCACTCTTAAGAATTTTTCCATTCTAATTTGCCTAAACTTAGACAGATTATAAACATGAAACACCATAGACTTGTTACTGAAGACACAAATAGAGTGGTTATGGCAAACCAAAAGAATAGAAATGCCACAATAGATCTACACATGAATGCGTAAGTGGTAAATTAAAGGAAGAGAGACAGAGAAAAGAGCTCAACTATACTTCACAGAAGAAGCCTACACCGTCTCTCCACCAAAAAATAGAACAAAATGCATAAAAATGGATCACTTGACCCATTTTTTTAAAATAGATGCAATAATTAGTACTTGTAACAAATTCTAATTTTGTAAATTGGATAGGATGAAGCTAGCCAGCCTAATGGGCAGATCAGCTCGACTTCATCACGATGGAGAACAATATACATATCTGCCCAAGGAACGGGTTACCCTAGACTATGACAGTGATAAGCCTTTTTATATATCTAAAGAGCTGAAAAGCTTGATCACTAAATACTCAAATGTGAGACATTTAGCAGCTAGTGGCCCTTGGTGAAGCATTATTGTGCACAAACATTGTTGTTGCAACTGCGTATCTGTTGTAAAACAGAAGTAGACGAATCTGATTTTTATCAAATATCTACAATGGAAAGAAGGTACAAAATGGCAACAAAAATTTCTCCCAGCAATTCAAAACAAATAATGACATATGGTTAAGATAATAACCTGTTCCAAATTAATTCTGTACAGATCTGGAGAAGAGGCAGCACAAAGCAAGTCACAGGACCAGCAATCATACGCCATATCTCTCCCCATCCTGTTATCCATAGACATGCAGAAGTTCAAATCATGAGGTAAAATAAAAAAGATTGTTGCACATAATCAAAGTCAAACAAACTGGAATGTACATGTATCAAGTGCAACTTTCAGTATAAATAATCCAAGGTAAGAAAACTACAATTAGGGAATTTCATATGAAGTACTAAGAAGCATCAATACAAACATGGGATACAGGTATGACACCATAGGGTAATATTGATATACCTATTTTAATAGAATACGAAAAATAATTAGGATACACAAGTAAAGTAAAATAATATTATTGTCAAAATAGTGTTAAGTGATTAAATTCACCCTTCCCTAACAATTTAACCTTTTAGTACAACTAGTAATTGAACATGGTATCAAAGCAAGTGATCCTGAAGTCAAAATTTGTCTCCACTCTACCTCCCATTTAAATAATTAAAAATACCACGTGTTGAGCCCCACTTATTAAGGGGAAGTTTGGACACCCCCTTTAGGGAGAGTGTTAGACTATTGGTTTAGTGATTTTTTTTTTTTTTTTTTATAGGTAAGAAAAAGTGTGTTTAAGACACTACAATATGCATGAAAAGCACAAAGTAGTCAAAAAGTACAAAAACAGGAAATGGAACAAAAAAAAAAAACCAGAAAACTAATTACAAAAAAGAAGAGAGCTAATGAAAAAAAGGATGGAATCACAATATGTGAGTCCCCAAGCCCGAGTGAGATTGTTCCTCTTGGTGATGTTGGGAATTTGAATGATTGGCTTGTACCCTTTGTTGCAAGGTGGGTACTCTGCCTATGAGATATCTGGGCATGCCTCTCGGGGCCCATTATAAGGATTCGTCAATATGGAATCCTATTATAGAAAAGATGGAGAAAAGGCTATCTGGCTGAAAACAACTTTATTTGTCGAAAGGTGGCAGGCTTACTTTGTTAAAAAGTACTATCTCAAGCCTTCCCACCTACTTTTTATCTTTGTTTACCATCCCTCAGGCTGTAGCAGTTAGAATAGAAAGGATTCAGAGGAATTTCCTTTGGGGGGCCTCAGAGGATGTTTTTAAATATCCTTTAGTTGCTTGGGATAAGGTCTGTTTGCCAGTTGAGAACGGTGGTTTGGGAATCCGGAGGATTGGGTTGTTTAACAAGGCCTTACTTGGAAAGTGGTTGTGGCATTTTGGGAAAGAAAGTAACAGATTATGGCGTCAGGTTATTGCAACCAAATATGATGAGGCGAGAGGAGGCTGATGCACTAGAGGGGTAAGAGGTTCTCATGGGTGTGGGATGTGGAAGAGTATTAAGGAAGGAACAAAGAAGTTCTTTAGTCAGATTTTGTATAATATAGGGGAGGGTTGTCATGTTAGTTTTTGGCATGATCCATGGAATGGAGCTATTCCTTTGAAGAAACTCTTTCCTGCTATGTTTGCTTACTCTCTATCTAAAGAAGCATGGGTCTCTAACTTGGTAGTATCTACTTTAGAAGGAGGTAGTAGGGGCCAGAATTTACTTTTCCGTCATGGTCCTCAAGATTGAGAGACAAAAACTGTTTATTCATTTTTTGAGCTTATTTATTCCTCTTGCCAAGGGGTGAGGGGGATGATCACCTGGTCTGGAGATTGACTACATCTGGGGTATTTGATGTGCGCTCTTTTTATAAGTTGTTATCTGGTCCTAACATTGATGAATTTCCTTGGGAGTGCATTTGGTGTGCAAAGGTGCCTAAACGAGTGTCTTTCTTCTTATGGACAGCAACTAATGATGAGACACTCACCATTGATAATCTTGTTAAGAGAGGTCAGCCTTTGGTTAATACGTGTTGTTTATGCTGCTGCGATGGGGAATCAGCAAATCACCTTCTTCTTCACTGTAAGTTTTCTCATGCCTTATGGTGTGAAGCTTTTGCAGTGTTTGGGATCCAGTGGGTATGCTGAGGTCAGTAAACTCTTTTTTCTTTATCTAGAGAAACTGGTTTGGAAAGCATCTTTCAACCATTTGAAATATGGTCCCATCATGTTTAATGCGGTTAGTTTAGTAGGAATGCAATACCCACATTTTTGAAGACAAGGAGAGAACATTAGATCATCTAAAATCTCTCATCTTTGGTACTCTGTTTCATTGGGCTCGAATTTGGGGGTGTACGAATTGTATTTCTTTATTTGAATTCTTAGTCTTTATTTCCTTTAGTTCTTTTTACTTTTTCTTTTTTGAGAAAGATTTCCCTTAGTTCTTGATTATATTGTATTTGTTTCTTGTTTAGAGTGTTCACCATTGTGAACATAATGTTCAATTTTTTTCAATAAAAGTCTTATTACCTATCAAAAAGAAAACTGAAAGAAGCAAGCAACTAATCATCAAAACTATCCACATCCTCAAACGTTCAATTAAACCTTTCGTAATAGCTTATCCTTTTGGAGAACTACTAATTTATCATGGCATCAAAGCCAAGTTAGGAAAGGGTGATGTTGTCCCCAATAAAAACAAGGCATGAAATAATTCCTGCAGCACAAGGTTCCACACATCATGCCAAAAACATATTCTTCCACCATTCCCTACCCACCAAAATGACAAAGCCTGAAAATCCCTTCCTACCTGTGCTATTACATCTCCAAAAACTACAACCATATAGCCTTCCATCCAATCCTAAAGTCCATTGACCCCAAGCTTCCCCATATTTTGTGCCAATAACCTACCTCCATACCTCCATAAAGGTCCCCCTCCATATCATAACAACAACCACGTACTCATCAATTCTTGATTAAAGTACTAGGTTTCTTCACCTCTAATTACCATTTAACAATGGAAAAGCCCACCTTATTCCAGTCCATAACATGAAACATAAATCATTCATCTACCCCGCCCCATAAAAATAAATAAATAAATAATCATAGCAAAGGTATTGGAAACATGAGTAGTAACACTGAAGAAATACAATCAATGAGTTAGAAAACTCAAATAAGTTTTTTGATCACATATTCAATACAGCACTTAAATTTAACGATCTAAAATACGATAATATATATATATATATATTAGAAAAACCATATAAAGAATGTAGCACATATACATGAGCAAAATGTTTGAAAGGCACAAAAGTGAAACCTTGGAATCCGCAAACTATAATGTTTTCCATATTTAGCATGTAGATAAACAGAGCGATCAGCGCATAAAAATGCAAGCTTCGAATAATCCTCATCCAGAACCTACATAAGCCACAGAACATTGATTCACTAATATTTCTACATAATAATCTTGGGGGAAAAAAAGGTGATGCAAGACAAACCAGAATGATGCAACAACAAAAATAAAAGAGAAAGAAAATAAAGGATAGCTACCCTAGGAGTCAGCACTTAGGCCAGCCTGCTTGAAGTCAACACACCACCACAATGTATAACAAGCATGAACTGAAACTATTTAGGAATTTCAAAAGGGTAATATAATAACATTGGAAAACAGATTGCACTCTACATATCAAGGACCATGCATGTGGGCACAAGATTGCCTCATCTACACCCCTAGAAACAAACCATCATTAAAGATTCCAAACATCATTGCATTTTTTGGAATGAGTATATTTGGCAATGCCTCACAAAACAGAATCTCTAGGTGAATTATAGTCTTTAGCAAGCATGTAAAGTACCTGAAAATCAATTATCTCTGAATCCAAGTGCCTCTCAAACTTTAGTGATAATTGGCTTAGCTCGTACACTTTGACCTGTGGTGGATATATACCTACATTTCAATGATGAATCAGAATGATTGGTGCATACCGCAAAATTGTTGTTTTTTGGGACCTATTCCTTCTTATTTGCTTTTTAAAAAAATGTTATCTCTTCATACAAGATTATAAGTATAAAAATGAGCTTTCAAGCACCTGACGCTATAAGAAACTCCCCATCAGGAGTTGCCTTAATCTTGGTGGTTGCAGTTTCAAACCTCAGATCCTGAATCAAGTCCACCCTTTGCGAGTAATCTAACAAATAAATGATAAAGAAAGAATACATCAACACCATCAATAAACATTTTGATTGTACTAACAATAGGGCAATAAATTTCCATGATCAAGATACAAAGTAAATCATACATAAATAAATACTCACAAAAACGATATAAATGAACACTATGTTGCCACATATGTGATTCAGTTATTCACAATGTGAAGTCATATTTGGTTCCTTTTTAAATATCATTGTCCTCAAAATTTTAAAACCTTCACCCTTCTTTCTTTTACAATAAAACTTCCACTACTTTAAAATTTTAAAAAAATTAAATAAAAAATAATACCCATTACAAGTTCAAAGAGTATAAAGCAATTTTAGGTGTTAGGCGTGTCACTGAGTCAAAATATTTTCGAACTTTTCCTAATGTTTCACAAACTAACTTGTCTAGTTGTCCCAATAATATTGCTTTTACAAGCCTGCATTTTTTTTTTTTTTTTAATCATGGAAACTTAAACAAAAAACCCAAAAATAAATGCAAATTACACAGTAATCCTCAAAACCCACAAAGGCAAAGAGTCAATTTCACAAATTGACACCAGGGTTCAGGGTTTAAGAAAAAAAAATTACTTAAAATGCAAATTAAGCAGTAATTCTCAAAACCCAAAAAGGCAAAGAGTCTAAATTTCACAAACTTTCTGAAATATAAGAATAAATTCAGATACCCACCAAATCAAATTAACCCAAAATAATTAAAGGGAAGCCAAAAAAGAGAGAGAGAAAAAGTGAAGGAGATTACTTTTGTCCTTGCGAAGAGCTCGAAGCTTCTTAGGGTCAAGCCAAGAGGCGTGTGAGCGGTTCTGTGATGCCAAACTATACACCTTCATACCGTTTATGGAGGTCGACTTCAGGTTACCTCCTTCGGACGCCATTTTTGCTTTCCTTAACCAATAAACAGAGAGTGAACAAACTGAGAACTTTCACACGGAGAGGTTTTAGAGAGAAAATACGTTAGAGAGTCAGAGAGAGAGTGTGTGTGTGAGGGTTTTAGAGAAGGATGAACGAAGGGTTGTATTTTTTTTGTTACTTTGGGTTAAGGAAAAATGTTGAGCGGCGGCAACAGAAGCGGCATATAACAATCTTCTAAAAAAAAAACGGCATAGTTCCTCAAAAAAAATAAAATAAAAAACGGCATAGAACAAAAGGTAGAAAACAAAAATAAAGCCAAGCCCAATGTAAAGAGAGAATTACAAAAGGACCTCAAATTTTTAATTTTTAATTTTTTTTAACTGTATCACACTAACCTAAATTTTTAGGGTGAGAATATACATATAAAAAAAAAAAAAAAAAAAAGTTTAACAGTTTTCCATTTTTTAGATTATAAAACTTGTTTTGCAACCAAAAATGATAAAAAATTTTAAAAATATGTAAATTGTTCTGATGACGATATCACACCTCATAATTGATGTTGTTGAATTAGAGACATCATTGGCGTGTGAGAGACTGAGTAATCATCTCCCATGAGATTTAAATGCCTACATGTCTTACACTAATATGAAACTCTCGTACCCCACATTATATGTATTTTACATGGGTGTGCATTACATTCTTCTTTAGAAGCATTGTTAACACAAGGTTAGAAGTTAGAACTATGAATGATAAAGTTCATCATGAAATTAGGATACACCAACTCCCAATTTTGTATATAAAAAAAAAAATCTAATAATAACTTTCCTTTCTAGTGATACAAGCATAAGATTTACGTTTTTTTTTTTTTTTTTTTTTTTGAGAAACAAGATTTACGCAAGTTGTAAACACTATAATTGGGCAATTTTCATATAACTTTCAAGGGGAAAAAAATGTAAATTACATAACAACCTCTTGAAATGACTAAGCTACTTATTTCGTTCCTATTAATTTGTCTTAGTCCATGTTATCAAAGGTAAAAATCCCTTATCTTTCGATTCTCTTCAACCTAGTATTACCGCATATTTTGTGATTGTTTTGCCCAAACCAAATCAAAACAAAACCCAAGAAATGGAGGCAGATTTCGTTGTTTGGAATGAAAGCCTAGTACTAAGTGTAGCAATAAAAAAGTTGTTCAAGAATGGATTCATCGAAGGCTGAAACCCCTGTATGTAAGGCCAATTTGACTTGAGTGGATATACTTTGCTAGAAAAATCAAACTGTTTAGAACATTTGACTAGATTATAGGCAAAAATAGCCAAATACCACCCGAAATAATTAGTGATCTACCACCGTTTCAAAAATTGAGTTTGACATGTAACTCGAATTCCATAAAAACTGTCACAATGACATTCGCTGACCTGGATTATTTTAATTAAAAAATGTCACGCGGAACTTGAGTTTGTGGAACTCAAGTTCCTTATAATGTGTTACTCGAGTTTATAAAACTCAAGTACCATAAAGATTTATGGTCCTTCAGCTTTTCTTCTTTCACTTCATCTTTCACTTCACCGTGTCCCACACGCATAAGCATAAGGCCACGTCTCATTAAGAGATGTTTGACATGATTAACTTTCAGCCAAAAATCCCTACTCACTATATGACAGCTACATCACATATTCTCACTCACTATCAACTAAAAGGGAAGGTATGAAAGCATATTAAGATGAATACAACAACAAAGAATGTGGTCACTGTGGCTAGCATGATTTTTTTCGTTGAAAGCATAGCTTGCGCTAGCCTCCATAAGAGAGAGAAAGAGCTAGAGTGATGGTTCTAGAGAGAGAGAGAGGGAGAGAGAGAGAGAGAGAGAGAGAGAGAGAGAGAGAGAGTGTGTGTGTGTGTGTGTGTGTGTGTGTTAGTGAGTCGGTGTGTTTGATGAAAATGTATGAGTTGAACTCAATTTTAAAGAAAACGAGTTCCACCTTGCATAGAACTCCCGTTTGTACGACTCGAGTTCCAATGACATTATATATATATATATATATATATATATATTTTTTTTTTTTTTTTAATTCCAGGTCAGCTTGTGCTACCGTGTCACTTTTTTTCTCATAAAACTTGAATTTCAAAACAGTAGTAAATCACTAATTATTTCTTAAACAATTGTAGAACACAAATTATTTCAGCCAAAGATGGCATTTGGCCATTTTTGCCCTAGATTATAATAGGTAGGCATCAATAAGTGTTTCTTCAATGGCTGAGCATCAATCTCTCTTCTTCTTCTTTTCTTTTCCTTCTTTTAAATGAAGGGTGGGCATTAAATCAAACACAGGAAGTTGTACTTTGATATTATTAGTTTAGTTACCAATGCCAATTAGATGTACTTTTAGATTTGGAAGTATGTGTTATAAAAATGTTCTTTTTCTTCTTTTGTTTTGTTTTGTTTTGTTTTTTTTTTTTTTTTTCCCCTTTTAAAAAAAAAAAATGAAATATATTGTGTTGAAACCATCTTCATTTATAAAGCTGGTGAATAAATCTTGAAACTAAAGACAATAAATGTTTTCTTATATATTAAATTTTGATTAAAATTTGTACTATGATTTGATGTAATTTTTGTTTATATTTATTATATTTCCAATTAGTCTTGAAACTTCAATGGCCAAAGGCATATACCCAAAAATTAGTAGATAAATATATAGATTATTATATTTAAAAATTTTGGTTGGGTTGGGTAATACCAATACTGCCAAATTTAGATATAGGTAAAAGCTCGTTGTTGATGTTCGGATCCTTATTGAGTGATGAGTATAAATTATTGGCAAGGCTAACCTGTCGTTTTTGAGGCTTCGGCTTATGCTAACGGGCAGAGTTATGAGGAGAGCCGAAGACCCAAAAGGTGACGACCCTTCATGGCTGAAGGGCATGAAGTAGGCTAACGGCCTGAGGCTGACGGTTCTAACAAAACCATGACTTGGCCACCATGCATAAGTATATAAGGGAATAACTTGTGTCCCACGCTGAATGTTAGTCTCCTACAAGGAAAGGGTTCCGTGATCTACGGACTTCTATATGGAAAAGACTTCTATTCCAAGGAAAAAAGGTCAATCCTCAACTACTATAAAAGCCCCAATACTCTCACAAAATCAAGATACGCATAATTAACCCCTCTCTAGCACTCTAGAGTTGTAACAAGTTCTAACTTGACCTTCGGAGGGTATTTGGCCGGCACCACACCGGTGCTCTCTGTTAGGTCTTCTCCTTTTTGTCGTGTAGGTGTCGTTTCGAGTGAGAGCATCATATGACTCACTGGTGATATTTTCGGCATCATCAGTTGGCGCCGTCTGTGGGAAACGGGGATATTTTCTGAGCCATAGAAAACGCTTTCCAGACAAAAGAGTTGTATGGTGCTGACTCGCTCGATGGCAACAACGAACAACGTTCAGGGAGACGAAACCCGAGCAGCGGTTCTCGAAAAGCAGGTGCAGACCTTGGCCGCCGCCGTAGAGTGCCTTACTAAGCAGAACCACGATCTGGAGGAACAGTTACACCAGAAAAATGTAGGTCACGGCACTCAAGAGCAGGACCAAGAAGGCACCAGCATTGATAGAAGAGAACGAGAAAGACAGGAAGGCAGTAATGCTCCGAGTAGGCTGGAGCGACAGAATTTGAGCATGCCATCCCTCACGGATGCAACTCAACCACACATTGCCATGGAGATACAGGCAATAAAGAAGCAAATGGAGGTTATGATGAACGCCCTCAAGGGACGAGTGTCCAACGACCTTGATGATCTGGTAAATCGCACCGACTCACCATTTACTGCAGCTGTCAATTCCTTCCCCCTACCACATAAATTTCGCATGCCGCATATAGACAGTTACGACGGAGTGAAGGACCCATTGGATCACCTGGAGACCTTTAAGACTCTAATGCACCTTCAGGGGGTAGCGGACAAAATCATGTGTAGGGCCTTCCCTATAACGCTGAAGGGCCCCGCAAGGGTATGGTTCAGCCGACTGACGCCGAACTCCATCAGCACTTTCAAGGAGCTAAGCACTCAGTTCACTACACACTTTATTGGGGAACACAGGTATAAGAAGTCCATGGCATGCTTGATGAGCATTAAGCAACGAGAGGACGAGACGCTGAGATCCTACATAACACGTTTCAACAAGGAAGCGCTATCGATTGACGAGAGTGACGACAAAATACTTGTAGCAGCCTTCACAAATGGGTTGCGAAAGGGTAAGTTTTTATTTTCACTATACAAAAACGACCCAAGACAATGTCAGAAGTATTCTACAGGGCCACCAAGTACATGAATGCTGAAGACGTGCTGCAGGCTCGAAAAGAAAAGCCAAGAAAAAGGGAGAGGCAAGAAGAGGCACGACAAGACCAAGGGCGAAAGAGGTCGAGGACAGGAGATCGAAGAGATGAAAGGCATTTTAAACCCTCGGGGGGAAGGTTCACAAGCTTCACCCCGTTAACCGCCCCAATAGATCAGGTCCTAATGCAAATCAAGGACGAAGGGGCTCTGACCTTTCCTGGAAAGCTAAAGGGAGATCCTAGCAAGTGTTCTAGAGATAGATAGAAATGTGAGCAACAGTAAGGGAGGATTGACGAAAGATGGGCGACGGATTTACTCTCCAGGAATCAGTAAATTTTTACTGAACAGTAAGTTTTTATTTTCACTATACAAAAACGACCCAAGACAATGTCAGAAGTACTCTACAGGGCCACCAAGTACATGAATGCTGAAGACGTGCTGCAGGCTTGGAAAGAAAAGCTAAGAAAAAGGGAGAGGCAAGAAGAGGCACGACAAGACCAAGGGCAAAAGAGGCCGAGGACAAGAGACCGAAGAGATGAAAGGCATTCTAAACCCTCAGGGGGAAGATTCACAAGCTTCACCCTGCTAACCGCCCCAATAGATCAGGTCCTAATGCAAATCAAGGACGAAGGGGCTCTAACCTTTCCTGGAAAGCTAAAGGGAGATCCTAGCAAGCGTTCTAGAGACAGATAGAAATGTGAGCAACAGTAAGGGAGGATTGACGGAAGATGGGCGACGGATTTACTCTCCAGGAATCAGTAAATTTTTACTGAACAGTAAGTTTTTATTTTCACTATACAAAAACGACCCAAGACAATGTCAGAAGTACTCTACAGGGCCACCAAGTACATGAATGCTGAAGACGTGCTGTAGGCTCGGAAAGAAAAGCCAAGAAAAAGGGAGAGGCAAGAAGAGGCACAACAAGACCAAGGGCGAAAGAGGCCGAGGACAGGAGATCGAAGAGATGAAAGGCATTCTAAACCCTCGAGGGGAAGGTTCACAAGCTTCACCTCGCTAACCGCCCCAATAGATCAGGTCCTAATGCAAATCAAGGACGAAGGGGCTCTGACCTTTCCTGGAAAGCTAAAGGGAGATCCTAGCAAGCGTTCTAGAGACAGATAGAAATGTGAGCAACAATAAGGGAGGATTGACGGAAGATGGGCGACAGATTTACTCTCTAGGAATCAGTAAAAGTGAAATAGGAAAAATGAGGAGAGGTGGACCATATATATAAAAGGGAAAACGCACGGAAGACGAAGCGACGCCCTCGCCCAGAAGCGGAGCCAACCGGAATACGCCACGTGTCCAAACATTTAATACTGGCTGCATCGTGTGAGTTATTTTCTCTCTCCTGGCCAAAGCACAAGGTAACAACAAAAAATATATAACTTCACCTAACCGTCAATGTAAACTGACGGGAATATGGAGTAGGGGGCAACTGATGAGTATAAATTACTGGCAAGGCTAACCCGTCGTTTTTGAGGCTTTGGCTTATGCTGACGGGTAGAGTTATGAGAAGACCCGAAAGGTGACAACCCTTCATGGCTGAAGGGCATGAAGTAGGCTGACGGGCCTGAGGCTAACGGTTCTAACAAAACCATGACTTGGCCACCATGCATAAGTATATAAGGGAATAACTTGTGTCCCACGCTGAATGTTAGTCTCCTACAAGGAAAGGGTTCCGCGATCTACAGACTCCTATATGGAAAAGACTTCTATTCCAAGGAAAAAAGGTCAATCCTCGACTACTATAAAAGCCCCAATACCCTCACAAAATCGAGGTACGCATAATTAACCCCTTTCTAGCACTCTAGAGTTGTAACAAGTTCTAACTTGACCTTTGGAGGGTATTTAGCTGGCACCACATCGATGCTCTCTGTTAGGTCTTCTCCTTTTTGTTGTGCAAGTGTCGTTTCGAGTGAGAGCATCGTGTGACTCACTGGTGATATTTTTGGCATCATTATTGGGTAAGGTAATACCTGCGATTATTGGGTCGGTCCGGGTATCCATTACCTAATGGATATAACAATCCCTACTGGTAAGTTTCAAGGTCATGTCATTACGTTAATCTCCTATCAGCTGGTAAAAAGTTGACACATCATCCATACCTTTTATCTTACCAATCTACCACAGTACCACTACTGGAGTCTTATCAATTTTATTCTTGAATTTTTTTTCCATTTAACCTTAAATTTCTAAGAATTTCGTTAGTTGTCACTTTTCAAAACAAATTGAGAAACTAACATCTCGAGTTTTTAAAACTCGAGTTCAATGGTGGAACTCGAGTCTTTAATCCTTGAGATCCTGAGTTGCCAAACAACTGACGCGGACAACTTTCCATGTGGAGCCACGTAGAAGTCGAGTTTACAATACTAGAATCTTTAAAACTTGAGTTACAGAAACTCAAGTTTTATCTTTAAACTCAAGTTACAAAAGCTCGATTTTTAAACGAGAAAAATCTTATAATTTCAAACGCACTTTCAAAAAAATAGACACTCTCACTTAAACGAGCAAAATTACTCAAACACTCTCACTCAAACACTCTCCTCCCTCACACCCAAACATTTAAACCCAAAACTCTCACTTTACCGGAGACGAGCTCCTCTCATCAGCAGTAGAAACCCTCACTCATTGGCGACCTCTCACTCAAACACTCTCCTCCTTCAAACAACCAAACACTGAAACCCCAAACCCTCACTCTACTGGAGACGAGCTCCTCTCATTGGCGGCCATAATACCCTCACTTTGTCTCTCACTCAGGTTAGTAGTACAACACAACTCCTTTCATTCTATATTTTCAATTTGTTGCTTATATTTACTCTTTAAGAAGGGAAGATTTAATTAATAATCTAATGCAAGTTTTGAGTTTTAGGGTTATTATCAATGAGAGAAAAAAAGAAGAATTTTAAGGCTTTGTTTGAGTGTTCTAAGGCTTGGGGTTTTACACATTGATTTCAAGCTTTTTGTTTCTTTTTCTTTTTCTTTTTTAGATACAATCAAATAAGAAGATATCAAATCTATGTAATATAATCTATTAATTTATAGAAGAAGATATGGGATTGGGGATCTATTCTGATTTTCTTTCCTTTCATTTTAAGATACACCAAATAGTTAATAATAATATATATTAATATTATTACGTTGCAATTGATTTGGATATTTGGTGCGGACACAAGATACTAGCCTCCAATTATATGCATGTATGAGAGGAAGAGCAAAAAGAAGACAGTCCAACCTATGGCCTTATGGATGGAGCCTGTTAGTAATTGGGCTTGAGATTAAGCAAGCCCGAGCATTTAATAATTAGGGTTTTTTTTAATGCATCTTATTATTAGCTATTTAAGCACTTTTTCTAAATATTGTAAGACAGTTTTGAGAATTATAAAAAAAAAAAAAAAAAAAAAAAAAAAAGTGTGTTTCTTTTACACTAGTGCCGACTCCAATTTTGCTTGGTGCTGACTCCAAGCAACCCTTAGGTGTTGACTCCTAGGGTTTATTCTTGATTCTATTGTTGTTTATTTGTTCCATTGAAATAGTGTGGTTGTCTTACGTCAGTTTTGGTATCAGAGCAGACTTATGGTCCATACAACACAACCATAGACAACCATTTGAAAGCAAAAACCATTAAAGAGCAAGCCAACCAAATATGACATTACCTTTCAAGTTTTTGCCCCATGAGATCTTGAACAAGCCTAAACCAGCCCCTGCAGTTCGTATATACCCCCTTTGGCCATATGAGTTCTTCATCCCCAAACCAACAGAGAAGCCAACGACCCCTCCCAAGCCCGTGACCATCATTCGTGCCTGCCTTTGATCACTGGACCCACAAACCAAAAAAAAAAAAAAAAGAAGAAGTGACCCACGCAAGACCCATCAGCCCAAACCCATTGTCGACCTCGACCCACCACTGCTGAGATTGACGAGCCACTGCCACTGCCGAGACCCGAGACAAGCTTCCACCCACCGTTGTATGTGCCTCCTTCACGCCGCCACCAGGCGTTGGTCCTCTACGCCAATCAAAGTCGACCGCAAAGATAGCCTTTTAAATTCTTTGAGTTTTGTTAGTTAGTTCTGAGTTTATGTTGTCCCTTTAAGTTTATCATGACTTTTGTATTTTGCTATTTTTTCATTAAAAAAAAAAAAACCAAATCTGACCAAGCAGATCCCAGGCTGTGACAGACTAGCCCAAGCCTAAGAGCATGTCATCCAAGTGGGCTTCCATTACAAGGTTCAGGTTCTTTCTTTGTTTCATTGGTAGCCTCAATTTGTCATTTTTAATACATCTCTAGTTTCTTAAGGTGCATACCCCACCATTAGTTTATTTAATTTACCTTGTTTGGTAGCTAGTTGTTGTGTTGGCCATCTGTTTCTTTCAATTCCCATTAAAAAAAAAACAAAAACAAAAACAAAAGCTATCTATTTCCTTTGATTAGCTAAAGCCAAGCCAAGCCAAAAAAAAAAAAAAAAGTAAACAAGGGGGGCTTTGAAATAGCTGATTCTCAATATTAATTGTGGAGCTTATTGGAATTTGAATTTTATTTGGGCTATCTCTCAATATTGTGAACACTGTCACTACTTGACTGCAATTTATTCCTTTGATTCATTGATCTAGTCTCTAGTTGTTGTGTTGGCCATCTATTTCTTTCAATTCCCATTAAAAAAAAAACAAAAACAAAAACAAAAGCTATCTATTTCCTTTGATTAGCTAAAGCCAAGCCAAGCCAAAAAAAAAAAAAAAAAGTAAACAAGGGGGGCTTTGAAATAGCTGATTCTCAATATTAATTGTGGAGCTTATTGGAATTTGAATTTTATTTGGGCTATCTCTCAATATTGTGAACACTGTCACTACTTGACTGCAATTTATTCCTTTGATTCATTGATCTAGTCTCTACATGTACTCTTGCTTGACCTTGATTTTACATTGAGAATTGGTTATTTGAATTTTTGGGAATCTCAATTGCATTCATAAATATAGTGTTGCACACATCTACGTAGTGGTCACATCATGTCAAACCCTGAACATCAATCCACTTCTGAGCCTAAGTCCTCCTTAGAGCAAACTATGGAAAACCTAGCAAAAACTATCCATGCTTTATTGGAAAGGGTAGAGCAAGTTGAAGCATCTCAAAGAGAGACTATTAACCATAAAGGATATAACATGCTGAGGCAAAATAACCACGGTTGCTTTATTAGGGCTCCAAACTTTGAACATGATCACTATAATCATAATGGCCCCAAGGATTATGATAGGATGTCCAAGGAAAAGATAGAAGCACCCATCTTTGATGGTTTCCTAGACTCATGGGTTTTCACTGATTGGTTACGTTAGATGGAGAAATTCTTTGACTATTACCATTGGGTTGAGAATAAGAAGGCGAGGTATGCCAGGATGAAGTTAATTGGAAGAACCGACCTTTTCTGGGAGGACCTTGAGGATACCCTTAGGCGACGACGTCAGCCCCCCATTACTGATTGGCTTGAGATGAAGGATGCACTTTCGAGGAATTATCTTCCTCCAACTTATATGAGCTCCCTCCTTAAGGAGTGGATCACCTAAAGCAAGGCACTACTCCTGTGGCTGAATATATAAAGAAATTCAAAGAATTTAAAAGGCAAATTCAAATAGTCAAGGAAGAAGTTGTCACACTCGATAGGTTCAAGAAAGGTTTAAATGCTAACCTAATAGGCGAGATTATCACTCGAGGAGTCACTACCTTAGGAGAAGCATATGACCTTGCTAGGAATTGTGAATTAGCATCCAAATCTATCTTTTGGCGACGTTTTGAGCTCCGGAGTGTCCCTACCAACCCTCAACCTTTTGGTAGCAAATCTAAACTTGCCTTACCCCTTCCTAAGGTCAACCCCAATAGCACCTCAATAGAAAAAAAGGGCAAGGGAAAATGTGTGGTTTATGAGACGTCAAGATTAGGCTCTCGCCTTCAATGTTTCAAATGCAATGGGGTTGGACATATCGTAGCTAGATGTCCCTCTCGAACCCCTGTCATTCAAGAGGATGATGAAAAGGTAGAAGATGTTGAGGAGCTTGTGTATGACCCAAATGTTGAAGAAATCCAAGATGTTGAGGTAGAATGGCAAGATGATCCTAGCTACCTTGCGTGCATTAGAGCCATCTCTCCCCAGGTTGATGATTTCAAGGACATCTTTGGTGTCCCTAAAGTGAATGTGGTAAGGTGTGCTTTGGCAGAACATAAAGACATTGATGATTAGCGCAGGAGTGCCATCTTCCAAATTTACACCAAGTGTGGGGACAAAACTTGCAAGGTTATTATAGATAGTGAGAGTTGTATTAATACGGTGTCCTCTAACATTGTTTCCCTCCTAGGCTTGAAATTGATTCCACACTCTAACCCATATAAAGTTTCTTGGGTAGATACTTCTTCCATAGCCATCAAAGAAAGATGTGTTGTCCCACTTCAATTCCTCACCTATAAGGCTAAAATGTGGTGTGATGTAATTCCCATAGATGTAGGGCATATTATCTTAGGTAGACCTTGGCTTTATGATTTAGATGTCACCCTTCATGGGCGATCCAATTCTTGCACATTTGTGTTTGAAGGTAAGAAAATTGTGCTCAATCCTTTGAAACCCAAGCCAATCGACATGAGCAAGAAGAAAGAAACACCAAAGGCGAAAGGTTTGAACATCATAAGCTCAAAGGTCTTTGAAAGGGTAGCAATTAAAGTATCCGTTGTGTTTGCCTTAGTTGCCAAGGAACTTCATGGAGAGGCCCGTGAGGAGCAACCTGAAGAAGTGAAGTCAGTGCTTCAGGAATTTAAGGATATTTTCCCTGAGGAACTTCCTAATCATTTGCCGCCCATGTGTGACATACAACTCGCCATAGATTTTATGCCTAGAGCAACCCTACCAAACTCGCCACACTATAGGATGAACCCTACAGAGCATGCCGAGTTGCAAAAGCAAGTAGAAGAGCTACTTAAAAGAGTTTTGTTCATGAAAGTATGAGTTCTTGTGCAGTCCTTGCACTCTTGACTCCAAAGAAAGATGAAACTTAGAGGATGTGTGTTGATAGTCGTGCCATCAACAAGATCACTGTAAAATATCATTTTCCTATCCCTTAGTTGGATGACATGTTGGATATGATGGCTGGAGCAACAATCTTCTCAAAAATAGACTTGAAAAGCGGATATCATCAAATTAGGGTTCGTCTTAGTGATAAGTGGAAAACTGCCTTCAAGACAAAAGATGGTTTATATGAGTGAATTGTCCAATGCTTCTAGTACCTTTATGAGAGTGATGACTTAAGTGCTTAAGCCTTTTGTGGGGAAATTCTTGGTTGTGTACTTTGATGACATCCTCATCTATAGCAAATCTAGAGAGCAACACTTAGACCACTTAACTCAAGTTTGTATTACCCTTAAGAAAGAGAGTTTATATGGCAACCTCAAGAAGTGCTCTTTCTTTACCGATAAAGTCATCTTCCTAGGTTTCATAGTATCCTCAGAGGGAGTTTCTGCTGACCCCCAAAAGGTTCAAGTGATTATGGATTGGCCTGAGCCCAAAAATAGCCATGAAATTCGAAGCTTTCATGGGCTCGCTTCCTTTTATTGCTGATTCATCAAAGGGTTTAGTACCATTATGTCCCCCCATCACTGACTGCATGAAACAAGGGGAGTTTATTTGGACAAAAGTTGCTGCTAAGGCTTTCAATGAGGTAAAATAAAAGATGACTGAGACACCTGTCATCCGTCTCAGTGATTTTACCAAGCCTTTTGAAGTAGAATGTGATGCCTTAGGCCTTGGCATAGAGGGAGTACTTAGTCAAGAGCACCACCCAATTACTTATTTTAGTGAGAAATTGAAGGATGCTAAGCAAAAGTACTCCACATATGATAAAGAATTTTATGCCATTGTTCGAGTTCTTTGGCATTGGTTACCTGTTATCTCTAGAATTTGTTATCTACTTTGATCATGAAGCTTTGCGCTATCTCCATTCCCAAAACAAGCTGAATTTTAGGCATGGTAGTTGGGTTGAATTTTTGCAACGCTACTCCTTTGTGGTGAAACATAGGGCGAGAGTTGAGAATAAGGTTGCTGATGCACTAAGTCAAAGGGTATCTTTGCTATCAGTCATGAGTGTTAAGGTTATTGAGTTTGAACGACTCAAGGATGACTATGAGTCATGCCCAGATTTTGGGGAGCTCTACACTAGCCAAAGTAATGTCACACGGTCAATCCTGGATGATTATACCCTTTAAGATGATTACTTGTTCAAAGCCAATAAGTTATGCATCCCTCAGTCTTTAGTGAGAGATTTCCTAGTTTGGGAGATACATGCGGGAGGCCTTATAGGTCATTTTGGCCGTGACAAAACAATTGAAGAAGTAGAACGTCAATTCTATTGGCCTGGTCTTAAGAGGGGCATTGCAAAGATAGTTGGTCAGTGTCGTACATGTCAACTAGTCAAACATCACAAGCAAAACACTAGCTTGTATACGCCTTTACCTGTGCCAGATCGCCTGTAACAGGATGTGAGCATGGACTTTGTGTTAAGTTTGCCCTTCACCTTTAGGAAACATGATTCTATTCTAGTTGTTGTTGATCGCTTCTCTAATATGGCTCATTTCCTACCATGTTCTAAGACCTTTGATGCTTCTAAGATTGCAAAACTCTACTTTGATGAGATTGTCAAACTTTATGGTCTTCCCAAAACCATAGTGTTTGATAGGGATGTTCTTTTCATGAGTTAATTTTGGAAGACTTTGTGGCATTTAGTAGGCACCAAATTGAAATTTTTCGCGACATTTCATCCTCAAACTGATGTCAAACTGAGGTGGTTAATCCTAGTCTAGGCAACCTCCTTCGGTGTCTAGTGTGTGAAGCCAATCGGAATTGGGTTTCAATTCTTCCTATAGCCCAACTTGCATATAATAGCTCTGTCAATAGGTCTATAAGCGCTAGTCCTTTTGAGATTGTGCATGGGTATACACCTAGGAAGCCCTTAGATCTTTTGCCCATGTCCTAACATGTTAGAATTTCTGAGTCTACTAAGGCAATTGCATGACATATTCTTGATTTGTATAATGAGATTCACAAAAAAATTCAAGTAAGTAATTTTCAATATAAAATTCATGCTGACACTCATCGACATCATGCAGAGTTTCGGGTAAGGGATTATGTCATGATTCGGATTCGACCTGAACGGTTTCCCTTTGGGATTGTTAAGAAATTGCAGGCTCGTAGTGCCGGACCATTCAAGATATTGAAACAAATGGGCCCAAATGCATATGTCATTAACCTTCTTCATTATTATGGTATTAGCTCCTCCTTTAATATAGAGGATTTAGTTGCTTATAAAAGCCCCACAGATATTCCTGATACCCCTTTTGATGAGCCTTTGCTTGATCCTATTGATGCCCTTATCCCTATCTCTTTACCCTTAAATCTGCCCTATGCACATAAAGAATCTATTGATGCTATTTTAGATGAACAGATTGTTTCTACCAGGGATGGAGGAGTTCACTGTTTCCTAGTTCGCTGGCAAGGGCGACCAGATTCTGATTGCACATGGATTACTAGAGATAAGTTACATCAATTGGATCCTGACTTGCTTGAGTACTATTAGAGCTTTTCAGATTTCCACTCGACGGGGTCGAGATCTTCTCACCCGGGGGGAGTTAGTGAGGACATAAGGTACAAGCCTCCAATTATATGCATGTATGGGAGGACAGAAGGCAGCCCAACCTATGGCCTTATGGATAGAGCCTGTTAGTAATTGGGCTTGAGATTAAGCAAGGCCAAACATTTAATAATTAGAGTTTTTTTTTTATGCATCTTATTGTTAGCTATTTAAGCACTTTTTCTAATTATTATAAGACAGTTTTGAGAATTATAAAAAAAAAAAAAAAAAAAAAAAAAAAAAAAAAAAAAAAAAAAAAAAAAAAACTTTTGTTTCTTTTACACTGGTGCCGATTCTAGTTTTGTTTGGTGCTAACTCCAAACAACCCTTAGATGCTGACTCCTAAGGTTTATTCTTGATTCTATTGTTGTTTATTTGTTCCATTGAAATAGTGTAATTGTCCAATGTCACTATCTAATATAATTAATAGAATAAGAAGATATAAGATTAGGGGAATCCTATATCACCGTGTTAATTTATTTTCCGTTGCATTTAGTTTATTTGGTGATTTGTTGATGCCTCCACGATTTGCATGTAATTTGGCCAAATTAATTAACTTGGGCAATTGAATTAATTAACCGGAGTCAATTTATGTTAATCCATCAGCCAAGATCATCTCAATGTTAGTAATGGTTAGAACCTGTGTATCACACACATAGGTAAACTTCAACTTCCTTCTTCACATTCATGCATACATCTTAAGAATGTTCTTAGAGTTCCTAATACAGCTTCCAATCTTTCTTTTGTTCATAAGTTGTGTCATGACATTCATCGTTCTTGTTATTTTGATGAGAATGTCCTTTCAATCTAGGCTTTGGCCACGGGGAAGGTGCTTTACCAGGGCAAGAGTGAAAATGGTGTTTATCCAATCTATCCTAATCAAGCTACAAATCTTCTTTTACCTAATAAGACTTCCAATCATGTTGCTTCTAGCAATTCAAGCTGGCTGCTTTGGCATAGTAGATTGGGTCATCCTCATCATCAAATTCAGCATTACTTGTTTCCTAGTTTTACTATTCCTGCAAATAAGCGTTCTTGTATACATTATCGTCATGGAAAGACTCAAAATTACATTTTCTTACTTCCGATTATGTTGCTTATTCACCCTTTGAACTTGTCATACTGACAGGGACGGAACCAGGATTTAAACTTAGGGGGGGCGAAAGCATGAACCAAAAAAATTTCAAGTGACATGGTTTATTAAAAAAAAAAAATCATGATAGACAAAACGATTGCACTTTATTATCATAAATATTTAAGTCAAGAAGGAAATAATATGAACAAAAAAAAGTTGAAAGTTACAATATGATATTCAAACCTTTTTGAAGAAGAATAAAAAAAGAAGATGACTTCGGATCTCCAAATTTTGGATAATTGGAATTAATATGTTGATTTTATCACATTGACCAACTTAACAATATGATAAACCCATACTTTTGGATGCAACTAAAAATCACACTAATGAAGTTTTCAAAACTTTGTTTGAGGATTTTAAAAAATTGGGATATTAATATTAAGAGTTGGCAATGCTACATCATCAATATTGGCTTCTAAAAGAATTTTGCATTTTATCTTTTGAAAAAAAATTTAAATATTGTAATTGACTTTCCCATAATTTATAAATCAATTAAAAAGTTATATAAATTATTGTCACCCCTGTAAGGGAATTTTTTTTTTCTATGAGATTTTTTTGGTTATGAGTTATTGAATTATGATATTGGTGATTTGTAGATTTTTTGTTGTGTCGTATTTGGAATATGGAGGGGCCATGGGTCCAAAGAAAGGGTTAAGTGATTAGTTTCTTTTGCGCTATTTAAACCAATCCAAAAATTTGAGGGGGGCCAACTATAAATTCTAAAATATGGGCATGCAAATAAAATAGCTAATTTAAAGAAGAGAGGGGGGGGGGGGGGGGGAGGGGGCAATGGCCCCCCCTTGCCCCTTAATGGGTTTGTCCCTGCATACTGATCTATGGGGTCCATTTCTTGTAGATTCAATAAATGGCTTTAAATACTATGTTGCTTTTGTTGATCATTTTACCAGATTTACATGGCTCTATTTGCTTGCTAACAAATTTGAAGTTCATGCTAAATTTGTTCAATTTAGAGCCATGGTTGAGACATAGTTCAATACCAAAATAAAAATTTTGAGATCAAATTGTGGGGGGGGGGGGGGGGGGGGGAGGGGTGAGTACACTTCTAAATGTTTTGAATCTTTGTTGGCTAATCATGGTATTATACACCAAGTATCTTGCACATACACACCTCAACAGAATGGACTTGTAGAAAGGAAGCACAGGCACTTAATTGAAACTACTATTACCCTACTTTCATAAGCATCTCTCCCTTCTACCTATTGATCATTTGTTGTTTAAACTGCTTCTTTTCTTATCAACCTTTTACCTACTACTGTACTGCAGTTCCAGTCTCCATGGTTGAAAATTGTATTATCATACTCCTAATCTTTCTCAATTAAAGATATTTGGTTGTGCTTGCTACCCATACCTTAGGCCATATACCAGCAACAAACTTGACCCTAGAACTACTGAATGCATTTTCCTTGGCTATTTTACTCATTCCAAGTGCTATATGTGTTTTGATCTTCTATCTCAAAAATTATATACTTCTAGGCTTGTTCCCTTCAATGAGTCTAAGTTCCCTTTCTATTCACTTACTTCACAACTGCCTTAGTCCACTTCATCTTTGTGATCTTCATCTTGGTTTTCTAATATGCTTTTTCTCCACTCTACAAACCTTCCTTTTGTTCTTGGTCCATATCCCTCTTCCAACTTGTCTCAAAATGAACCTATAATCCTTGCAACATACCTCTCTTCTCTTCCTACAGATAGACCTTCTACTCCATAACCATCCCCTACTATAGCAACCATCACTATTGCAGCACTTATCACTACTGTAGACCCAGTCTTTTCTGTAGAACTTAACCCAACACCACCTGAACCACTACCTAGTGTAGCACCACTTTCTACTGCATCTATGAACCCAGTACCACCTGTCCTACCTACTAATACTCATTCTATGACCATTAGGTCCAAGAATGGAATCTCAAAACCCAAACTTTGTTACAAAGCTACCATTAACTATACTTATACTAAACCTCCAACCTATAAGATTGCATCTCAATACCCTCAATGGTCAATGGTGTAAAGCCATGGATGAAGAGTTTCAAGCTTTGTAAAGACAACAGACATAGGCTTTGGTTCCTCCACCACCTCATGTCAATTTAGTTTGGTGCAAATGGGTTTTCAAGCTTAAGCTGAACAGTGATGGTACTATTTCCAGGTATAAAGCCAAACTTATGGCTAAGAGATTCCATCAACAACTTGGCATAGACTACCAGGAGACATTTAATCCTGTGGTTAAACTTGCCACTGTTAGACTTGTGTTGGCCATTGCTCTTAGCTTTAATTGGTCAATGAGACAACTTAATGTTTCAAATGCCTTCCTTCATGGCTACCTTAAGGAGAAGGTACATATGTAGCAACCTCCTGGGTATGTTGATTCTTCTTATCCTCATCATGTTTGTAAACTCCATAAATCCCTTTATGGATTGAAGTAGGCACCCAGGGCTTGATTTAATAGGTTTACCATTCAACTTCATATAAATTTTTAAATATTTGGCATTTTATATGTTTTGCTAATTTATTGCTTGTGCTGACTGACATTGACCTACCTCTGTTTTAGGTTGAGGAACTTTATTTGAATAAAACAGTGCTTGAGACGGTAGTAGAAGCTACAGAGGACTGGAGGAGTGATGACATAAAGGGACTCCTTGGGTGTTGTAATTTTAAAGCTGATATGCTTGATAGAAAGGTTTCTCTGTTAAGTGGTGGTGAGAAGGTAAACTAAAACTGTATGCTCTTATGTGATTTTGCATTATCCTTTATTTCATTTTTTTTTTTTTTTGAGAAATTGGTTTTGTATTATCTCCTAGTGGACATTCATCTGGCATTTTTTTTTTTGATAAGTGGACATTCATCTAGCATCTTTTTTTCTTTTCTTTTTTTTGATAAGTGGACATTCGTTAGGCATTCATGTGTTACATAACAAGTTCTGTTTTGTGTTTCAAATCTTTAACTGGGAAATTTACTTATAAAAAATTAAAAAAAAAAAATTAATGGGAAATGAATTTATTATTTTCTTAGTCTCTTGTATATACTCTAGAGTGGTATTGTACTTTAATGGAAAGCAGAAATTATAACCAGCATGAATTTCCTAGTCTCTTGTATATATTTCATAATGCTAAGAGTACTATTGTAGTTTAATGGAAATCAGAAATTACCACCACCACAATCTGGTGGATTTCATTTCTGGTGATAGTTTGAGGATTTTTGGTCAAAGTCTTGTGATTTTTTGAATGAAAACTGCTGAGATGATAGACAAAATATACAACTAAAAACCACCCCTGCAAAAGTAAAACTAATACAGCACCCCCAAACCCAATCACACCAGATCATCATAGCACCAAATGCTAGTGAAAACCACAGCAAGTCAGCAACCACTCAGCCCACTTATACAAATTTTACTAGAGAAAATGGTAAAATGTTAATATATTCAATTAAATGCTAAAATCAAAATCAAAATCATTTGTCCTCCAAATGGTCACCTTCATTTTAGTCCACAATACGTACCCTGGGATACCTACCCCAAAGTCCCAATATACTGGTGGCTGCTCTGTTGCCTCAGCCTCCTTCACCTCCTCTGGCTTTGGCTTTGGATGGTTGAAGGGCTGGAGCTGCGGGTCAATGTCATCCCCTATTACATCTGCCTCTTCATATGCCTCTTCCTCTTTAAAGGATAATTTATCTTCCTTAGTCAGAACCTGATTAAAGTCCCCAATGCAAAGCCAAACAGGGTGGGAAATTTGTTTAAAATATCTCAATTGCTGCCAAACCTCTCCTCTTTTGGCAAGCTCTGGATTAGTGTGAAGGTTTGTGTTCTTTAATAATCATTAGTGTAAAGGTTTTGGAGAGTGAGGAGAGCCCTACAAATTTAGTTAGCGCTATGCCATTCACCTGTGCAATGACATAACACTAGTTAAATTGAATAGTGGCACTCATTAAAGGAAAAAAAAAAAAAAAAAAAAAAAAAGGAAGAAAGGTGGGTACTAGTTAAGTACGACCACAAAGTGTCAAATATATATTTCTTTTGCCTGATCACATTTTCATTATGATTCATGTCTCAAAATATTTTTAATTACATTTCATGTGTTTTAACTAACATTATCATCCTATCAAAAAAAAAAAAAAAAACATTATCATATTACTTATTTTGGTAAAAAGTTGTATGAATAGTGTTGACTAAGAGCGACTGCAAAGTGTCAAAATATATTTTCTTTGGATTGAGCACATTTTTTATTATGCCCCTGAAATATGAGCATATGTTTTTTGTTTTTGTTTTTGTTTTTGTTTTTGTTTTTTTGTTTTTTTTATTGTGGATCTTAAAAATTTTCAATGAAAATATCAAACTAATAAAATTAGTTAAGCTACAACTACTATGAGATTCTTAACAATATGAGTATACATATTTGCTGTGGGAAAAGATGATTGATACATTAACCTACCAAAATCGGGAAGACTTTACCAAATATATCTAGCCTTGTCAAGTATATATTTGTCTATTTGGACGATTCTTCTCAAAACTTTATGAGTACGATCACAACAGTGTGTGTAAGTTGACAACTTTTGAATATTGAAATTGTAGATCTATATAGACTCACCATATTTTTTCATTACTTACAAATTGTTACGTAAACAAGGTGTGTCTAAAATTGTGAAAATTGTTGTAGTAGTAAACTTACTCCAAAATAGTCAAATGGGATTGTGGACCCATTTGGACCTACCATTTCTTTTGCTTGACCACATTTTCATTATGTTTTACATCACTTGTGTTTTAACTAACACTAGTTTCTTTTATCCAAATAATAATAATAATAATAATAATAATAAAAATACTAGTCTATGAGCGCGTTCTGCTCATGTTCAGAGACCCTTTATTAATGAAGACAAATGAAATTGCAAAGGGGAAAAATCGTTCAATTATTCGAATGAGCAAATAAAAATAAATCCTATTTGAATGGGGTAGATAAAATAAAATAAAGCTTATTTGAAAAGAGTTTTTGTTTGTCACATTTTAGTTGAATGGCATTGTGACTTTTTTTCTAAAGCTCTATATATTTGAAGAGAGTATTTATGTGTTATAATAATTATTTCCAACGGACTCAGTTAAAGATTTGGAGCATGGTTTTAGGATTCATCAAAATTCTTGAAGTAACATTTATCAATTAAAGAGAAAAACATAAAAGCCTTTATATATGAATGAAAGGCAACCTCTAAACCTATCAAAACAAAAAAACAAAAAACAAAAAAAAAACTTATTTTCTGTAATCTCATCCCCCAATTTTTTTGTCTCTCTTAATCCCCACCTCCAAAAACTTCTAGCGCCATCATAAAACGTTGCTTGAGTTTCAAATTTGTGCCTGAGACTCTAGACATGATCTATCAATTCGTCTCGGTAAAGTTGTATTGTGCAATCAAATAAATGAAAATTTAAAAAAAGAAAAGAAAATAAAACAATTGGAAATGTGGAAAAGAGATAAGAGAATTAGGGTGAGTTTGGTTCAGCTTTTTGTAAAAGTGCATAATGAAAAAGTGGAGTTTTCAAAAAGTGCATAATGAAAAAGTGCATTTTCAAAAAGTTGAGTGTTTGGTAAAAACTGTTAAAAAATGCTTTTTGAAAAAACTAAGTATTTGGCTAGCATTTATAAAAGTGGCAGTTTGAGGGGTAAATTACCAAAAAGGACAATGTATATATAAGGGAGTTTATTTCATACTTTTTTTTTTTTTTTTTTTATGTGAGTTTATTTCATACTTAAATCAACTACTTCATATACTTACTAAAAAAAAAAATAATAATAATAATAATAAATGTAGGGTCACGATTTGTAGCCCAAGTCCAAAAGGTATGGGATACGAGCCCAATGAGCCCAGTACAATGAATTTGTAGAGAGTGGGTGAAAGAGCTGGGTTTTTGGTGGATTGAACAACGGTTAGTAAGGATTTCAAAGATGAACAAGCGTGAAACACACGCAAAAATTCATGAACTGGTTGTCCGAGGAGGTGGATTATAAAGATAAACCAATAGAACTGAATGCTAATACAGATTTGAATACTACAGTTGTTCTTTTCTTATTTTTCCCCCCTCTTGCATGCTCAAGGACAGGAGGGAAGCCAACGATCAAGGAACTCTCCTGCAAGTCACGAACCGAGAACCAAATGCCTGAGTGAGCTCATGAAAGGAGTTTATGGATTCTGCTTTTAGGTCGTTGAACCATCTCATCGCGATGGGTCCGAGACTAGATGGGAAGACTTTGCACATCAAGGTCTCGTCCTTAGAATGGATAGCCATTCTCTGGTTGAAATGGCTCATATGTTCAACGGGATCTGTTCTTCCGTTATAAATTGTGAATGTTGGCTGATGAAAATGCTGAGGAAGTCTTGCCTCCTCAATCCTACGTGTAAAAGGTGACTCAAAGATTTGGTTTAAGGCTTTACTCATAGCATCGTTTCTTACGCCCCTATGTGGCGGGCTTCTAAATTGCTGCTCATAATGGTACTCATCTTCGTAGGAGAAGAATTCGCTGGGTGGAGTTCAAGACCTCCGCTTGTAATTAACATCCCTTTCGTCATCAGAAGACATGTCAGAGTTCGGAGAAGCTTGTCTCTTCCTTACATGACGTAACTTTCTTTTTAACTGATCGATCTCCAGTTGCATGATCTTGTTGTTTTTTGCATGGGAGATATGGCTTCTACCTCGAGGTTGGCTCTTATCTATATGTGCAAGGTGGACACTTCCTTCATGATCACCTTTTTGCTCGAGGTTAAGAAAGGGGTCACCATGTTGAGATTCTCTCGACTCTGCTTGTTGTGGACTTGGTTCTGCTATAGTTAACCGTTGCTTTCACTACAACACAAGCTCTTCCTACAGACGGCGCCAATTGTAGGGTCACGATTTGTAGCCCAAGCCCAAAAGGTATAGGATATGAGCCTAATGAGCCCAGTACAATGAATTTGTAGAGAGCAGGTGAAAGAGCTGGGTTTTTGGTGGATTGGACAACAGTTAGTAAGGATTTCAAAGATGAACAAGCATGAAACACATGCAAAAATTCATGAACTAGTTGTCCGAGGAGGGGGAAAAATAAGAAAAGAACAACTGTAGTATTCAAATCTATATTAGCATTCAGTTATATTGGTTTATCTTTATAATCCACCTCCTCGGACAACCGGTTCATGAATTTTTGCGTGTGTTTCACGCTTGTTCATCTTTGAAATCCTTACTAACCGTTGTCCAATCCACCAAAAGCTAAGCTCTTTCACCCACTCTTTACAAATTCATTGTACTGGGCTCATTGGGCTCATATCCCATACCTTTTGGGCTTGGGCTACAAATCGTGACCCTACAATAAATATATATTATTGGTATTATTTTAATAATGTTTGGGCAATTTTTCTTTTTTAGTGTCATAATTATTTGTTATTACCATTAATGACTTCTTATTAATATTAATTAAATCTAAATAATTTTCATCATCATGATGAAGCACAAAATGAAAACGTAAAAAGATGATAAAATATACACCAATAATCCAAGTTTAAATTGTACTACATAAAAATGTAAAAAGATATAAAATACATATCAATAACCCAAGTTTAAAGTACAACACAAAAATGTAAAAAAGATGATAAAATACATACCAATAACCCAAGTTTAAATTGTACTACATGATATTATAAAAAAAAAGTCAACTACTAATTATTATCCCCCCAAATGGAATTTGCAATGGAATCACAAAGAACCATCATCACAGGGTCTATTAAAGATCCTGAGTTTTGCTCATAACTGCCATGCTTCACTATTATGTTCTCTTCTAGAAATTGAATCTCGATTGGCGTTTATGAAGCCCCTATCATCCCTATCATTTAGTCTAACAAAATTATGAAGAGCCATAGTAGCAAATACAATAAGTATTTGGATATGGAATGGAAAAGATGGCATGTTTCTGATAATTCTCCATTTATTCTTTTACACACCAAAAGTGCACTCAATCACACATCGAAGAGATGAGTGAGCATGATTAAAATTTTCATGTCTAGTTCTAGGGCTTCCACCTCTCCTTCGAAAGTCCTGAAGATAGTATGATATCCCTTTGTATGGTAAGTCAGTCTAAGTCTAAAGTCAATACACTGCATTATAAAAAAAAAATAGTCACAAGGCAAAAAATGAGATAAAGAAAAAGAGAGAGAGAACGTCGCTCTCAGTTAGAGGCTCAGAGCAAAGATGAGATAAAGAAAAAGAGAGAGAACTGAAATAGCTTGATGTTGCTTGAAGTTCTTAGGCCGATCTTGCCGTCGCCAATCTCCAATCTGGGCAAGGGAATCTCCGATCTCGCTGTCGACTGCTCTGGGTATAGCTGTTGCAGCGTTGCTGAGTCGCTTTTGCAGAGGACCGGAGGTTCTTATATGAGAGAAACCCATGCTCTAGTTTCTTTAGGGTAGTAATCGGGTATATAAGTATATTGGGTTTTGGTTTTTTATTTTTTTGAGAATCCGTGGGTTTGCTTTACCTTTTTTTTTTCTATAAATTGGGTTTGTAATATGTTGTTTAGGATTGATGTTGGCTTTTTTTTTTTTTTTTGGTGGGCTTGTTCTGTTTCAAATTTTTTTTTTTTTAGATTTTAGTTCAAAATTTTTATTTGGTTTTTTTTTTTTTTTTTGCTTGAAAGTAGAGCAAATAAATTTTTTTTTAGGATGTTCCTAATTTTGGTTGAGGGTGTTCTTAATTTTTTTTAAGGGCAAACAAATAAAATTTTTTTAGGAACACCGTCATGGCATCGCCATTGATTTAAGTAATAACATAAAGGACCCATTTAAAAATTTTGCAGGCTTCTGAAATGCTAGGGCTGGCCCTGATCTGCAGGTCCATGGTGGTAGGGATGGGTTCAGCTACTCTCGTGGATTTGGATTGAGGTTTGGGTCGGTGGTTGATTTTGTGAGTTTGGGCCGGTTGGTGAGGGAGGTTTTTTCCTTTTGTGTATTTATAATTATATTTTTGATCTGAGGGCGGTGTATAAGTGTATATATATACACGTATAGGAGGTAGGGTTTTCAAATTACTTTACAGCGAGTGAGAGAGCATTCAGAGAGAGATGAAACGTACAAACATGGAGAGTGAGAGTTGGAGGAGGGAGAGGTGTTCCAATTTAGAATTAGCGGATGAATTGTTGGAAGAAATTCTATCGAGGCTTCCAGTGAAATCTATTGTACGTTTCAAGTGCGTGAAAAAGTCATGGTATAGTCTTTTTGAAAACCCTAGTTTCATTGCCAAGCACCACCGCCTCCGTTGTTGTACTCAAACGAATCCAAGTTTACTGATCGAGAGCAGTGACTCTGTAGACGACATCATTGTCATGTCCCTGCTGCACCCTCCTTATAATGAAGTACGTATGTTGGACATGAACATTCGTTTTAATAATACAAACGGCGGCTTCAGCATGAGACTCCTTCTACCAAATATGCGTGGTTGCATTAATGGCATCATTTGCATTGGCGGTTCCTTTGGTGACAGTTTTAATGGTTTTTTCTTATGGAATCCTGCAATCCGTCAATATAAGGTTGTTCCATATCCCACACTTCCTCCATGCGCCCTTGCTCTCTAACCCCATCTCTTCTACACTGATGTCAGCTATGCATTTGGTTATGATAACAATTCTAATGACTACAAAGTTGTTAGAATTGTCACTTATAAGAGAGATGCGGACGACACAATGGTAGAAAACACTTTTGTTCATGTTTACACCCTAAGTACTGATTCATGGAGGCAAATAATCAACCCCAAATTTGATTGTTTGAACATTATCTACAAGAATAATTTTGATGAAAAATACTTGAATGGATTTTATTATTGGCACGGTGCCATCAAGGACAGGGATTATGAGGTAATCATAAGTTTTGATATGAGCCGGGAGGTATTTCAAATTACAAGGATGCCAGCATATTACAATTTGACTTTGAAATTTGCTGTCTTTAATGACTGTAATGCTTTCATTTTTTATGATAATCAAAGGACGGTCTTTAAGATACGGGTGACCCCTCCAATTGGACTTGGGGGGTTTAAGACTTTGACCAAACAATTTGACGTAGGACCCATTTCAGGAATTAGTAGGCCACTTGGATTTGCAAAAAATGGAGAGCTTCTTCTTCTACTTCATCAGGATTACCAGACAATAGTTTATTATAACATTGCTTCTCAAGAAATTATTAAAAATCTCCCACTTACAGATTTTCCGAAATCTTTCGTAACTTCACAAGCTATACCTTACGTGGAGAGTCTAGTTTCATTCACGGGTGAAAATGTGTATGCCTCACCTCATTATTATTATTAGTATAGCATAGGCTTTTATTTTTATTTTATTTTATTTTATACATATATATAAAATTTGTCCTTGGTAATAATTTTTCACACCGGAATCTGTGATTTAGAGAAGATTAATATCTCATATTATATGGATGGTGTGTTTATTAAATTTCAATTCCCTATTATTGTTCAATCTCTGCATTTTGATATGGGATCAATAAATTGTTAATTTGTTATGCATTGGGATTGTGATTGAATTTTGATGGAAGAGGTAAAATTATGTGAAACATTTTTGTTATTATATAATTGATTCTTAATTTGTTAGTTGGGATTCTCATTCTGTGTTAAGGTGAATTTATATAGAGAATATATATCAAGAAAGTATTTTAACCTTATAGGTTTTATCTCATAGCATTTCAATTAGTTGTGACTTGTGAAAGCTTATAAGGATGGTTGTGAAGCCATTTAGTGGAACCTATAACTCTCTGCCCAAACATTAGTATATTCTCCCATCTCTACGAGCATTTATTTCTTTTACTTTAATGCTTGCATAAGCTTCATTCATTCCGCCATCCCTGCGTGCATTTCCAAGCTCAAAAGCTAAAGTGGCTAAATTCAGAAAAGTATCAATTTTTAGAGTATGATCTTATTTTTTCTCACCAATTCAATAAAACATTATTCGAATGATATGGTTTGTCAATTGCCAATTTTTATTCTCATTCTAGTTCTAGTGAACGAAAGATCAACAGGGTAAAAAGATAAAACTAAAAGCTTAACCCAATGTCCCAATCAAGTAAAAATAAGGAAACAACAAACAATGAGTTTTACAATGTACAAAATTAAAATGAAGCAAATATATTAAACTCCTGATTCTCTTCTATAAACCAACTTCTTCTTTTGGCTAATTCTATAAATTTACTTATATTATCATAACATAATATGCATGGGTTTCAATTAGTTGAACTGATAAAATTTCTGATTGACTGATAGTTGTATATTGAAGCTCTCTCAAAAAAAAAAAAAAAAACATAATATGCGGAAAATAAAAGTGGACTGACTTATCAGAAAAGTGATTGAACATGGTACACATAAATTGCTGCTTTTGTTCAAAGGTGACGTGTTAGACAATTTTTAGATGTAGGCTCCCTTCATGAACTTAAAAGTCTTAAATACTATTTAGAGGACAACTGTTTAATAATTGTTGATAGCAGAAATCGCAAACTTACATTCACCTACAAACTCGACCTGAAAAATGCACGCTATGCAAAGTCTATTTTATATGTTATGTGGAAATGAAATTGAATCAAGTCCCTCTGTTGCTTCCTGTAGTCTAATAAAAAATATAGACTAGTGATGAAAATCTAAGAGAGTCCCCAGATGTGAGATTTGTACCGTTAAGTTGCTTGAACACCTATTTAGAACTGTATATGCAAAGCAAAAAAGTAGTAACTGGGAGTAACTGTTATGGTCTTTAACACCAGTGTGTACCAGCTAATATGGGAATATGATTCAAAGCATGAATTTCTATATGAAGCTCAAACCCTACGCTAATGGGATTAGTGAATAACTAAGGCAACGATTTATCCATATGTTACTTTGCTAAAGATTTCAAAAATGCTTTCTAGAGTTCCTAAATAACAGGTTCACAGAAAATGTAATTACAAACCATGGGATTTGAATCCTTTGGATCTCAAATCCTGTGATTAATAAAAGATTTGCAATCTTGTAACAATTACACAAACTTATTTTGAATTCATTGACCAGATATCCATATCCAAGTATGCAAGAGTTACAAAGAAAAATGGAGATTTACTCTCCAATGTCCATTTCCCAAACAAAAATTTGAGGGTTTTCACTCTGCCCAAACAATTATTTAACCCCAAACAAACAAGTAAAAGGCAAATCTCAATCTTAGATAAAGATTCAGATATCCAATGACAACGGATCAACCATTTCCTCATCCTTGAATTCCTCCCTGAAATCAAACCAAGACCATGTATTAATTTCAAATCAGTTAAGGTTGATAATCTGCAGAGATGTCTACTAAACAGAAAAATAATATAACGAATGTGGTTTCCAGTAATATTATTAATCTAACTTGGCCACATTGGTCCACTGAGTACCTTTCACCCTGGATGTGAATAATGGTCCAATACAGACTACTTAGCTGAGGCCTCCAAATTGTCATTGGCCTCTGAATTTGAGCAATTTCAAAAAAAAAAAAATCCCCATATAGAAACTGCCTCAATCAGCACTAGACTCACTAAATTTCAACTTGGTCAGCATTACATTATATCAGAAGAATCCTCTCCTCTCAATCTCTTTTCCAACAAATATATATGCCAATCTATATAAGAAGTTATACTTACAAATTTAGTTTGTTTTGCATGCATTCCTTAAAACGGGATCAAATCAATGCATTGCCAACTTTCGGCCCTTATCCACCACCCCCCTCTCTAACTAAGAGACTTGAGAACAAAGGCATAAAGGCCCTTGCACATATTTCAAATGGTTAAAAATCTTAATAAGTTTTGGCCCCTAAGGGAGGGAGGGGGAATGAAAGATTCAAACTAGTGACCTCTACTTCATGAGGCATGGTCTGTAGCCAATTGTGCTATTCTGGTGGTCCCAATAGTTAACATCTATTTTTGCACAAAACCATATTCATCGCTATTTATCAAAATCAACAAAGGGATCAGATTGAATTTTCTCCCAAGCAAGAGTCAAGGCTCACAAAGAAATCCCAGAATTTTGATCTCCCAATCATCTAGGAGACCCAGAATAGTCCACCAGAAAGAAAAAAGGTTATTAGAAGAAGATTGTCAGCAAGCATCAACCTACCGCTTCTTTTGAGTTTCCATTGCTTCAAAAGCATCCTTCTTCAATTCCTCAGGCTGTGCCTTGGCAATTTTGAGTTCTAGCAGTTCTTCATACTTGGGCAAATCTTCCCTTCGAATTCCAAGCCTGGAAAGATTAGGGAAGGAAAAAAAAAAGCAATGAAATCTACATCACTCCTCAAATAGAGAAGCAACAAAAAAGTACCACAGAAATACCATCACAAAAATCTGAGATTTGCTACCATTCATAATTTAATATGATAGGTAAAACAGAAAAGGCTACAGCCAGTCTGACGTATGGCCCAGAGTTCAGACAAGTCATCAACCAGTTCAACTACCAGTAGGCCTCAACAATCCTAGTGTTAATAATTCAAAGAGTGAAAAACTTCAAAAAGGGAATAAGCAATTCACCTCTACCTCTATATTCACACAACCATGCAAAGTAAAAGGAACACATAAAAATCCTAAAAGGAGAAAGAAGTTAATTCAAACAAACAAATTTAACCGAATAATAGAACCATACTAAACTCATCCTTAACAGATAAACGTGTTGAATAAGTGATCACATAAAGCAAGCTATGCTATATCTCACATGAAAACTCCAACTTCATTAATCAACCTGTAACCTTTTACCAATGAAGATGAATATAAATAAAAGTGCATGGGTTCACACATATTGATATATTTCTTTTATCATATAATTTTCTCATAATACCAAACAGAGTCGCATGAAGAAACAAAAGAATTATTTTGAGCTATCCAAAAAGAAAGACTTCTTATTGCTTTCTTAAAATAGTAATAAAAATAAAAAATGAAAAAGTGAGTTGCATACAAAAAGCAATCCTATAATTTCACTCCATTGAAAAATTCAAATGTTGTGTAAGACACTAATTCTAATTTAGCCGGTACGACAGTAGTATATCTTGAAATTTCACTCCCTTTTCTAAAAATCATATATTAAAGACAAATATCCTCCCAGGAGGACTATTTTAATTGCTACAGACATGCCAACTCTCCCAAGGACTCCTCTTTGAACAAGAGCACTAATAGTTCTCATGATGTAACCATGAAAAACAGTAAGAACATATAAGTACATTGACATACACATCAGTGGTCAGATGAGCCCACATGACCAACGACAAGTAAGATAATCTCACAACAAAACGCAACAAAGCCTGTATACACCTAGAAAACACTTTATAGCTAGCTAAGTGGAACAACTTTACATGCAACATAGATCAAGTTAAAAAGTTACTGATATTACCAACAAAAAAAAAGGTACGAAGTTCAAATAGGTTAAGATGACAATTACTTCTTATTGATTTTATCAAACTCAGCCATAAGAACAGCCATTTTTTTCTTGTCATTCCTCATAAGGGGCTTTTTGAGTTCTTTTTCAACTTTTTCCAGTGCATCAAACATCATTGCCTCTGCACCAAGTTCATCTGTGAGACCCCTCCTGCAACAAAAAAAATATATGTTTGTAAGCATGAATAGCGTGTGATGTAGAAATAAAGGTATTTAGAATCCTACAAATAGTTTTCAGCAGGAAAATTTATTAGCCGCACTGGTCATATGTAAAGTAGAGGATGCAATAAGGTGAATAACAGAATATCACATACGTAATTCGTATATCCATCAATGTCAACAGATATGACCGTGCATCAGGAATATCTTGAGTTTGTGATTGTATGGTGAACTGAATCCTTTAGGATTCTGAGTACAAGTCAGCCCTGCAGAAAGCACAGCAGAAATGAATGGGCGAATTCATCATCACTTAATATAGGTTACACCAAGTGCATAAAAATAAAAGCGATTCACTTATTCTTCACTTCTTGTACAGTGATATAGAAGCAGTTGAGGAAGGATGTTAATTGCACTATTAACAGGATGCTTACTAGAATCATTAATCAAATCTAATGTATTACATAATATCATTATGCATGCGATATTCCATAAATGCAGTGAAGCCAGGAATGCCCAAATTTTTCAACATATTTAATGTCAATCATGAAATCCAAATTTTCACTTTTGGCTTGGCACTATCACTCTGTGTGTGTTAAAAAGGTTTTAGTTTCAAGAGTGTGGACCAATAAGTTTTTAACAATGCATAACTGTTCCATCTTTAGCCAATTCAAATGATAACCATGAAATGAAGGCTTCCCAATCAAATGGCACAAGATTCTAATGCATGTTCAATATTTTCCTGAACAAGAAATAAAAAGGGGGGAAAAGACATAAACAGGAAGAGGATAGAAGAGAACAAAGCTACCTATAATACATGGAACAGTTCAGATTATCCAACAAACATGGCTCAGATCAATGGGGAAAAATGATTTATCCCTATGATTTCATCAAACTTTTGCATGATTTTATTTCTGTTAACATGAGCAGGAAAACACTAGATCAAAATGTAATAAAAAAAAATAGTTAACATTGGTGACATTGTTTGAACTTCGAACCATTACATCTGTTGCAATGATAGGGTGCTACGGTGAAAATCTTTAACTATCACTAGTTTGGGTGGCATGTGCAAGACACATTTTTTTTATTTAAAGAAATATGAAACTATGTAAGAAAAAAATGTATATCATACAATGCTAATCTCATTCATATAAGAATTTTAATTACACAAATTTAGAGTAAATATTCAAATATGAATATCTATTAGACTGTTATAGTTTTTTAGAACCTATTTGTTAAAAGCAATATCCATTCAATAAAAACTACTAAGAATGCTTACAAACATCATCTTCCAACAATAACCAACTAAGTTTTGCTACGACATTGTAACAATATTTAATTTTTCGCAATTAATGTTGTCATATGCTTTAATAGAAGCACTTCATCAAATACCTGCAACCATCCATAACGAAAATTTTGTAATTCATACTGCCTTCTATATCATCTTAAATTTTATGTGTTTAGCTTACTTAGTTTTAGTGAACACCTTGCAAGAAAATAAACAAAAGAGAACAAGATTCAAAAGGTATATTTGTTATCGAAGTTTCCATTAGATAAGATTATAGGTCTAGAACATTAAAACCTAGTAAATCAATGTTTGGTAACAAATAAAACACTATATCACCATTCCAACTTTCCAAGCATGACTACCAAATAAAATTCTAAATAAAAATAAAAATTGAAACAAAAAGCAAACACCCAGTTTAGATATGTTGAAATAACACAATGAAGCTAAATTAACTAACACAATCACACAGTGAAGCTAGAATAACACTTGCAAAATTTGATATACATAAATTGAAAAAATGTATAAAATTAAATCCAATCAAGTAAAACAAGTAGAATCCATAACTTGGAGTGCAGGGTGCATGAAGATTGAGGGGAAAAAGTTTGAAGTTGTGCATATTTGTATTTTTGAAATCAAAACTGAGAGATTTTATATATACCATCATTGAAGCAACCAAAGTCCAAAATAGCTACCATTTATACAAAAGAACAGAATAGAATAAGTTCTATATGTTTGTGAAAGATTAGATATCTAAGAACTTCAAAATTCAGATCCCTAATCCTTTTTTTCTTACCTTTTTCTCATTTCCTTTGAGAAGAGAGGCTAAGGAGTATGGAAATTTTAATTAGCTAGCAAATACAAAGAAACAAAATTTGAAATCACAACGGTTGCTTTTATGATGTCTACCAATGGCTTTAGATTATCTGTTGTACGCATCAGTCCATATTCTCAGAAATAATACCATATTACATGAGATAGTGAGAAAACATATATCTTTGTCATTTAACACTCCAGCAAATGCCAATTCATATAACAAGTCTTTCTAAAAGATAAACAAAGAAAACAAACTTGAACTAATGATTCTTCATAACAACTGGGAGGCACTACGACTCTGCAAGCTGTGTTATTATGTATTATATTATTTCTCGAAGTGTATATTAGTTGTATCTTGTTTTAACCATTGTGCATGAGTAACTCTCAATTTCGCTCATGGACCTAGGTGTTTTGACCATGCAAAATCTTGCAAGCTCAAGGAAAATAAGGGTTTGTTGCTCTTTTCCTCTACATTTCATTGCATTTCTTTTTTTACTAATTAATGCTTGGGCCCTTGTGTTCTATCAGGTTTGTCATAGAAACTCTGAAAGTTTCTTTTGGTTGATACTTGATAAGCTTTATGTTGCTGGTCTAGTAAAGTGGCATAGAGTTAGTTTGTTCTTCATTGTAAATGCAGTGTGTTCTGAAGTGTAATAATTTCATTTTCAAATTGATAAAATTTACGTATCTACTATCTATCATTTATGAAAAAAAAAAAAAAAAAAAAAAAAACTGATAAGACTTGGCAATTCATTGTTACCTCAGCCTCCTCCACCTCCTCTGCCTTTGCCTTTGGATGGTTGAAGGGCTAGAGCTACAGGTCAATGTCATCCATTGTTACATCTGCCTTTTCCTCTGCCTTATTTGCCACTATTGCCTCATCCTCTTCCACCTCCTCTGCCTTTGCCTTTTGATGGTTGAAGGGCTGGGCTGTAGGTCAATGTCATCCACTATTACATCTGCCTCCTCTACCTCTGTTATCTCAGCCACTGTTGCCTCAGCCTCTGAATATTCTTCTTCAATTCTATAATTACTCTTCCACCACCACCACACACACACCGTTGCCACCACCACCACCCACAAAACCCACCGTAAACCACCAACAACAAAAAGAAACCCCACCACCAAACCCACCATTACTGCACCGTCATCAACCCCAACCACCACTGCCGCTGCCAAACCCACCACCCCACCACACACACCTCCACCCCCACCACCAGCAACCCACAAAAGCATCACCACCACCACCACCACCAAACCCACCTTAAGCCACCAAAAAAAAAAAAAAAAACCGTCACCAAGCCCACCATTACTACACCGTCATCAACCCCAGCCCGCAAAACCTACTCTCTCATGACGCAAGAAATCCATAGGCGGCGAAACATGCATGAACACAGTTGCTTCTTACTTTGTAGAATTTTACCTAGTATGTTTTTTGTGCTTTAAATAGAAATGGTTAGGCCCGCTATATGCAAGTTGAGGCAGAAACAGGTTTGCGATGAAGGTTGTAGGTTCGGTGAATTTTTTCTTGAAAATGACACGAATTTCAAAACAATGGCAGATGTTTGGGGTATAAATTGTGTGAAAAGACAAGTTCTTTCTAAAGAGGCCCACAAAAGACCGGAGTTGGTTCGCTCTTTGATGTTTGAAGTGAATCACAGATTAAGGGATCGGGTCCACGGTGTTCGTGGCTATGTCCAACAGCTAGAGCAACAAGTGGCACAATTACAAGGTTGGCTTCAACTTGGGCCAAATCCCTACCATTTCCACCCTATCAGCCATTTCCGGCCAAATCCTCTGTCTCTGCCACTGGATGGTTAAAGGGCCTGCGCAGGCCCTTTAACCATCCAGTGGCAGAGACATGCGCAGGCCCTTTAACCATCCAGTGGCAGAGACAGAGGATTTGGCCGGAAATGGCTGATAGGGTGGAAATGGGTAGGGATTTGGCCCAAGTTGAAGCCAACCTTGTAATTGTGCCACTTGTTGCTCTAGCTGTTGGACATAGCCACGAACACCGTGGACCCGATCCCTTAATCTGTGATTCACTTCAAACATCAAAGAGCGAACCAACTCCGGTCTTTCATGGGCCTCCACAAAAAGAACTTGTCTTTTCACGCAATTTATACCCCAAACATCTGCCATTGTTTTGAAATTCGTATCATTCTCAGAAAAAATTTCACTGAACCTACAACATTCATCGCATACCCTCTTTCCACATATATTTGCAGACAGCGCACCTAACCATTTCTATTTAAAGCACAAAACATATTAGGTAAAATTCTACAAAGTAAGAAGCAATTGTGCTCATGCATGTTTCGCAGCTTGTGGGTTTTTGGCGTCATGAGAGAGTAGGTTTTGCGAGCTGGGGTTGATGACAGTGTAGTAATGGTGGGTTTGGCGATGGTTTTTTTTTTTTTTTGGTGGTTTAAGGTGGGTTTGGTGGTGATGGTGGTGGTGGTGATGCTTTTGTGGGTTGCTGGTGGTGGTGATGGAGGTGTGTGGTGGGGTGGTGGGGTGGTGGCGGCGGTGGTGGCTGGGGTTGATAACGGAGTAGCAATGGTGGGTTTGGTGGTGGGTTTTCTTTTTGTTGTTGGTGGTTTACGGTGGGTTTTGTGGGTGGTGGTGGTGGTGGTGGCAGCGGTGGTGTGTGTGGCAGTGGTGGAAGAGAGTAATTATAGAATGGCGCAAATGCACTTTCAGTCTTTAAATTTTGACTTTTTTTCATTTTAGTCCACCCATTTTATTTTTATCACTTTTAATTCCTACATCAATTATCGCAGGACATTTAAGCACCATTCTGTCAATAAAATAATAATTTTTTTTATACATGGAAGCAATAAAATAACGGGAAGAAAAACAATTCTACTGAAAGCAGAAAATAAGAAAAGAGCATAAGGGTGTACTCAAAAGAGAGTGAACTCACGTTAACCATCCAGTGTTGCTAAAGGTATGAAAACCAGGTTCTTTCCATGCTCCTCTTCTAACCAATCAGCCAAATGGTTCACAAGCAAATCTACATGCTCTTCAGCTTTCCCACCAACCTGGCAACTGAGAATCTCAGCCATTGGGAAAGTAAAGGTAATGGCATGAAACCCCCTGGAAGTATACAACTCTGCATATCTATTAAGATGTTTTTGCTTTGCTCCCAACCATCCAAGCAAAACCACCACTGTCCTAGACTTTGTCGAATGAACAATTAGAAGTACCCGAAACATCAATTGCATTTGGCTCTGGTAAATGCCATCTACACATAACCTCAGAAGAAGGCGAGGAGGTAGTTACACAAGCAGTTGGCTTTGGAGGCTTAGCCAACTCTGCAGAATGATACAAATTGAGAAGAGCCGAAGAAGAATGCAACAAATAGGGAACAAAATTGCGGCCCGAATCAGGAACCGGCGGGAAGTTAATGTTGGGAACAGGCACTCAAATTCTGGTTACAAAAGACAAGTTGGCAAGCTTAGAAACGGAGAAATGAGAAATCCATGATGGCTTGGGCTTGGGCTTGGGCTTGGGTTGTTGTTGTAAGGAATTGGAAGTTGAGGAGTTGACGAAATCTGATGTAGAAGAAGAAAAAGTATCAGAGGATCCGTGAAGGGGCAGTTTATCAGCAGAAACAAAAGCAGATTCCTTCCCCTTATTTTATTGGATCTATGTGTAAAAAAATTTATTATTTTATTCATCCGTTAGTTTTTCGTTAATTTGACGATAGAATGGTGTTTTAAAGATTTAAATGTCTTACCTTAATTGATTTAGAAATTAAAAATAGTAAAACTAAAATATAAAGAATAAAAATAAAAAAAAGTTAAAATATAAGGAGAAGAAGAAGATTCACAAGAACACAAAGAAAAAAACAAAAAACAAAGAAGAATATTCAGAATAGGTTCCATTCATTGGCAGATATCTTGCTCGGCACGTTTTCCGTGGAGTACTTTTTGTCAAATGTATTATTATAATTTATTTTTACTGTATTGGACCTATTTATATTATAATAATTTAGTTAAAGCTTGGTTAATTACAAAAAAATTAATTAGTGTGAAGGTTTGTGATCTTTAATAATCATTAGTGTAAAAGTTTTGGAGAGTGAGGAGAGACCTACAAATTTAGAGCATCTCCAAGCCATCTCCAAATTTTGGAGAGAAAAGCCACTGTTTACACAAAAACAGCCCTCCAACAGTCTCTCCGTCTCCAAATTTTTTCTAGATTTGCTACAGTAACTCTCAGGCCTGGAGAGTACTGTAGCAATTACTGTAGCTTTTGCAAAGAATATTTTTCCTTAAAATAATATAGGATGAATAAAAAAAATACTTTTTTTTCTCTCCTCTCACGGCTACAAATACAACCATCTTTCTCTCAAACATCTCTAAACTCAAACATAATCAAAATACAATCTCAAAAACATAATCTTAAAATTAATCAAACCATAACAATAAAAGCAAAAAAAAAAAAAAAAAAAGACACAAGCCATCTACCGTCTGGGCTGCGTTGGGGAGGAAGACGAGCGGCGGAGCGGAATGCAGCGGCACAGAGGGCGGAGCGCCTTCGCTCCGCCCTCTAACCCATCTGGTCTTTCTCTCTCTAGCTCTTTCTCCGTTTCTTATCACAAAGAGAGCTGGAGAAAGAAACGGAGATTGATCAGATCGAACTGGTAGAAAAAGAAAAAAAAAAAAAAAAAAAAAAAAAAAGGTAGAGAAAGAGAGCGGGAGAAAGAAACGGAGATTGATCAGATCGGACTGGTAAAAAAAAAAATGGTAGAGAAAGAGAGCTGGAGTGAGTCAGACCGGTAGAAAAAGAAAAAAAAAAAAAAAAAAAGTAGAGAAAGAGGCTGGTGAAAAAAAGAGAGAGGAAGGATCTGGAATGAGTGAAAAGTAGAGAAAAAAAAAAGGAGATTATGGAGAGAAGCCATACGTGTGTGGTGGAGAAAAATCAAGAGAAAAGAAAAAAGAAAAAAAAAAAAAAAGAGTATGGATGATAGAAAGAAACAAAAAAAAATACAATTTAACACTGCTTGTCAGAATATTTTTATAATAAATTTTAAGTAATATATTGATATTATGTAATATTGGTGAGTAAAAATATAATTTCAGTTGTGGATTTAAATTAAAACTGGTAACAACTTTTTATATAAGATTTTAATGTAATTTTTGTGAAATTATTGAAAAAAATGTTGTGAATATAATACTTTTTATTAAAAAATATAATTGTTAGAAATGAATATAGAAAGAATAAATGATAATAAAAAAAGAATAAAGAAATAATGAAAAAATAATATTTAAATAAGATAGAGAAAATGATAAATAGTCTGTTGAAAAGTATATTTGAAAAAATAGATAAGTAAAATTTAAATATCACTATTTATTATTCAAATAGATAAAAATTAGACAAAAATTTAGAAAAACGGCTAAAAATGCTCTTAGTTAGCTGTAATGCTGTGTGCCATTCACCTGTGCAATGACATAACACTAGTTAAATTGAATAGTGGCACTCATAAAATAAAAAATAAATTGAATAGTGGGTACTAGTTAAGTACGACCACAAAGTGTCAAGTATATATTTCTTTTGCCTGATCACATTTTCATTATGATTCATGTCTCAAAATATATATTTTGCTCGTGTTCACCCTTTATGAATGAGGACAAATGAAATTTACAAAGGGGAAAAATCGTTCAATTATTCGAATGAGCAAATAAAAATAAATCCTATTTGAATGGGGTAGATAAAATTAAATAAAGCTTATTTGAAAAGAGTTTTTGTTTGTCACATTTTAGTTGAATGGCATTGTGACTTTTTTTCCAAAGCTTTATATATTTGAAGAGAGTATTTATGTGTTATAATAATTATTTCCAACGGTCTTAGTTAAAGATTTGGAGCAAGGTTTTAGGATTCATCAAAATTCTTGAAGTAACATTTATCAATTAAAGAGCAAAACATAAAAACCTTTATATATGAATGATAGCAACCTCTAAACCTATCACACACACACACACACACACACACACAAAAAAAAAAAAAAAAAAAAAAAAAAAAAAAAACTCATTTTCTATAATCCCATCCCCCAATTTTTTCGTCGCTCTTAATCACCACCTCCAAAAACTTCTAACGCCGTCATAAAACGTTGCTTGAGTTTCAAATTTGTGCCTGAGACTCTAGACATGATCTATCAATTCGTCTCGGTAAAGTTGTATTGTGCAATCAAATAAATGAAAATTTAAAAAAAGAAAAGAAAATAAAACAATTGGAAATGTGGAAAAGAGATGAGAGAATTAATTACCATCATTTTGAGAGTGGAGGAATGGAATTGTAGAGCCAATGCCAGGACCACGCTAATTCAAATTTTAATACACAGATCACCAGCAATTAAAAAAAATATAAAAATTGATGTAAACTAATAAGACATTTTGAAATTTTTGCACCGATAAATAAAGATGTTTGTTGAGTCGTTCTCTTTGTAGTTTTTTGTGTTTGTCCATGCATGTTCCTCGACACCAACAAATAAATTCAAAAAATCAAAGCAAAAACAAAAACTAAAGCCTTTTGTATTCTATATCGGTATGAAATGCCTAGGATCTTTCTGTTTGACTTAACAATTAGTTACATGACTCGGACCAGCCTTTTCTTTTACTATTAGTATAAAGTATTAAGGTTTGTTTTTTAATTTATTTTGTTTAAATGTCAAATAAATTTTTTTTATTAGCCAAGTCAAAATATTGGGACAAAAAATGTATTCATATCTATGATTATTTTCTTTATATATTCCCCAAAAAAAAAAAAAAAAAGCTTGCCCAAGGAGTATCGAGGGAGGTTCTTTCCTTTTGTGACATTTGTGTATATATATTTTGATTTGAGGGCAGTGGATAAGTGTGTGTGTATATATATACACACACATATAAGACCTAGGGTTTTGAAATTACTTTACAATGATTAGGAGAGCGTTCAGAGAAAGAGAGAGTTGAAAGAAACATGGAGAGTGAGAGTTGGCGGAGGTGTTCCAATTTAGAATTAGCGGATGAATTGTTGGATCTTCAGTGAGTGTCTTGCTTTCATTTTTTACGACGATGAAAGGACGGTCTTTAAGATTCAGGTGACTCCTCCAGTTGTGAGATTTAATAAGAACGCAACCCCTCTTCCAATTGTGCCTTTGACCAAACAAATTGATGTAGGACCCCTTTCAGGAATTAGTAGGCCACTTGGATTTGCAAAAAACGGAGAGCTTTTTCTTCTACTTCGTCATGATAACCAGACAATAATCTTTTGTAACATTGCTTTTCAAGAAATTATTAAAAATCTCCCACTTATAGATTTTCCAAAATCTTTCGTAACTTCACAAGCTATATCTTACGTGGAGAGTCTAGTTTCATTCACAGGTGAAAATGTGTATGCTTCAACTCATTATTATTATTATCAGTATAGCTTAAGCTTTTTTTTTTTCTTTTTTTAAATTTGTCCTTAGTAATAATTTTGCAACAGAATGTGTGATTTAGAGAAGATTATATCTCATATTATGGATGGTGTGTTTATTAAATTTCAATTCCTTATTATTGTTCAATCTCTGCAATTTGACAATGGTTCAATAATTTGTTAATGTTATGCATTGGGATTGTGATTGAATTTTGGTGGAAGAGGTAAAATTATGTGAAACATTTTTCTTATTATATAATTGATTCTTAGTTTTTTCGCTAGAATTCTCATTATGTGTTAAGGTGAATTTAAATAATGAATGTATATCAAGAAGGTACTTTTAACCTTATGGGTTCTGTCTAATAACATTTCAATTGGTTGTGACTTGTGAAAGCTTATAAGGATGATTCTGAAGCCATTTAGTGGAACCTATAACTCTCTGCCCAACCATTCGTATATCCTCCCATCTCTACGTGCATTTATTTCTTTTACTTTAATGCTTCCATATGCTACTATCATTTTCCCATCCCTACGTGCATTTCCAAGCTCAAAAGTTATAGTGGCGAATGAATTCAGAATAGTATCAATTTAGAGTATGATCTTATTTTTTCTTACCAATTCAATAAAACATTATTTAAATGATATGGTTTGACAATTGCCAATTTTTATTCTCATTCTAGTTCTAATGAATGAAAGATCAACAGGGTAAAAAGATAAAACTAAAAGCTTAACCCAATTAAGTAAAAATAAGGAAACAACAAACAATGAGTTTCTCTTGTAGCAACTGAAGTAGGCCATCAACATCCTTTGCTCAGTAGAATTGTTTTGTCCCTCCTTACAGAAGGTCTTGTTTTGTCTCCTTGGAGTAGCAAGGTTATTCCTCGGCTAGTGAGTTTAACAAACACGTAGAGCTCAAACATTTTAAAAAGATTGAAACCAATTGAGAATGTCTTTTTTTTTTTTTTTAATACAAGGCATCAGTAGCTCTCTTGCTGCAACAAAAGACAAACTCTAAGGCCCCCTTTCACTTACATGATTTTTGATTTTTGATTTTTGATTTTTGATTTTTGATTTTTTTTTTTGTGGATGTAGGCTCCCTTCGTGAACTTAAAGTCTTAAATGCACAGTTCCCTTGTAAACGTTACTGCTCTACTATGCCAAGTCTATTTTTTATATGTTGTGTGGAAATGAAATTGAAATAAGTCCCTCTATTGCTTCCTGTAGTCTAATAAAAAATATAGACTAGTTATGAAAATCTTAAGAGACAGTCCCTAGATGTGAGATTTGTACCATTAATGTTGCTTGAACACCTATTTAGAACTGTATATGCAAAGCAAAAGTAGTAACTGGAAGTAACTGTTATGGTCTTTAACACCAGTGTGTACCAGCTAGTATGGGAATATGATTCAAAGCATGAATTTCTATATGAAGCTCAAACCCTACGCTAATGGGATTAGGGAATAACGAAGGCAACGATTTATCTATATGTTACTATGCTAGAGATTTCAAAAATGCTTTCTAGATTTCCTAAATAAAAGCTTCACAAAAAATGTAATTACATTTACAAATCATGGGATTTGAATCCTTTGGACCTCAAATCCTGTGATTTATAAAAGATTTGCAATCTCGTAATAACTACACAAACTTATTTTGAATTCATTGACCAGATATCCATATCCAAGTATATAAGAGTTACAAAGAAAAATGGAGATTTATTCTCCAATGTCCATTTCCCAAACAAAAATTGAGGGTTTTCACTCTGCCCAAACAATTATTTAACCCCAAACAAACAAGTACAAGGCAAATCTCAATCTTAGATAAAGTTTCGGATATCCAACGACTTCGGATCAACCATTTGCTCATCCTTGAATTCCTCCCTGAAATCAAACCAAGACCATGTATTAATTTCAAATCAGTTCAGGTTAATATTCTGCAGAGATGTCTACTAAACAGACAAATTATATAACAAATGTGGCTTCCAGTAATATTATTAATCTAACTTGGCCACATTGATCTACTGAGTACCTTTCACCCTGGATGTAAATAATGGACCAATACAGACTTTGCAACTTAGCTGAGGCCTCCAAATTGTCATTGGCCTCTGAATTTGAACAATTTATATATATATATATATATAAAAACTAATCCCCATATAGAAACCACCTCAATCAGCACTAGACTCACTAAATTTCAACATGGTCAGCATTACATTATATATCCTCTCCACTCCTCTCAATCTCTTTTCCAACAAATATATATGCTAATCTATATAAGAAGTTGTACTTACAAATTTACTTTGTTTTGTATGCATTCCTTAAAATGGAATCAAATCAATGCATTGCCAATTTTCAGCCCTTATTTCCCACCCCCACACCCCCCCCCCCCCCCCCCCCCCCCCAAACCCCCACTAAGAGACTTGAGAGACCCAAGGCATAAAGACCCTTGCACATATTCCAATGGTTAAAAATCTTAACAATAAGTTTTGGCCCCTAGGGGAGGGAGGAGGAATGAAAGATTCAAACTAGTGACCTCTCTTCAGGAGGCATAGTCTGTAGCCAATTGTGCTACCCTGGTGGTCTCAATGGTTGAAATCCATTTTTGCACAAAACCATATTCATAGCTATTTATCAAAATCAACAAAGGGATCAGATTGAATTTTCTCCCAAGCAAGAGTCAAGGCTCACAAAGAATTCCCAGAAATTTTGATCTCCCAATCCATCTAGGAGACCCAGAATGGTCTGCCAGAAATTGACTTTCAAGGAAAAAAAGTGATTAGAATAAGTTTGTCAGCAAGCATCAACATACCGCTTCTTTTGAGTTTCCATTGCTTCAAGAGTATCCTTCTTCAATTCCTCTAGCTGTGCCTTGGCAATTTTGAGTTCTAGCTGTTCTTCATACTTGGGCAAATCTTCCTTTCGAATTCCAAGCCTGGAAAGATTAGGGAAGGAAGAAAAAAAAACCAATGAAATCTACATCACACCTCAACTAGAGAAGCAACAAAAAAATACCACAGAAATACCATCACAAAAATCTGAGATTTGCTACCATTCATAATTAAATACAGTAGGTAAAACAGAAAATGCTACAGCCAGTCTGACGTATGGCCCAGAGTTCAGACAAGTCATCAACCAGTTCAACTACCAGTAGGCCTCAACAATCCTAGTGTTAATAATTCAAAGAGTGAAAAACTTCAAAAAAGGAATAAGCAATTCACCTCTATATTCACACAACCATGTAAAGTAAAAGGAACGCATAAAAATCCTAAAAGGAGAAAGAAGTTAATTCAAACAAACAAATTTAACTGAATAATAGAACCATACTAAACTCATCCTTAACAGATAAACGTGTTGAATAAGTGATCACATAAAGCAAGCTATGCTACATCTCACACGAAAACTCCAACTTCATTAATCAACCTGTAACCTTTTACCAGTGAAGATGAATAGAAATAAAAGTGTATGGGTTCACACACATTGATATATTTCTTTTATCATATAATTTTCTCAGAATAGCAAACAGAGTCGCATGAAGAAGCAAAAGAATTATTTTGAGCTATCCAAAAAGAAAGACTTCTTATTGCTTTCTTAAAATAATAATAAAAATAAAAAATGAAAAAGTGAGTTGTATACAAAAACCAATCCTATATTTTCACTCCATTGAAAAATTCAAATGTTGTGTAAGACACTAATTTAGCCAGTACGACAATGCTTTATATCTTGAAATTTCATTCCCTTTCCTAAAAATCATATATTAAAGACAAATATCCTCCCAGGAGGAACTACTTTAATTGCTACAGACATGCCAAATCTCCCAGGGGCTCCTCTTTGAACCAGAGCACTAATAATCCGTATGATGTAACCATGAAAAACAGTAAGAACATATAAGTACATTGATATACACATCAGTGATCAGATGAGCCCACATAAGCCTAAGGACCAATGGAAAGTAAGATGATCTTACTACAAAACACAACAAAGCCTGTGTACACCTAGCAAACACTTTATAGCTAGCTAAGTGGAACAACTTTAGATGTAACATAGATCAAGATAAAAAGTTACTGATATTCCCAAAAAAGAAAAAAGGTACGAAGTTCAAATAGGTTAAGATGACAATTACTTCTTATTGATTTTATCAAACTCAGCCATAAGAACAGCCATTCCTTTCTTGTCATTCCTCATAAGGGGCTTTTTGAGTTCTTTTTCAACTTTTTCCAGTGCATCAAACATCATTGCCTCTGCACCAAGTTCATCTGTGAGACCCCTCCTGCAACAAAAAAAATAGACATAAGTAAGCATGAATAACATGTGATGTAGAAATAAAGGTATTTAGAATCCTACAAATAGCTTTCAGCAGGAAAATTTATTAGCCACACTGGTCATATCTAAAGTAGAGGACGCAATAAGGTGAATAACAGAATATCACATACTTAATTCGTATTTCCTTCAATGTCAACAGATATGATCGTGCATCAGGAATATCTTGAGTTCGTGATTGTATGGTGAACTGAATCCTTTGGGATTCTGAGAACAAGTCAGCCCTGCAGAAAGCACAGCAGAAATGAATAGGCGAATTCATCATACTTAATAAAGGTTACACCAAGTGCATAAAAATGAAAGTGATTCACCCACCAAACAGATATGAACTTATTCTTCACTTCTTGTACAGTGATATATAAGCAGTTGAGGAAGGATGTTAATCACACTATTAACAGGATGCTTACTAGTATCATTAATCAAATCTAATGTATTATATAATATCATTATGCATATGATATTCCATAAATGCAGCCAAGCCAGGAATGCCCAAATTTATCAACATATTTAATGTCAATCATGAAATCCAAATTTTCACTTTTGACTTGGCACTATCACTGCGTGTGTGTTAAAAAAGTTTTAATTTCAAGAGCGTGGACCAATAAGTTTTTAACAATGCATAACTGTTCCATCTTGAGCCAATTCAAATGATAACCATGAAATGAAGGGTTCCCAATTAAAAGGCACAATATTCTAATTCAAGTTCAATATTTTCCTGAACAAGAAATAAAAAGGGGGGAATAGATACAAACAGGAAGAGGATACAAGAGAACAAAGCTACCTATAATGTATGGAACAGTTCAGATTATCCAACAACAATGGCTCAGATGAATGGGGAAAAATGATTTATCCCTATGATCTCATCAAACTTTTGCATGATTTTATTTTTACAATTGAATTGTGAAAAAAAATAAAAAAAAAAATAAAAACTTGAGCATGAGTGAAGTCTCAAATGAAATTCTAAGTGTGTAAAAAATGAGCACAACTAATGATAGCATTTTGTAGATGCTTCTGGAGTTGAGAATTAAGAATACTTAGGAAAAAGATATTAATATATAATTAGTAAACCTTTTAAGTCTAATTAAGATGCATCCTATCATCATTCTTAAATTGATTTCACCCTTTTTTTATTGGAATTTTTATAACCCTTCCCAGCACTATTGTTTGCCCCAACCCCCAAAATATAAAAGTAGTTTTGTTCCTTTTCTACCAGCTTCCTTTACATTTACTTGCCACTCCTTACATATGTTTTTCCCCCAATTTTGCAGTAGTACAAGATGCATGAATAGATGCATAATAGCAACATACATACATACATACATACATATCACTATTATATACATACCCCCTTGAAATTTGCACAACAGAAACATTTTGAAAAATTAACGAATGCATGCTGATGAGCTTTGACTCAAATAACATTTCCCCCAAAAGATCCACTAGTTGCATAAACTAATTACCAAATAAAAAAAAATTAATGCACGCATACACATAAACAGGCATGGCAATTGTTTCAATATAACAGTAAGAGGTAGATACATATTAGAAGAATTATAATGATAAAAGGTGAAGGGTAAAAGAAAACAAATACTTACTTTTCTCTTACTGTCTTCATGACCTTGGCATACTGAGCAACAGCAGCTGGATCTTCTGGGTCAATAGTGATTTTCTCCTTGCGAAGTATCCCCATGGCTGTCTCAAATTTATTCTTAACCTCAATAAAGATGCCCTTCAACATTTCTTTTGGGTTCAAATGTAATCATTTGTCAGTTAAAAGTTCGTGCAGGCAAAGAATTCATTGATAAAAGAAAAAGACATGTACCAAAAATTAAACAAAAATCTATTAGTAATGGATCATTAATACGTCAATATATGATGACCATCATCATACATAGCAACATTTGACAGATCCATCAAAAGAATGGTCCCAAACAGTGGATGCCGTGAAATGATTATGCATATTAATATCATAGTTCAACTTTCCACAGTAACCATTCTGCATGATCATAGAGATATCTTTAACATACATGAATACATGTGTTCACAATTTACAACAAAAATCCTAGAAATCTTAACATATGCACGTTATAAGCATGGACTGACAAATAAGACACACATGTCGTGGGCACATGACTGTTTATGCAAATACACACATGCAGTTACATGCCATGTGATGAAAAGCTACCAATATGCATTCAAAAGCACTAATAATTGACGGCAACAACAAGAAACCTTCATATTCACTTACCATCTCCCTTTAGAGCAGGGCGATCAGCTTGTTTGGCAAAGCAACGGGCTGGAATAGCATGTGTTTGTTGAAAGGTGATTTGGCTACCACAAAACTGTATCTACAAGAAAAGAAAAGGTGAGAAAGAACAAGAATAAAAATAGAGTATAAAGTCAACTCATTGTATGGACCAAATCCTATAAAATAGTAAGCAAATATATATACACATAGTACATATACACACACATTCATATATGTACATATATATATTGACATAAGTGAGAGAAAGAATTAAAAGTATTGGAGCTTTGTGCAATTTAAGTTCCATAATAAGAAGCAAATTAATTTTACTCAAAACTGCAGCCAAATCTTACAAAACAGCACCAACTAAGAGAATGGAATGTGGGATTTTTGTTTTGGGGGGGGGGGGGGGGGGGGGGATGAGGATTGTCCACTTGCATCAAAACACGCTACATTGTAGTTAATTATCATCTTACATGTATGTTAAGACCTGTAAGAGATGGGAATTAGATGAAATGAGATGGAAAGGTAGCCAGAATGCGCTAAACTTTGGTACATTTTCCCCCATATTCCCTTTTCCTTCTCTCTCTCTCTCTCTCTCTCCCCATCCAAACATAGGTAATTTTTTTCAAAACAATAGGTCACATAAACATAATTTAGTTCCTCACGCCACCTTATCTAACTACAACACACACACAATAACCGTTTTACGGCTATTACACCTACATTACTGTTATTGTTTTTGGATTAAAAAACCTTGACACAAACCACCCTTCATTTTTATTCATTTCATTCCCCATCACACAATGTATATTTTTTCAAAAGGATGAATCCAACTAAATATCAATTTCTGCCTTCACACTATCGTTGCCATGCCGATTATTTTACCCATTTGCTACACATATAGAATTTCTAACACTGATAAGCCCACTCACACACACACACACACACAAACATCAAAAAAAAAAAAAATCATGCTTTTACACAATTTTCAAACCCTAACAATGTACCATTTCCTACACTCCAATCCCTAAACTTCTACACACCCAACAGATTCACAATAATAATCCACCGAACAAAGAAAACCTAACGCACTGTTTGGTCATTAAGAAATGGAAACAAAAAGTCATCATTTCGCAGATCTAATACACGATTCTCTTTGGCATCCCTAAAAAGTTTGCATTTTCAGAGTATCCAAACAGATTCAAGACTCATAAACAAAAAAAAAAAAAAAACTTGGTCAACAAAATCGAAGATTTGAGAAAAGCAAAACGAGGATAGGAATATCGGTATTCGGATCGGGAATAGGAGGCAGTGAGTGACAGACCTGTTTGGATTTGGACAAAAGGCGGGACGAGAAGGCCATGATCGGAGTAGACTCTCAGCCGCGTCGTTTTGAGCTGCTTCTTCTTGTTCGAGCTGTTTTGGTTGATAGGGTGTGTTTGTGTGAGCTGAGCCGAGCCTTTGTTGTTTTGAGACTGAGAGAGAGTGAAAAAAAAAAAAAAAAAAAATGTTACTGGGTTAGTGTGTGGTAGCTGAGTAGCTTTTCCTTATAAAAACACCGTCTGATCTTCTTCATATTCAACTATCCCATATCAACGGTCCTAACTGCTTAATAGTTTTCTTCTTCTCAAAAAAAAAAAAAAAAAAAAAAAAACTGCTTAATAATTTAAACGAATTTTTTTTTTTTTTTCTAAGAAGTGGGAGGGAAATTGGAGATGATTTATTTTTATGGTGAAGATTTGGTTGAGAGATTTTTTTTTTCATGTGTCATCTAATTTAAATTTTTAGGTGATGATTTTTAAAAAAAATTATTAACTAATATTTTACTTTTTTTAATTATAAATTTAGTGTCCCTTCTAAATCAGTAGTAGAATTACTAGATTAGTAATATAATTGTATTTTATTCCAAAAATAACCAAAAGGTAATAATCTTCTGAAAAAAACTACAAGGTAATGAAATTCAACATCAAAGTCTATTATGGTTAGTACTTAGTGATTACTTCAAAAAAAAAAAGTACTTAGTGATTATTTTAACGGATCATGATCCTCTCTAATTAGCATTTCCTTTTGAGATAGAGACAGTTTTTTTCTTCTTCTTTTTCTCTCTCAATTTTTTTTTTTTTTTTTAGTTTATTTTTGTATGCATCTAATTGTGTGCATCTGGTTCTTTCTCAAAAAAAAAATTGTGTGCATCTGGTAACAAAAATGACCATTAGCTTTTCTTATTTTGGAGTCACTTCCCTTGGCAAATACTAAATAGTTTTGTAGTTTAGTAATATTATCACGAAGAGAACTTTGGTTCAATGCTCCTTATCCTCTCTTTTTTTTTCTTTTTCTTTTTTTTAAGAAAAAAAAATGTATCTCATAAATAAATAAATAAAAGTGTTGACTTTAAATGAAATGTTAATCCCTGATTCTCAAAAAAAAAAAAAAAAAAATGTTAATCCCAACCAATGGAAAGATAAAAAGAGAATGATTCATAAAAAAGAAAAAAATGGAAAGAATGTTTTAAGGTAAGAAAATTACATTGTGTTGTTACAGATAATATCTCAAATTTCATCAAAAGACAACTAAATCAACAGTGAATTATCTGCTAATACCTTAAACAATAATTGAAGAGAGAGTACTGTCATCATTAATACTTCCAGTAATCATTACTGTTAACTTGTTATTCCAATATGCTGAACCTAACAGATATGCAAATCAATTTTGTTCATGTTGTGACAATATACTTATTTATACTATAGTTGTGACTTGTGATCCTTAAAGCTATTCTTCAAGTTGCATTTCTACAGAAAATCAAAGCTTGAGAGTACCAATCTATGTTTATAGTTTATTATTATTATTATTATTATTATTATTATTATTATTATTAAGTTCCTGCCAAATTTATAAAAGAAATCATATATAGTACAACTAAGATCCTTAGTTCTACCCCCACAAAAAAAAAAAAAAAAAAAAAAAAAAAAAAAAAAAAACAACAACAACAACAAAATTAAGATCCTTAGGGCGTGTTTGGTACATGCACTTAAAAACATGTGTTTTGTTGTTTGAAAACATATATAGAAATACGTGTGAATAAAAAAGTATATAGAAATTCGTGTAATATTGTTTAAAAACTGAAAATGTGTATTTAAATGGGTGTACCAAACACCCCCTTAGTCTCTTTTTTCCAAGCGGTAATGGAGTGTACTTATGCGATTAATAAGTTATATAATTGAACTTTCCTTCACTCACTCCAAAAATTCCCAATTCAATTTCTTAATTGAGTAAAGCTAAAATGAAGTGCTTTAACTCATCACTCTAGGTTCGATTCATTCAATCACGAAATTGTTGTTCAATGTAGCATGAGTTACTACTTAAGATCTTATTATATGTGTGACCTTGTTACTGCCTATCCAAAATGAACAAAAACAAATATTAAAAGTTAAAACATGAGTTATCATATGACATGACAGAACTTACCGTCGAATTTAACATAGACACTATCTTATTTGATCATATCACAATCTAACATGAAAAAATAAATAAATTAAAAAAAAAACTAAAAAACTGTATAATTATATACTATTCAATGTGATATGAGTTACTAATAGATGTGACAAAGTTACTGTTATGTGTAACCTTGTTTGTTACTAGTAGAGGTATCATACCCTCAAAAAAGATTGAGATAGTAGACTTTTCCTCATAATGTGGAAGTGAATTTAGAATTTAGTTAATATGGTATGCCTTTACGCTACATTTGGCATTGCATTAACTCATTACTAATCTCATGGATTGTATAGTGAACAAAGAAAAAGGATCCCTTGAATTTTGTTTTGAAAATGTAATGGTCCATTTTATAGTGGAATGTAAACTGATCTTAAATAGCAGGACACCATGTTTTAACCTTATTTAAGTACAATATTAAAACTTCACCTTAAAATAAACCTTTTTTCATTTCAAAAGTAAATGAAGAGGATCCTTTATGTCGTGAAGCACCTTTTGACATAAATTTTATAAATCATTGGATAGAAAGTGGGATTGGATCTTGAAAATGAAAGTAAGGTTCTATTTGTAAATTTGTAATGCATGGCATGTTTCACGAGTAGACCAAAGGAAAGAAGGTTCTGAAATTTGAAGCTAAGCCAAATGAAAGTAAGGTTCTGAATTATGAGTTTTATTTTAATGAATGTGATTTTTCATGACATGACTAGACTAGACTAGACCAAAGGAGTGAAAGGACGGTTTAAGCATTATTCATTTTCAGGTAGGATATAGATAAATATAGCTTAATTAGCAATGTAGCATATATCCCCTTTCCATGGTTTAAGCTTTATACCTTTCCAGGTTGGATATAGAATAAAGCCCATTGCCATTATTTTTCTATTTTCAACATGGAATTTTCTTTGAGAATCTTATGAAGAGGAAATCACTCTTCTTTGAAGAACCTAGCAACAATTTCTAGAATGCCTTGACCTATTATTAATTCTTACTTGTATTGTTTCATAAGCAGCACCATTTATTCAGATAAATATTAAAGGAGCTAGAAAGAAATTTCATAGTTTCTTTGATTTATAAATATTCAACCTGCAGAAAGGACAACCATACTACTAGAATGCCCATTCGGACTCCAATGGAGCAGCAGAAGCAGCCACAGCAGCAGCAAAAGGATGTAAGCGAACGGGGCACTAATTGCAATGAAGGCAAAGTCTCCAGCCATGTACCAGAAGAGCCACACAATCCCAACCTTACAAAGATATCGACTGTGCGCAACCAATCGGATACAAATCCAAAGTTATCAGAAGAGAAAAAGAATCCCAAGGGTAATCTTATTACTTATTAGACAAGAAAACATTAGGAGAGATAGTAGACTGTTAAGACTTAAAAAAAAAAAAAACTAAGTTACTTTATATAATAAATATTATTGGCTATTGTGGTGCCTTTTATTGTTGTTTGTCAATTACAAATCATACATTAATATGGGTTCCAAAAACTAAAAATTTGTAGATTGTTCTTATTTATTTGCTTACAACAAGTGGGGGAGGAGGGATTCAAACTTAGGTTCTCTTCCACAAAAGAACAAAGTAACACCCCTGAGTTACAAGTCTTGGCTTGGAAAATTCATTCTTATATTTTTGAGTTATTGAACATGTATGGCTCTTTATAAAGATCCTAGCAAGCAATAAAAAGATCACAGATAGAGTTGTTTTTGGATAGCTGTATTATAAAGTACTTTCAAGTTTCAGCAGCCGGATTAAGAAAAGTTCTCTTTGCTCTATCTATCGGCTTTCCCAACAAAATATTAAATATAGATTTCCCAACTACTAATTAAAACGGCTTAACATGCAGATTTGACAAAAGAGCAGCCCAGGGCACAACTGCTAGAAGAGAACCGTATTCCAAAGGGTAGGTTGTTAGAGTTTGATTTAAATTAAGTTTATTTTGAAACGTTTATTAATTTTTATGACACAGTGTTAGCATTTTGTAATGTCTTATTTTTTTTTAATATTATTTTTTTCTTGGCAACCATCTTATAGTTACAAGCCATTGGTCTTTGTACCAAATGGCATTTCCACACTCTCGAATAAGGGTTGGAAGGTTTGGTTACTTGTTCAACCTTTACAGATGAATGATAATATGTGTAATATTTATACATCTCAAAAAGAGAAAAAAGAAAAAAACTCCAACAGTTTTTGTAAAATCTTGGACCTGCATGCAGCCAAGCAAGAAAATATCAACAAATATACAAGTGATCAGACGATTGCTATGGATAGCCCTCCAGAATCGTTTAAAAAGCAGAAGAAAGACGACCAGAAAGATGGTACGTTGCTACATTCCCATTTTTATAATTTCATTTATTAATAACAAAACAAGAGAAACACAATCTTTTGATTAACTTTGTTTCAAATATGGTAACTTAAGAAAGGAAATTTGGTGTTCAGTCCATAGTGGGAAATTCATTGACAAGATAATTCGATGAATCTATAACCACCTCCCTAATCAAGCAACCAAAAATGTTCTTTGACCTCCAAGTACAACAAATTGAGACATAATTTTGTAGGTTTTGTAACGACCCACATTTTATCAAATGAGAAAACTAAATTTGGTCCAATCACAAAATTTAGATGAAGTTTGTACAATGATGTTGGTTTTTGAATTGGCTTAAACTCAATGCTCAGGACAGCAGAGTAATACAGTAACCGCAACAACCATGTGCTTTTGCTGCTCCATATTATAGACCAACAAGTTCGAAGCTATTCTCGGATGTGATACAGTGGCTGTGTGTAAACAATGGATTGCTAGAGGTTAGGTGCATTAAGGGTGAGGATTTGCTTTCCAAGTCAATTGCAACTGATGTTATGGTGAGAATGACTTCTTGTAAGAATGTACAAGGACGATGCTGATCACGAGGCTTAGTGCTTTTTGAAACAACCTTGCTTCTTAATGTCATAGTTTGATTAGCAATATTTCTTAGTCAGGAAGTTTTGATCAATAATGTTTAGTTCTAACATTGGTCTGTACAGTTGATTTGTTGGCAGCCAAAGCTGCTGCTTCTTTGTTAACGGATATTTCAGTTTGTTCCTATAATGACTTACAAATTCTCAGTCTCCCCACCCCCCAAAAAAAAAAAAAAAAAAAAATTCCTGTTTTTCTTATTCTTTTGCAAGAATTGGATAGCTTTATCAAAGTTCTTCCAAGGTTCTTCCAAGGGTGGGTTGTGGACTGGAGAGTAGCAGAAGAACCTGTTAATAAACTAATATTGAGTACTAACAGTTATGGTGAAACTTGTGTTGAAGAGTTTTTACATGGCTAGATGTGTTTATGGCACCAGGTTCCCTTCAATGTAATTATCTATCTATTCTGCAAAGGAGCCGGACCATCTATTATGTGGGGGTCAAAGGTCAGATCTTTGCATTGTTGTATGGCAAGAAGAAAAGTTAATGGTTGACATACTCCCTAGCCTTGTGCAAAGATGTGCAGCACACCTAACTCAAACTAATATAACATCATCAATTTAAATGTCTGTTTGGATGCCGCTTATTTCGCTAAAAATTAAAAACTGAAAACACGGTAAAAAATAAAGAGTTAAAACCGAAAACTTAAAACTCACCGTGTAGCAAATAATTTGCCTAACGTGTGAACAGTGCCGGGTCCCACGATTTAAACACAAAACGCTGCAAAACGCAGCACACAAACGCATGCTAAAAAGCAAATTGAGATGATACAGAAATGCTCTATGAAGACCAATTAAGGCAGCTAATCGAACATGCGAGCATGAGTTTATGTAAAACTAGGACCCTCCTTGAGTTTATGTTAGAAATTGAAATCCTACTAGCAGATATACATGTAATTTATGGAACTGAAAGCAGTTACACATTGTAGAGCATTAATGATTACTTCAAGGGTGGGGGCGGAATTTAGTAATAAATGATATCTACCACATCGTGGTGTTTTAAGGCTGTGTTGAAGAAACAAATTCAGATTTCAAAAAAGTACTATCCAGGTTATGGAGCCTTGCAAGCATATCGAAATTGTGGTTTAGTTAGGATGCAACTATATGATGTGAATCCAGAAATTGGCAGCAGTCTATGGAAATATCAAATGCGTTAGAATATAAAAATTAACTAATTGGAAGGCCTGAGGGAGAAAATGCTTTTATTATACATTACTGGCAAATTAATCCATTGCAAAAAGTTGATACACAATTTCAAAGTTATTGATATGATCTATTTACTCTTAGTACAGCTGTTTTACACATAATTTCACATCTCTGCTGCAAAGGATTTACCACAACCACATGTTTGCGTAGCATTTGGGTTCTTGAAGGCAAAGCCTCCGCCAATTAGAGCATCACTGTAGTCTAACTGCATCCCAAATATGAAAAGAAGGCTCTTTGGATCACAAACTGCCAAAAAAAAAAAATAAATAAATAAACATATTAGAAGGATTAAGGTGTTGGACTCTTATCACATCCGCATTATGTAGCACGTGCAAAGGCATTCTGGAATTAATTTTTTTTTAAGCAATTTGGTATTTGGATAGCCAGTTATCAGTTAACCAAATCACATCAGCAACTTTAAATTGATGAACGGCATGTTGTCTCAATACACGACTCAGGTGTATCAAGTTTCCTCTACATAAAAAACACACTGACTTCCAGAAATCAGAGTAAAGCAAGAGTGCTGTATTGTTTGTCATATTAATTTCAATGCTAATACTACAGAAGAGATCAACGGTGCACCTAGTGTAGGCAACCCACATTATTTTTTTTTTTTTTTGATAAGTAAGAATGATATATATACGAATGTCTACTCTATGCATGAAAAACATAGAGCAAACCTAGAAAATACAAGAAGAAGAAAACAGAAAAAACAAAAAAGAAAACCAAACAACAGATAAATTACAAAAGAGAAAGAGAGTTAAGAAAAGAGGGGAGAGAATCATTATTCATAGTTATTAATCATGACATCTTTTAAAAACCTCCCATACGGCACCTCAGTTTGCTCACATCTGCATGAAATGATAAAAGAACATTAAAACTAGTGTTTTCCCAGGTGTCTTAGCATTGAAATGGATACAATCCCGAACTTATAGCCAGTGATAATGGTGGTGCTTGTCCAAATCATTATCAAAGATCACTACAAAATCTGAAACAACACATACATGCTTCATGTATAGATGATTATCTTGCCTTTCTTTTGGACTTTTCCTTCTTCTTTTTTTCAATTATCTTCAATTTGCAAGAGATCACAGCACCATACATGCTTCATCTATTGATGATCATCTTGCCTAAGTGCCAGTGCACCACTCTAGCTTCAGTCGAGTTGATTATTCTTTATTGTGTGGATATCATTCTCCCAATAATTGACAACTAGATCTGACTTGTATCATATTGAACAATACTATCATTGCTAATGATAATGGTAAATGTATTAAAGAATCCAAAGAGATAAAAAGTATTCTCTACTCCCAGCTACCAACCCTCAAATTTTTATCCAGAATCAACCCTATAATTGAGGTCTTGGCATCAATGACCCTTGCTTCACTTCATTTTCATCTGTCCCCTATAATTGTGTCTCATGCTTCATTCCCGATTAACTGTACTGTTTGAATTGTATTTTCAGGTATACCATTTAAATTATTTCCAACTATATTACTGACATCTAGTTAGATGCCTGAATTTTTTCTAAAGTGCACATACACCCCTCCTTCAGTAGACACAACATTTTTTTTTTATTAGTATGAAAACTGGTTAAATAATGGGACAAATACACCCCCTTCACTAGATACATAAAATTAATGCAACCTTGCATAAATGGGAAACTACAAACTGTTATACACTTAGGCAACATCCCAATTGTACCAACTAGTCTTTTTTCCAATAAATTATTATTATTAAAAAAAAATGCTTTTCACCTGTGTTAGATGGACCTTCAATTCATCCCGTAATATCCATATCAGCATGACTCACTTAAAAGCTATTAACATACCCCACACACAGTTTTAAGACAAACTGGAAGGTATTCATTTTTCTTCAGAAATTTTTAATTCAGGTAACATGAATTGCACCTATGAGGCCAGCTAAAACAAAAAGAGCATGCTCCCAGCTTCCTAAGTTTTTTTTTTTTTTTTTGGTTGGGGGTGGGGGGGGGGGGGGGGAGACAGGGGAGGGGTTCTCACCTGTGATATCACTTTTGAAGGAATTAGGTTTAGCAGTTTGGTGGCTAATTAACAACATCAAGTTACACATTTTCTATTTAAGAGAGATACCAAGCAAGATCTAGTTCCCAACATAGTAATTTCAATAGAGCACATCTAAGTCATTATGACATGTTGCCTTAGTACTCTGACCTTGAACTACCATACATGAAAGGTGTGATAAATTTTTTAATATACAAATTTAAGGCAATTGTAAATGTTAGCATTGGAAGATGTACTCTGCCCTGAAGTTATGATTGCTTCTGATTAATAAATTTTATTATGACGTGATAGTGCTTTGACCTTGGCATCCAATACATGATGGGTGTCATGTTCTCTCTACACTCCAGCTTAAAGATTATTTGTAAATATTGGTTTCTGAGCCAATAAGCTCTAGCTCAAACAGCACCCCCTTCCCCTATAAGAAAATGCGGAGATTGCTAATTGATACTAATAGAATAGAAAATATTAATATAATAGAAAAAGAACTGTCTTTTCTATATACTTTCCCTGGTTCCATTTTAAGAATAAAGTTGTAAGTCTGAAACTCGCTTCGTGCATGGGTAAACTTACCAATAAAAAAAAGAGGTATTTCAATACTCTGCCTGAAGTTGTTATTACTGGCAACATCTAAGATGCTGAAGTTAGTTATTAAAATATGAATAACAAGGGATCATATAAAACTTGCAAATGATAGGACCCATAAAAAGTCTTTGGAAGATTGATTAGTGATAATTCAAACATTTTGTTGCCGGTAAGAGATCTGGTACCATTTTCACTGTTAAGTTTTGTTTTTCTCTTAAGTTAGTTTCACTTTCAAGTCTTTTTTTTTAAGTAAAGAAATATTTTATTACAAAAAGACTACTTCATGTACAATGGACACAAAGGAGTCTAAAGAATTACTTTCAAGTCTTAGATTAGATATTAGGGTTTTTTTTTTTTATAAAAAAGTTAAATAACATGACTAATTATGTAAGATGTAAAACCTTTGATCAAAAGGCAGATGCAATAATAACTCTAGTGGGAGCATGGCTCTTACTACTAATTGTAAATTCTACTTGCGTTGCAATCCATTTGATCACCCTACTCATCACACAAAAATCCTTCTAAAATTGACCCTATTCAATAAACCTCTCTGCTCTATTTTTACTTCTACATTCTCATCAATTTCCTCTAACTTTCTCTCAAATAAAGCCTTCACCCATCATTCTAAACCTCCCTTCCACATTAGTGCCCTCAACCTACCTTTTTTTGAAATCAGAAGATATATCCAAATTCACTATACCCCTAATTTAACAGAACGATATACATATAACCAGAAACCTTTGAATTATAATATATATATCCTAATGACTTATCAGCCGTATAGGCCTACATCTATATTTTACCTAACTATTCCTTGTATACATTCACAGAATGTCTTTTTCCTGAATTGAATACTTTAGGGCTTCATTTTACTAAACAAGCTCTAGTGGAAAAAAAAAAAAAAACCCTAGAAAATTGATGGCTTTATTACATTTAGATTTATAATTTGAAGTCCTTATCAATCTCAAGAATTAAGGTGAAATTTTAGTCTCTTTTAAGATTAAAATTCAAGCAGCACATAACAAACATCTTGGAAGTAGATCATAACACGGCATCACTCAAATTTTAAAGCATGCCAGTTTTTGGGTGCACACCCTCCCTTGCATGGGCTACCAGTCTACTAAAAGTTATCTCCACAGACTGACACGGTGACACCACTATTGATACCCTCCTGTACTATGATATAAATTATGGCTCAAATTGTATAAACTGTACATCATTACATAAGCAAGAAAATAAGATAAAAAAAGGCTTACCGATCACAAAGCCATTATATTCAATGATGGAATCATCTGGTCGGGCATTTTCTCTACTTTCGAAATCCATTGTGTAGGACATGCCAGAGCATCCACCTTGTCTAACACCAATTCTCAAGCATAAATCTTCATTGCGCTCAGACCTCATCTTATTCAAGTGCTTCAGTGCATTATCCGTAAGAGTAACTGCAGGTGCGATGCCCTCGGATGTCGGTGCAACTAAAACACAGAAGGAACTTATTATGATTATAATAATATACAATAAGCAATTTAAACTTTAAAATAATTCTAATTACAATGCTGGATGATTTCCCAAGTATGTGAGAATCTCATTAACTGAAAGATGGATGCAGCATACGCTCTTAATCCAATTAACTGAATGAGAAGGATGAAATTAACACAGCCACATGGAGCATATGTACTATGAAGTACAAAATGAATATTTCTCAAGGAATTTCAAACAAGTCATATAACTAAAAGTTAAGTGATATTCTTACATATCTGCAAATTCTTTTCTAAGCTAAGAAAGGGTATAATGTGTCATATATGTACCATTTATTACACAAACAAGAATCATAAAGAGTCATTCATCCTTCTAGACTGTTAGCCATGTGAAGAACATGCTCCTAAAATTGATAACTTCCTATGTAACTGAAAATCCAATACAGATGGTACATATAACCACCAAAACTGGTCAAATCTAGTAACCATCTAAATTCTGTGGTAAACCCAAATAGCAGCTCAAGTTAGATTTTAGAAAGAGAACCAAAAACACATCATAAAAATTAACTGTCAAGAATTCTTATAAAAGCTGGGACAATTGTAGTAAATTCTACACAATTTGCTAAATACCCATTTCAGTTTGAAGCAAACTAACTCAAGCTGACTTACTTATGCTTCCCCAATGGCACACATAGAACCACCAAACCATATAGAGGTAAACCGAAATAGCGGTTCAAGTTAGATTTTGAAAAAGAAAACCAAAAATCCATCATACAAACTATCAAGCAATAAAAGGATTAACATTCATCTCCTAGAAAGCTGGACACTTTTAGTATATTCTTCACAATTTGGTAAGTACCCATTTCAGTTTCAAGTAAACTAACTCCAATTACAAGCTCTCTTACTTATGCTTCCCTGAGGACACAAATATAACCACCAAAACTTGTGGAATCCTGTTAGTGTTACCATCTAACTTTTTGTGGTGAACCCAAATAGCAGTCCAATTTAGATTTAGAAAGAGAGCCAAAAAGCTATCATACAACTTAACAAGGAATTAAGGGATATTAAGATTCTTCTTCTAATTGGGCAAGAATTCCTAGAAAGTTGGACACTTTAACATATTCTACACAATTTTTCTAAATACCCATTTCAGCTTCAAGCAAACTAAATCCAATTACAAGCTCACTTGCCTACACTTCCCTATATTATCCATCAAAAAACAAAAACAAAGAGCAAACATTTAAATCAATCTATGAGGCAGGCAATATCATACCAAATAAGCAAAATAAAGAAAAACAAATCACATACTTTTTCAGATTTAAATAACATAACAAGCAAAAATCAATGAACAAAATGAAAAACATATATCATTTCAAAGTACATGTATGCAAAAGTAAAAAAGAAGGAGAACCTGGAACAGAAACTGCTCGAATTGAAATGGGTTTTGGACGGCTGAGATTTAATCGAAAAGAAACAGAGTTTGGAGGTGAAAAGCTTGAGCTTGAAGATGGGCGTGGTGTTGGTAGACGAAGAATAGAGGGGCAACGAGTCGTGATTGCAGAGGACGCCATTGGAGAGAACCGAAATGTTTTTTTTTTTTTTTTTTTGGTGTGTGCTTATATTTTGTAAATGAAAGAATGTAAATTTGTTTAAGGTTACGATAATATTAAAGACTGCTACTACGTACGCAGTTTCACAACTTAATTGGACTAGTATTTGTGGCGAAAGAATTTGGCATCACATGATATTATGTAAGCATCAAAATCTAATAAGTATAAAATATGTTAGTAAAAAGTAACTTAACTTACTAATAATTAAAAAATATGTATTAACAAATAGTTATTTTTACACACATCTCTCATTTATTAGATTTTAAGGAGGATAACGTAGTATCATTTAATATGAAATACTCTTCTTCTTTTTGGACTTCTAAAACTTTTTTTTTCCTTTTTACATGACTTCTAAAACTATTCAAGGTGGAATGATGTTAACTTGTGATTAGTTAATTATTAAAAATGAGGATAAATCTTATAAAAAAAAAAAAAGAATAAAACTCAAGTATAATCTATGTTGTATTATAATTTGTAGTATATTCGGTTTTTCAATTATATTTAAATACATAATTTATTTCAAGTTATTTATTTTTAGAAAGATAATATTGTGTATTGATCAATACAAACTTGCGTCTACTTTAAATAAAAAACCTAAAATACGGCACTTAACCAATTTTATAAAAAATTTTGGCCTTAGATATCTATATAAAAATGATGTGAATAGGGATAGTGGTTTCACCTTGACCTATCCCGGTCTTGTGAAGAGTTAATGGGATGGGGATGGGGATGGGGATGGGGATGAAGGTGGGGGACTTTACATTTTGTATTACTAAACAATTTGATGTGAAATTTATTTTATTTATATTAGTGACTTAGTGTTAAAGATTGGCTTTATACTATCATTACTGTTGGGTTAAAATTATGTTTATGTTATTAAATATCAATATTCGTATTATTATATATTTTAAATTAGGAATAAGGTAAGTACAAGCCAAGATAATGCCCTTTGCAGGAGGGGATAGGACACTTAATTATGAGTAGGCTTTGCCTAACCTAATTGCTATTCCTAGATGTAATATTAATCACAATTGGTCACCTTAATAATTTATAAAGAAGATTGTGAAGTTTTTGCATTTAACATTACGTATTAGGTTAAGGCCACACCACTCCTATGAAGTGCTTAAAACCCTAATTCCTAATGATTTATAATTAACAAGAGACAAAACTTATTTATAATTTCTTAAGTGTTGTATTAGTTTCACTAATTAAATTCAAACACATTATTGTATTAAGTAATGTAGCACAAGTATTTATATATTTTTTAGGATGATTAAACTCAATGCAATCATATATTTTAAATTAATTAAGAAAATTTACCTAAGTTTTGCCCTTAAATGAATGATTTACAATTTAGCATGTCATTTATATCTAAAATTTATATTAAAACAAGATTGGTCAATGCTTTTTTTATTTAATTTTTTTTTTTAGAAACAAACACGAATAAAGGAAGGGGAATGATAATGTTATAACAAGATGTGAATCATTTATTCAACCATAAGTATTTAGGGTTTTAAGAACTTCATGGTTCGTGATTTGCATGGCATGGTTTTAGCTTCAATGTCTGAATAGATTCCTCTTCCCCATTCTATGATAGAGGTGGAAGCTTACTAGATAAGCTTGATATGTTCGCCGACTTTGGCTAGTTTGTTTTTTTCTTTTAATGAAAGTATCTTTTTAACCAAAAAAAACACTCTTTTCTTTTTTTTGAGAAGATACTATAAGAACTCTAATCCTATATAATTAATACCCATCATTTTTTTTCTTTTTTTCTTTTTTAATTCATATTTTTCTAACTAATCCCTGTCATGCTTAAAAAAATACTAGGGAACAATGATTATCAGATCTATAAAAAATTTTAATTTAATTTTTAGATTGTGAATAAAACTTGGGTTCATCAGGAAGTATAGGATAGTAATTAAAAATAAAAATTTAAAAATCTTATTGTGAGTGCTATAGACATGATCACATGAAACTTTAGTATATTCCTTATAATAGGAATATAAAACAAAACGCGTAATCGCCAATGAGATTTTGAAAATATTGATATAATTAAAAGTTACTTGTGTATGTGATAATTTTAGGCGGAAGATGCAAGAAAATGCTCAGAAGATCTTGGCCGTTGAAAGTTCAAGATCTGTTTGTCACTTTGATCCAGAAAGACTGGAAGTAGATTTCACGGTCAACGTAGATTTTGGTGGTTGAGCTGGAGTGGCCCCCCTACCATTTTATTTATTTGAGGCTACTATATTACTACGAGAATAGAAAGATTTTTCAAGGCAGAGAATGTGTTTTTATAATAAATTGACGTGTTAACTGTTAACTATCACGAACCTAACAACTGACTAATTAATATATATTTTTTCGTTACTCTTTTTAAGTGAGTGATCGAGAAAATTTGAATTAGTAATTTTTTGTTCAGAAGAGGTATCCTAACTCTTTTTTTTTTTTTTTTTTTTAATACAAAATAGAAATTCTACTCTAGTTTAATTTATGTGTATATGTGTGTGAAACTTTTTCGTAGAGACTTTAACCCCAGTCCTTACTCCCTCGTGGAGTGACCATCACACTAAAGATATGCGGTGATGAGATATCCTAACTCCTAAGTAAACTAGATCTACTTTTTTTATTATTAAAAAAGCAAAAGTATATTGTATTATTATCTAAAATAATATTGGACCTAGAATCTAGATTTTAGGATTATGAGTTGGTGAGCACTTACAACCAAAATACAAGAAGTTAAAAATAGTAGGGATAATTAGGAAAAGGGCTTTACACAACCAGTGATGTCTTAGGAGGTTGGTGTGATTAGGGATGGCAATGGGACGGGACGGGGCCTAAAGATGGGATCTTCATCCCTGCTCCGCATGGTTGTTGCCCTTCCCCGTCCCTACTCCGCCCCGAGGTGTAGGGCAAACTACCTTGCCCCATCTCTGCCCCTTGGGCCTTGTAGGGACCCGCCTGGCCCCTAATACAATTTTATATATATATATAAATAAATTTTTTGCTACAATAATATAAATCACAACAAAACAAAATGTTTTAAAATCCAAGCATTTAAATAAACCAAGTACTTAAATAGACAAATAAACCGAATATATCAACAACTTTCAAGAGACAAATATATTATAGTCATTTGATTGAAAAACATAAAACAATGTGCCAAAAAAATATATGAAACATTTGAAATATGATAAGAAACAAACCTACTACCTACTGGAAGCACTAAGTGACCAGCCTTTTTTCCTACCAACTGTGCTTCTTCAATAGCTATAAACAAAAATACCAATTTTAGATAGAAAAAAAGAACCAATATTTAAATTGAAAAAAAGAAAAAAGAAAAAAAAGAACTTATTTAAGAAACACTAAAACAAAAGGAAGATAGTGAATGAGATGAACCTAAAAAGTAACGTCTTGGACTTGGAGTGGAGTCTGGCTTGAAACTTGAAAAACATGTATAAACTATAGAGAAGGGAGAAGGGTTAGAGAGTGGCAATAACAGTAGGTATTAGAATAAAAAATATTTTATCCCATGTCTTGTGTTTCATTTTAAATATTAATGATTTAGGGTTTACTAAATTTACAATTATAGTTCTTATTAGTGTAGGGTGGGGACGGGCCGGGGCAGGGACAAAATATTGCCCCATCCCCGCCTCACCACCTTTGTAGGGCGGGGCAAAATTGTCATCCCTAGGTGTGAGGTTTAGAGAGGAAGACGAGAAATTACAACAGAGTACTAAGAAGGTGAAGGAATGCCATTGCCTTGGTGGGCACCAAGACAGCTCCCCCCCTAGCCCAATGGGTAGGGGAGGGCATCATACAAGGTGAGACTCCTTGGGGAAGTACTAGAGGCTCATGAGCAAGCCTTTGAGTGCAATGACAAAATGGATTTGGGTGCAGAGTTTGATGATTAGGTTCCTGACTTATTGGTGGGTATTGCAGCAGTTAATCTCATTGGGGAAAGGAAACAAAATATCAAGAAGCAGTGGAAAAATGCATTTATAGTCCAAGTTGTTGGTAGGACGGTGGACTTCCAGTTTTTGCAATCCAGGCTCCTAAGTATGTGGAAACTTGGAGGTAGAATGGACGTTGTTCCCATCGGTAGGACTTCTATCTTGTTAAGTTCTCTCAGAGAGAGGATTACGCTTATGTGCTAAACGGTGGACCTTGGTTTGTTAGGGGTCATTATCTGTCAATTAGGAACTGGGAGCCTAATTTTAAACCATCATCCGCAAGTGTTTCATCGGTTGCTGTTTGGGTCCGTCTACCGGAGCTACCTATCGAATATTATGAACCACTTGTTCTCCATGACATTGGATGAGCCATTGGTCTAGTCTTATACATTAACCCTCATTTGGCCTCTGAGTCAAGGGGGCGTTTCGCTAGGTTGTGCATCGAAGTCAACTTCGATAAGCCCTTTTTTAAACTAGTGAAAGTTGGAGGAATGACTCAACCAGTCCAATACGAGGGAAGTAGTTCTCTTTGTTTTTTGTGTGGAAGACTCGTTCACAAGGCGAATTGTTGCCTATACATTACTAGGGCATCGGAGAAAGTTGGTGAGGAAAATTTGGAGGGAAACAGCTCAGTTGGGGAAGACCAAAATTCAACTGAAGCTGACAACTTTAGGCCTTGGATTCTTGTGGAAAAAAAAGAAGCATGCGAACAGGAGAGTAAACTCCACTCCAGCCCAAATTGCTAATTCAGGACAGAGGAGTCCAACGGCTAATACTGCCAACCCCTTGTCTAGCCCATCTTTTTTAGGTCCTGACTTGATTGGCTTTGAAAAGAGTGAGAGGAAACGCAAGAGCAATGTGAGCCCAATCTCACAGAAGTTACCAAAGTTAGCAAAGGTCTACCTCGTGGACAGAAATCCAATATCTTGAGCCGTGGTCCATCCGGGTCTAAAGGAAGTAGACAAACTCTTATCTCAGTTGGAAAACACTTTCAGCTAAAAAAACCTGTGGAAACAGCTTTTACAGAACCAATGAAAGCGTGCTTTAGCATAATGATGACAAGCCCATCGGATTTCAAGGGTTTCACTGCGAGATGGTCAATGGAGGATAGATCGACCATTGTGGTTGATCAGGTGATGAGTGATCACGAGGAGAAGAGCTTGAAAAAGTGCACACTGGGTATGGAGGGCGGCGGCCATCGGATAAGCACGGATAAACCCCCTTTAAGGGACATATCAAACCTAGTTCTATATCTCTTTGTAACTTTAATTATGAATATTGTTTGTTGGAATTGTCGAGGTGCGCTGAGCCCTTCCTTTCATGGTGCTATTAGAGATTTAGTTCAAGCCTTTGCTCCTGCCATTATGGTTATTTCTGAAACCAAGGTTAGTGGTATGAGGGCCAAGACAATAACAAATAGGTTGCCTCTTGATGGGGCCATCCATGCTAATAACTTTGGTCTATCTAGTGGGTTGTGGGTTCTCTGGGATTCAAATAAAGTGGAGGTCTCTGAATTATCCTCCGCGGAGTAGGAGATCCATTCTATGGTCAAAGACCTTTCTTTGGGTGTTTCTTGGCTTTTGATTGCAGATTATGGTAGCCCTAGGTTTGCTGAAAGACGATTGCTGTAGGATAATTTAGCATCAGTGGCTAGCCTTCAATGGAGGAAAAGTTTGGGGGAAGGACTGTTGATCTCAATACTCTCAGATTTTAGGAATGCTTGAATAATTGCAGGATGATTGACCTCGGCTTCTCTAGCCCGAAATTCACATGATTTAACAACCAGCCTCTAACTCATCTAATTTAGAATTAATCGTGTGTTTGTCAATCCTGCTTGGAATGAATTGTATCCAGAAGCATGTGTGAAGCACCTAGAGAGGTATCATTTCAATCACTGCCCCGTAATCCTATCTTTGCATCAAGAAGCGCAGCTTGGTATTCTTAGGCCTTTTCGGTTCCAACCTATATGGATTTCTCACCCTTCTTTTCCTAGAGTGGTTAGGGATGCTTGGACAGCTCATCCTTGCCTGACTACTGCTGTCACCACCTCACCAATAAAGCTAAGGAGTGGAATAAAAATATTTTTGGAAATGTTTTCCATCAAAAGAGAAGAATTTGTGCCAGACTCGAAGCTATTCAATCTACCCTTGCCACTCACCCTTCTAGCTTCCTTGTTGATCTTGAGAAAACGCTTTGGGCTGAGTACAAAGAGGTTATTAAGCAAGAAGAGGAGCTCTGGAGTATGAAGGCTCATATTTCTTGGGTGGTTGAAGACGACAAGAATACCTCTTTCTTTCACACCTCTACTTTGGTGTGAAGACAAAAGAATAAAATTCATGCTCTGAAGGACCACATGGGAAATTGGCTCCGAGGTGACAGGGAAGTTGCTGAGCACAGTAGAAAAGGGTTCATGGAGCTGTTCTCCTCAGCATAAGTTAGTGCTCCGTTTAGGGAATAGCACCCTCCCTTTTGGCATTGTGAAATTTTGGAGGATGATGTAAGAAGTCTTGAAGCCCCCTGTTTCAAATAGAGAGATCAATGAAGCTCTCAAATCTTTTAAACCTTATAAAGCCCCAGGCCCTGATGGACTCCATATCGGGTTCTTTCAGTGTTTTTGGCTCATTATGGGGGACTCAGTCAAAGAAGAGGTGAAGCAAATTTTCAATATTGCCAAGATACCAGGGTACCTAAATGAGACACTTATTACTCTTATTCCAAAATGCAAGTGCCATGAATCTCTCAATAACTTTCGACCAATTAGTCTTTGCAACTCCATTTACAAAGTGATGACTAAATTGATTGTGGCTCGCATCAGACCCTTCCTGGATGGGATCATCTCACACCTCCAATCTGCATTTGTGCCCGAGAGGAAAGGAACAGACAATGCTATTATCGTGCAAGAATTGATACACTCTATGGTTAGGAAGAGAGGGAATTTAGGGGTGATGGCTATTAAGATTGATTTGGAGAAAGCCTATGATCGTGAGTTGTGTGTTGTGTGTCCTCTTCATCCATCTCAATGCTTTTTAATGGTAGGGCACTTGAGCCCTTTCACCCGTCTAGGGGCATAAGGCAAGGGAACCCCCTCTCTCCCTACTTGTTCATCATGTGTTTGAAAGTCTTAGGGGTTCTAATCTCTAAAAAATTTGAAGCCAAGTTGTGGAACTCGGTGATGGCTTCTCAAGGAAGGATTGGCTTCTCAAGGAAGGATTGCCTTCTCCCACGTTTTTTTCGCAGACGATCTGGTGTTGTTTGCGAAGGCTAACCATAAAAATTGTGTTGCTATCAAAGATGCGTTAGACACATTCTGCGTGCTATTGAGTCAGAAAGTCAGCGCTAAAAAATCACGGGTTTTTTTTTTTTTCCTAATGTCTCTCCTAGTGCCAGAGAAGCTTGTAGTGATATTTTGGAATTTCGCTCCACCCCCTCTCTCGGAAAGTACCTGAGGTTTCCTATCAAGCATGCTTCTATTCCCCAAGATTTCTGGGCTATCTTTGAGCGAATGCAAAGTCGTCTTGCTGGTTGGAAATCTCATCTCCTTTCCCTTGCAGGCAAATTGGTTTTGACCCAAGCAGCCCTATCTACCATTCCTAGCTATAATATGAAGTGCTCCATTCTTCCTCCTAAGATTACTAATTGTGTGGATAAACTGTGTAAGGACTTCCGGTGGGGTCTACAGATAGGAAGAAAAAAATGCATATGGTCAGTTGGAGAAAAATTATGAAACCCAAAGATGAAGGTGGTTTGGGTCTTTAGGCAATGAAAGAGAGAAATTTAGCACTTCTTGCTAAGTTGAATTGGCGATTCCATACCGAGAAGCAGTCAACATGGGCTCGTGTGCTCGCACACAAATATGACAACCACCCCAGAGTCAGACTGGCATCTAGATTTTCTCTCTAAAAAGGAGTTTGCTCGACTACTTGGGCTGCTTTAAAGAAAGGGGAAGGAATTTTTAGCAGAGGCACCAAGCGGATTGCAGTAAAGATAGCCTCCTCTCTGTATGGCATGATAAATGGTTGAGCAAGGGTGCTCTGAGGAGCTTACAAACGGGTCCCCTACATAAGGATGATGATGCCTTCTGATCAGGGATGTGGCCAAACCCCATGGGTGGTGCTGGGAAAAATTTTCTTTTGACATCCCAAAACTGTTAGCAATGGAGATTAAAGCTACCCTAACACCCCTGTATGCCAATAACATTGACAGAATAGCCTGGGTTTCCTTACTAAGTGGTGATTTCAATCTTAAGGAGGCCTATAGTCAAAGGAGCTTACCCTGTGTGGAAATTCTTCAGCTGGTTGGGTTTGGAAATTAGCCACACTTCCTAAAATTAAGTGTTTCCTATGGCTGTGTTGCCACCAAAGCATACGCGTCAGATCGGTGCTCACCCAGAGAGGGATCGTTACCCCTACCACCTGCCTCATTTGCTTTGGGGGACCTGAAACTATAGCCTACTTGCTTTGGGACTGTACCAATGCTCAAGCATTTTGGAATTCTTTCCCACCCCTATTACGAGAGAATGTTTTCTATGGCACAAATCTTATGGACTGGCTTCGTTTGAACTGCCTTAACCAACACCTTTCCTATCTGGGCATTCCTTGGGGCACAATTTTTTCCTTTGGGGTGTGGAGCCTTTGGCTTCACCGCAATAGAATAGTTTTCGAAGGAGGGAATCATCGGCGAAACCTTACCTCAAAAACCATTGCTCAAGCTGCGGAGTTCACTTTCATTGGATTTGACTTTAAACAAAGACTCGCAAAGCACATTCTCCAAGTTAAATGGAATCGGCTTGCTGCAAGATGGTTCAAGTTAAACTTAGATGGCTCCTTATTGGGCAACCTGGGCTGTGTTGGGGGAGGTGGTATTATTAGGAACGCAGATGGTGAATGGGTGACTGGATATGCCAGAGCTATAGGAACCACAACCAGTGTGGCAGTAGAACTGTGGGCCCTAAGAGATGGGATTAATTTATGTCTTTCCTTGAACTTAGCTGCAATCGAGATTAAGCTGGATGCAAAGGTGGTCATTGATCTCTTAATTTATGTCTTTCCTTGAACTTAGTTGCAATCGAGATTGAGATGGATGCAAAGGTGGTCATCGATCTACTGGAGAAGTATGGGGATTACCCCAATGGGAATGATATCATCGTTGCTGATTGTAGGGAAGGCCTTAAGTAGTTTTCCTCTGTTTAAATTTAGCAGTGTTTCAGAGAGGCAAACAAGTGTGCTGATGCACTTGCTAGGAGGAGAGCGCTCCTCTCTCAAGATTTTATTGTTTTTTCCCAACCCGCTATGGATGTTGCTCTCCTAATTAGCTTAGATTCAGCTGGGATGTTTTATAATCGTTCCACGTCTTGTATCTCTGTTGTTTAGTTTCTTTCAACGAACCTTCCTTTTTACCAAAAAAGAAAAAGATTCAGGATTACATATTTTGAGACTAATAAAATTGACATTTTAACAAATATCTCCACAACATAACTAGGAAGATAGGATTGGATAGTACATATACTAATCCTTCCAATCTTTGTTTCAGCTTGCTTCTAATGTGCATTTGATCGTGAGATCAGTCATAACCTTTCAATTAAAAGAAAAAAAGCCACTGTTTCAAGCCATTGTACTTTTCAGTTGACAAATTCATGCCCAAGAAGAAAAAGAAGAGTCCTGTGGTCATTTGAAGTTTTTAACTAATCGTGGGTTTCAGTTAGCTCAACTAGTAAAATTTCTGATGGTTAAATAAGAAATCTAAGGTTCAATCCTCACCTATATAAAAAATTGATTGGTGTCTTGGTCTGATGATAAAGAGTTATCATTAGAAGCAGACGCTGTAAGTTGAAACTCTTTCAAAAGTTTCTATAAAAAAAAAAGTTTTTAACTAATCTAACAATAGGTTATGATGGTGAGTTTAACAGGTCTTATGTTTCAATTATGCCAACCAAGTGTAAAGAATATACATTAATCTTTAAGTGAACTAAAAAATAAAGAAAATTAAGGAAAACAAGAGAAAAATTAACAATATTTCATCCAACCTAGCTGTATTGAATTAATTCACACCTTGCAGACAAGGATATTTGTATGTATACTGAGTTCTGGATTTTAGAAGGGTTCATGTTACAAGAACTTGATTTCTTTCTGAAGTAACAAAATGAACACCTTACAATTATAAACGACGAATGCTAGAATACATGAAAAGGATCAAACACCTCCTCCCCCAAATAGTCATTAGTAACAAAAATAATAAAAGAATAATAACAACCCCAGAAGCTTGAATTAGATATATCCAATCCTTGGCAAACAACTTTAGCATGCGCAAAATCCCTTCTGTTCAATGCCTGATAGAGATTCTGAGATACCCTGGAAGTAACTGCAACATATACAATATAAGCAACTCATGAGAAAAATAGCTTGAAGAAGTAATGGAATTTTGTACATTATCCAAAAGAAACAAAAGAAAAATAGAAAGCAACAAAAGAAGTTTTACAAAAATGAAATCTGAACGCTATAAACTGAATGTGTAATTAAAAGCCATGTAAGGAAGGCTAGTTTGAAGTTTTGGTATATATGAAAGAGGCAAAGAGCGAAGTTTCTTATTATGTAACACCAAAGAAAAAAAAATGAAGAATGCATCTAAAGTAAATCACTAGGTCAGCTTAAATCAGCTCATTAGAAGCTTGTTGCATAGGGGCGGAACTACAGTAGGGCAGGGGGGGGCCATTGCCCCCCCCCCCCCCCCCCCCCACAACCCCCCAAAAAAAAAAAAAAAAAAAAAAAAGCTAATATATATATATATATGTTGAAATTTTAAAATTTGGTCCTAATAACCCCCTAATTAAATAAATAAATAAATAAAAACTGGTATACATATGTAATTTGAAAAATTAAGATTTGCCCTTAAAAATATATATATTTTTGGATCTCCTCTGAAATATCGTCGAGTTTCATTTTAATAAATGTATTGAAATGTTTAAGAAACGCTTATTTTATATGGTATATTTTGTTGACATTTTTATAATATTAAATGTTTAAGCAACACTTATTTTATATGTAGTATTTTGTTGAATATAAAATAAATGTTAGTTTTTATTTTTATAAAAAAAAAATTTTGTTTTAAGCCTTTGCCCCCCTCAAGTTCGAATCCTGGTTCCGTCCCTGTAATGTTGCAGTATCGACATGACTATCAAATAGTGCCTTTTGATACTTAGTTGTAAGCTCTAAAAAGTAAAAAGTAATGGATTGTATAGTTCACACAATTATGCTTAAGGAATACATATATCTAATGAGGAAATTTTTACACTACTCAACCTAGTTCAGAGGTAAAAAATAGAAGATTGCCCCCGGGGTAGTACTTACTTTTCCAGATCACATCCTTGTTCATTAGCCAGTGCAGTTTTTGCAACACACAGAAATGCTTCATCTACATTGTAGCCCTCTTTTGCTGAGGTCTCAAAGTAAGGTATGTTTCCTCTGAAAGCACACCATTCCCTAGCTTGCTTTTCTGAAACCTGCACCACTGGTTGCCTTAGGTTATATCTCAAGAAAAAAAAAATTTAACCAGTATTAGAGATGCATCAATGTCCATACCACTCGGCTGTTTCCACCGTCCATGTCAATCTTATTTCCAAGTAATATAAAGGGAAAGTTATCGGGTGCATCCGGATCTGCCTGGAGTTAAATGAGGATCAGTGCATATCATTCAATCAACTGTGCTAGCAATAAACAGAGATGGATCTCAGGACATGGAATAACTCCAACATGTATCATAATCATTGAGTTGCATATTATCTAGATTCTTCACACATCATGTAGCAGAAACTTGCATCAGAAGTCAATGAAGCAATCCTTTTTTTTTTTTTTGGGTTAAAGATGACATCTATAACTATAATCTAGGCAGTTAAGAGAGAAATTTCGTATGAACTATAAGTTGCAAATACAAGTCCTTGTCATGTTTCGAAAGGGTACAGAATATAATACTTTCCCATTACCATATTTACACAATCTAGCATACTTCAAAGTTGAGGGGTTCTTGATGTTTTTCAAAGTTGCAGAGATTAGCCATGAAATATTTTCATTGAGATAGAATTTTGGCTCCGTAATATGGAAAATTTATAGAGATTTCCCCTTTTAAACTCCAGGTTTTGATTTATTTAACTGCCAGGTGGCCAATGATCAGCTTGAGTATTTGGCAGGATCTAATATCACCACTCTTCTCACGTACTAAAATCATGGTAGAATAATTAACTTGAACTACCAACGTGTACAATCTATGGATACAAGATTCTTGGTACCTCCCAAAAAAAGTGTAGATTTCATTTTTCGTCCCTCAATTTGGGGCATGCGCAATTTTGCTCCCCCAATTTTAGTCCTTCCAATTTCAAAAGTGTAACTTTCCATCCAAATTTTGGGTATCCATGTTAGCTAACCATTAGCAACATTAGCAAAATTGGATGGAAAGTTTACAGCGGGACCATATTGTTACACAATTCGAATTTGAAAAATCAAAAAAGAGCACTTGAAAATTGAGGACATTAGTTGCACATACCCCAAATTTACCCATAAAAAATAGCAGAAAATTCGACTTATATTAAACCCTGTAATATCTACTTTTGTCACCACAGCCTGCATTGGATAGAAATTATTAAGTTGAAATATGCGCATATTCAGGATTAGAAGAAAGCTTTTTAAGTGATTACATACTAACATAATATGCATTCTTAATGATCACCGAAGACATGGAAAGACAATGAAGCAAGAAAGGCATCATCGCACCTGTTTGAGAAACTCTTCACGCCAAGTGTTCATTGCTTCAAATGACTTATGTGCGTTTACATCAAATACAAGAACACAACATTCTGCTCCTCTGTAGAATGCAGCCCCTAGACTTTGGAACCTTTCCTGTCCTGCAGTGTCCCAAATCTGCCAAACAATTACTTCAATCAATTTTTGCTAGAAAAACTTGTTAAAAACCATTGGTTTAAATGGAAAGAAGTCAAGGAAAAGACTAATTTTCCTGAAAGCATTAATCATCTACCTGCAAAGTGACATGTTTGTCATCAATTTGTAGTTCTTTTGTGACAAAGTCAGCACCAATTGTAGCTTTATAGTGTGGATTGAACTTCATATAAACATATCTGATTAAGCAGTTAATGAATCACACAGCCGGACAATGGTTGCTGAATATTGCAGTAAACTCAAATGCAAGGCATATGTGCATGTTGATAAATTACCGATTGTTTCGTAAGTTTAAATTTTTTTTTGGAAAATGGTAAATTTAAGCTTACGTGTATAGTGTCAAATGGTAATACAAGTTTACACGATTTCTCTTATTATTGCCATTAACATCACGTAGTCAAATCACTGCGCTATAAATGCAATTCTTCCAGTCTCAATAGACATCAGTTGGTTGAGAAAGATGATATAATATATAGCTTATTTGCATAAAGGAACAAAAGAAGAAGGAAAAAGAAGTTATTGAAGAGCATCATTAGAGCATGAATATTTAGTAGAAGAATCTGACTAAAAGTAAACTATTACTCAAAACACTTATTATTATGTAAAGGATACTGATTCATCAAAGATGTCTTCCCCACCCTGAACATAACCAACAAAGAAATTCATGACTTTGGAGAAAAGGAGAATGAGAAACTTAAATATAATGTCAAGTATATAACGCAGAAAAGTACTCAAATCATCCAAACAAAATAAGGAAAAAAATAATGAAAAGAAATAAAATAAGAATTTTGAACCATACCCACTATCGCCAAGGACCATAACTTTTAGCAAGGTTCTTTTTTTCGTAGACACATCCATTAGACTGAAACTTCTTTCCAAGACTAAACAACAGAGAAAACAGTAATGTTGTGAACTGCTTATTTTCTCTCTTAAAGTTTGATATAAAGCAAATGTGTCTTCAAAAGGTTGGGAAAGTTTTTAAAAAGAAACTAAGATCACAGGTATAATGATGATATCAAAGAAAAGGGACAGTCATTTTTCGACTTTGACTTTTTTGAGTTGGTTCTTGATCCTTCTTCTTCTTCACTGTTCTGGGTTTTGCTTTTTTCTCTATGTTTCAATCATGCAGGTAGAGAGAGACATGTGAAACTTTTTCCCAACCAAAACCAACGTTACCCGCCAGCGAAGCTGGTTTTTCTTTTTCTTTTGTATAACAACACATGTTGACTAGCTAATTGCATAATGCAAAGGGACACCCGTGCAGTCGTGCTTTCCACATTTTTTGCTCTGAATATGCTTGGCACTTCTTGACAGATTGGACAGATTTTAATTGGTTTTCAATTTATCTATTGGTTGGAAGATTTCTTTTTTGTTTTTTTCACTTATTATATTAACATTGTAATCAACTAAATGACTAATAATCATATCATTATTAAAATACATGAGAAGTATGAAAGAAGAGAAAAAAGAGAGAACATGAATAATTAACAACGGTAACCACAAAATAACTATTTACTATTAAGCTTTTATTAACATGACTAATGTGGTAACCCTAATGCTCAACACGTTTTATAGAAAGTATTTTTCATATTTTTTGTTGTTTAGTATAATAGAAAATTCTAGTCAATAAAAAATTTGTAGGCCAACATAATTTATTTACACGTCTATAAGTACACGTTGCGACATCGTGCTTATCAATATGTACATTTTTAGTAAAATAACCTCAGACAATGTGTTTTTATTTTTAGAAGTCTTTTGCACTCTATATTGCCTATCATGGACTGAACTAAAGCTTTTTTGTCCATATCTTAACGAGTATTCTCTATGAGTAATATTCTTTTATCTTTTGTGAATGACGAGTTTCATTTATTAAGTTGATTAGTATGACACATTATTATGTGAGAGAATGAAATATTGATTTGAATTAGTGAATATTTTTTTTTTTAATAATGGTAAATATAATAAATATAAATTATGTTACATCAATGTTGATGCCCACTTTGGCAAGAAGGCCTAATAGCAGGAAGAAGTCCAACAATATGGGAAGGAAATAAAGAAGAAGAGTTAGTAAATTGAGAAGAAAACCATTAATCTCGAATGACAGGAATAATAGATCATAAGCCTAAAAGATAACAAAAGGGCCTCAAAGAAAGTAAACGAGTCCAAAGGAGCCCAGAGAAAGAAGTGGTAAACCCATGGGCATTATGAAAAATGGAAAGTAAGCAAGAATGGGTCAAAAGAGCCCAAAGGAAGGAACTGAGTAACTAAGGGGTTGGTGGAAAAGCTCATAAACCCTGAAAGTGAAGGATATGGTAATTTGGGCAAGAGAAGCCCAAAAAAATTAGCAAAAGCCCATAGGAATGAAGAATTGGAATGGGTTGGGGATGCCTAAGGAAATGAAACGGGCCAAGGATGTCCAAAAGAATAAAATGGGCCATGGAAGCCTAAAAGCAATAGAATGGGCCAGGGATGCCCAAAACAGCATGAGTACAAGCCCAATGATAGTGCTGGGTTACTGGAATTGAGCAAAGGGAAAGCATACAGCAGGTCTAAAAAAGGCCCAGTAAGCATAAATCAAATAATAGCATGGTAGGAACATCAGGATGGCATGGTAGAAGTATTAACCGGCTCACAAAAGAGGTAAGGAACGAATTGGAGAAGGAAAGGCCCACGATCAAGCAAGACCCAGTCCAGTAAAGAAGTAAGACATAAAGAATGAAAGCTCAGAGACTCATTCACGCCACAGGAGGTCAAGAACGAGTAGCAGAATGTGCAGACAAGCCCTCAGGTCATGGCAAATGCATGAACAGCAGATAAACCATGGACACACATAGAAGTGGAACACGCACAAGGCTCAAGCACCACCAACTTGTACCCAATCAATACAGGAGTGGTGGGACATGGGTTAGAAGTAAGAGAGAGTATGGTCTGCCGGTGGGGAAAAAGGGAAAGCCTAATTTGGGGTTCTCGCTTGTCAGGGATGTCTTTGCGACAAGGGCCTAAAATGTGAAAACGGCCTAAGTCTCCCATTGGGTTCTTTAGAAGTGTTTATTTGTGGAGAATCAAGTCCAAAATTCATAATGTATAGAAAACAAAGGCTAATGGTGCTTTGAGAAAAGAGAATCAAAATGCTAATAATAAAAGTGTAGAAAAAGCATAAAAACATAATAAGTCTAAAATTTCAACCCACAGTCACTGAAAAGAGGAAATTGAGAGAGGTTGTGAGGAAGAGAGGGAAGGTTCCCCTGTACCCATATTTCCACCCCTAAGGTTCAAAATTGTGAGAATGTTTCCTGGCTTAGTGGATTTTGGCTCTTAAGTTTCAACTCTATGGGGATAACGTGGTTCAACAGGTCTGAAACTTCGATCCATAGTCACCGAGAAGAGGAAATTGAGAGAGGTTGTGAGGAAGAGAGGGAAGGTTTCCCTGTACCCATATTTTCACCCCTAAGGTTTAGAATTGTGAGAATGTTTCATGACCAAGGAAGTTAATTTCGTACTGTACCGGCCGGTACGGCCGATATATACCATACCGGCCAGTAAATCGGTACAAACACCCCCTTGTTTTGTACCGGAAAAAATACTGGTCGTACCGACAAATATCGGTCATTCCGGGCGGAAAGTAAAAACCGGCCGGTAAAAAAAGCTTTTAAAAAAAAAAAACAAAAAAAACAAAAAAAAAACAAAACATGAAAGTACCAAATGGCTCATGTCGCCTTCAGGCTCAGCACCACTTTGTTGGTCGTCGTTAACATTTTGCTAATTTTCCCTTCGTCTGTTCACTTCCCTTCTTCTTTTTCTTTTTCTTTTTTCTCTTCTTCTTATCTGCTGTTTAGACTGCAATGCTGCACCCACCCCTTAGTCCTTTTGTTTTGTGTGGTTCTTGGAGTTTTATCTTGTGTGTACTGACACCACACGTGTAAACATTGATATTTGAGTTAATGAGTATTAGGCACTGATGGTAGCAAATCAAAGGACCTAGCTAAAATTTTAAGTTGTATTTTATTGGTTTATTTCTTGTCTACGGGCTCAGGCCTACTAGCTAGAATTTTGAGTTGTATTTTATTGGTTTATGTCTTGTCCATGGCTTATAGCTGATCAGTTTAGTATAGCCTATGGACTCTATTACACTTATATTACTTTTTCTTTAATAAAATAATTCTACCTTTTTGATGTCAAAAATAAAGTTTGAAATTTCAATGACATCTTTTATTTCAAATTTTCATCTATTGTCACTAAGTAGTTTTATATTTTTATTAATTAATAGGCTGATATGTGAGCTAGATATAAACAATAAGTGAAATATTATATACTTATAAATTTAAATTTAAGTGCTCATAATAATTAAATTATTATTATGTGAACTTTAACTACTAAACATATAAATATAAATATATGCTCTAGAATAGAGATTTTGTATGTGTGTATATATATATAAATATTTTTTTTTTGGTAGGTATGTGTGTATATATTAAATTTATAAAATAGCAGTAAACCTGAAATGGTACACCGGTATTGACCGGTACCCGAAATATATCGTACCGGTAGCCAAACTGGTACAGCTTCCGGTACGGTATTGACTTTCTTGTTCCTGACTCAATGAGTTTTGGCTCTCAAGTTTTAGCTCTATAGGGAAAATGTGGTTCAACAGGTTTGAAACTTCGACCCACAGTCACCGATAAGAGGAAATTAAGAGAGATTGTGAGGAAGAGAGGGCAGGTTCCCCCGTACCCATATTTCCACCGCTAAGGTTCAGAATTGTGAGAATGTTGACTGGCTGAATGAGCTTTTATTCTAAAGTTTTGGGTATATGGGTAGATCGTGGTTGGTCCCTTTTAAATCCGATTGGGGCCTTTTGTATTGAACTTAAGGTGCTCTAAGTGACTGTTTTTGGTCAATAAAAGAGACTTTGAACCCCAAGGTATCAATCAAAGAAGCTATGGTCATATTTGATTTAATTGGGTAAGAGGGATGCCTTACTTTTTGCATAATTTGGGACATAAAGTAGCCTAAATTCATGGGCTGATGTTTTCTAAACATGGCAAGTCATTGGAGATTGCACTTGGTTATTGCAGTAGACAAGGCAAGCCAATTAGGGTCAGCTTTATGTTTTAGGCAAAAAAAATGGTAGAGCAGAAAAGTTAGGCCACAATCACCGTGAGCATAAAAGTTGTTTTGGGGTGGAAATTTTGGATACAAGACCTCCTCCATGAGCCTGAGGTGCTACCAGTGTCCCTTGCCCACTTGGTAGCACGTATGGGATGGGCTAATGCAAAAGGTCCGAAAGGAATCAACCTATACCCTTCAAACTACACTTCTTCAATTTCCCCCAATAAGTAGCATGGGCTTGAACCATGCTTAAAAGAATAAAATAAAATATAATACATGAATTGAGCCCACAAGGAAGTCGAACTTGTACAAAATGTGTCACGAAAATGGATATCAACATCGCTCAAGCTCTTTGGGGGAAATGTCCTACTGGGATAACATACCACCCAAAAGAGGGAAAGATGAGTTGGAATCATTAGGTGCATGCCATGAGGGATAGTAAGAGAGAATGCGCACCCTTATCTAGATGGGAATGCCATGGTGAGCAAGCAAACAAAATGAGACTTTTTTGTCTGGGAATGGGATGTGGCACAGCCAGCACAGGTAAGTGGTAATGGTTGGGCAGTTGATAGACTAATGGGTGGTTTGGGAATGACACCTATGCTAGGACAAAAGTGGTTAAGGGGTAAAATAATAAAAACCCATCACGGCAGGCAGTATAAGAAGGGTCTCAGCCGTGCATAGTAAGAACAACAATAGGGGAGGGGAACAAGAGAGAATAGAGAGAAAAGGAAGCAAGAAAAGGGAGTGAAAGATAGAACAGAAAACTTAGAAAGGAAAAAGGGATTAGAGAGAAAAATATAGAGAGTGAGCAAGAACATGATAATGGGCATGCACCAATAGGCTATTCCCTTTCTCTCCCTCTAAAAGCCTACTCTTTAGTGAGAATTAAGGAATTTGAGGATAAGCCATTTAGGCCCATTCTTTTAAAGTGGGTAATTTCCGTGGCAGGATTTCCTTGTGAGATTGCCTATATTGAAGAGTGGTTCCCTTCCTAGAATGGGATGTGGCATGGCCAGCATAGGTAAGTGGTGATGGCTGGGCAGCTGACAGACTAGTGAATAGTATAGGAAGGACACCCATGCTATGACAAAAGCGGTTAAGGGGTAAAATAGTAAAAACTTGTCACGGCAGGCAGTATAAGAGAGGTCTTAGCCATGCACAGTAAGAACAATAACAGGGGAGGGGAACAAGAGAGAATAGAGAGAAAAGGAAGCAAGAAAAGGGAGTGAAAGATAGAACAAAAAACTTTGAAAGGAAAAAGGAATTAGAATGAAAAATAGAGAGAGTGAGCAAGAGCATGATAATGGGCATGCACCAATATGCTATTCCCTTTCTCTCCCTTTAAAAGTCTACTCTCTAGTGAGAATTAAGGAATTTGAGGATAAGCCATTTAGGCCCATTCTCTTAAAGTGGATAATTTCTGTGGCAGGATTTCCTTGTGAGATTGCCTATATTGAAGAGTGGTTCCCTTCTTGGACTTAATTCCGTAAAGAAATTAAGCATGGCAAACTGACCATTCTCCCTTTTATTTTATTGATCAAGCATTAGTGTGATCTCCATTTTCTTATTGTTATCATCTTAATCATGTTGCATTTATATTGCTGCATTATTTCTTCCTTTATTAAAATCATGATTTAGTATTTTCCATTTTCTGGTTGACAATAAGCATATTCTCCTTATTATTGTCATGTTACACCTACCTACCATTACTTTTTTTGTAATAGTTTCCTATGCCATGGGCACGTGTCCAAGGTCTTAGTAAAGGAGCTCTAGTTTGTGCATAAGCTGGCTTGGGGTGTGTTGCAGTCAAGCTAGTCTTGACTCTTCTACCCAGAACCATTGGGCCATAACGTGGCAAGAGGCAGCCTAGCCTGCAATTGCAAAAAGGCCCACCACAATTAATAATATAATAAAAATAAATTTCTTGATTAATTTTGTATTATGTATTTTAAAAGTTAATATGTCAATTTGTAAATTTTCCATAAAAAAATTTGTGTTGACTTTATTGAATTATATTCCATGGTTGACATCGAGCTCCAATATCAACTCCATATGGCCTATACAGTACTACCACATGGGTTTTAAGATAAACTTAATGAAGCTGGTAATTGGTTAACTTAGAGCATCCACATTAATGGATGTAAAACTTTGCAAAATACAAAAAGCAACAAATTTTACACATTTTGCCTCAAAAATCTTCCACATCAATCTTTCTAAAACTGTATATATTTACACATGTGCTACAGTAACCGTGCATATATGCACGGTTTACTATAACTGTGTATCCTATTATTTTATTAATTTCACATTTCACACCTTTTTTTTCTCTCTTTTCAATGTGCACAACGAACTCAATCTCAGACTTCTCCTTTCTTCATCTTCTTTTTCCTCAGATACACACAAACACACCACACACAAAACACACAAACACATCCATACAGAGATACACAAACACACCCATGCATAAACACACCCACACGGACAAACCAACACAGAGACAGATCGGTGCTGGTGTTGGTTGCCTGTGGATCGGTGGATTGGTGCTGGTGGCGCTAGATCAAAGTTTGTGGGTCGACGAAAATGGGTCTAGATGCTTGTGGATCGATGTTGGTGGCAGAAATCAGTGCTTGTGGGTTGACTGGAGCAATTCTCTGCATGTGCATATGTCGTTGTGGGTCGGTGCTTGTGGCAGAGATGGTGCTTGAGGCGGCTTATGGGTCAAACACAGGTAGAGGAGATTTGACCGAGAGGGAGTGGAGATTAGACGGAGAGGGAGAGGAGATCTGAGTAAAGGATTGTCTACGGAGGTTTGTGTTCAGAAATGGGTATAGAGAGAGCAAAAAAAAATTAGTGTTTAGAAATGGAGAGAGAGAGAGAGAGAGTATCTATGTACAAAAAGGTAAAAGAATAGTTGAGAGAAAAAATAAAGTGAGAAAATTGATTATTTAAATAAAATAGATTGTAAAATAGATAGACTGATAAAGGCAGAGCCACGTAATGGCTTGGGGGGGCCGTGGCCCTTGCAAAAAAAAAAAAAAAATCCATTAGAGTATGTAGAAAAAATAATTGGGCCCCCCCCAATATTGGACAGCTGACCCCCCCCCCCCCATACCCATTTCTCAACTATTCTCTCAGGCCCAGCTTTAGTTTTAGGCCTTATGTACTCCAAATAAAACACAAAGCTGGCCCACTTCATTTAAATACTCAAGTCCAAACACTAACAACAAAATTTCATTTTCTCTCCATTTCAAAAAACCCACCCACTGACCCACAAAATCCCTTATTCCCTTTACTTCTTATTCTTTTGTTTTGTCTTCTTTGATACACTTTCACTTGCATTGGTACTGCTGCCTACTAGCCCCCAAAACTCCAGTCCTCTCTCCTTACAGTTTGGAAAAAAAAAAAAAAAAAAATCTTGACCAATTTTTTCTTTCTTCATCAGCTTTAGTTTTGGAACTTAGTGACTGCCTGATGAGTTTTCTTCTCTTTCTTAAACATTAGACATTCATCTCTTTTTAGTGTCTTTTTTTTATTTTCTCAACTATCTACACCTAAATATTTACATGCCCTTTATATTTTCATAGGTTTTTAGAGAAATACATGATTGAGGCATGGAGAGATTGTTTGTGATGAGTCTTAAAGGGAAGATCTAAAGTTGGAGGCAGAGGCAATAGGCATTGTCACACAGGTGACCCATCTTTGCACTTTGTGAAGACAAAGTTTCTAAGGTAAAATTGTTTTGATTTATTACATATTTTTAATTAGTTAGATATCATGTGGCTGTGGGTGTTGTTAAATTATTTGGTTTATGTTGTGTACCAATACTTGTGTGTTTAATTTTTGTTTTTGTTTGAAGGGTTATTATTAATTAAAGTCGTATTAAAAATGGTTGACTGTTTAAATTATAGTGGAAATTTTGTTTTTTTTTTAGTATGAATAACATCCATATAACTAAGTAAAAATTTCTAATTAAAATTTTATTTTTTAAAGTTCTTTTCAGGTTAATTTTTGAGTCATATTCTTAAAACTAAAAGAATTATGAGCAAATGAAAAACAATTAATGCATTCTTTAAGAAAAAAGATGTTAGCAATTCATAAGTTAGGACACCTGTGGCTATAGATACAAATGTTGATACTTTAATGCCTGATGAACACCTCTCCAAATGTTCAAGAATTCAATCTGAAGAGATAGATCGTGATCCAGGATCACGAAAACAAATATGTGAATTTCCTATCAATAAACAAGATAAAATCCGACGAGTTTATCTCAAAGAAGGTCCATATTAACCTAAAAATATAGACTATCCATACAACGATGATACTCATTGTCGTCGATTTCAACCTTTATGGTTTGAATCACATAAGAATTGGTTGGAATAGTCACCTTCAATGGATGCGATATATTGTCTACCTTGCTACTTTTTTAGTAAGAAACCAATAGGTCGTCTCGGATCAGATGCATTCATTTAAACAGGTTTTAATAATTGGAAAAAGGTGAAAGATGGAATGAATTGTCCTTTAATTCATCATGTAGGGAAAGATCCAAACTCCCTACATAAAATTATTGTGAAATGTTGCGAGGATTTAAAGAATTATTCACGACATATTGACAAACTAATTGAGAAACAAACGTAAAAAGAATTAGAGAATAATCGGTTGCAGCTCAAAACCTTAATAGAGTGTGCTCGATGGCTAGCATTCCAAGCTTGTGCTTTTAAAGGTCATGATTCAAAAAATAGAGGTAATTTTATTGAATTGATAAAATTCACATCAATTTTCAATAACAAAGTAGCTAGTGTTGTCTTGAAAAATGCTCCACGAAATGCCAAATATACATCACCCACAATTCAAAGGGAGATTTTGCATATTCTTGCTAGTAATGTGCGAAATGCTATTCGAGAAGAAATTGGGGATGCAAAATTTTGCATTCTTGTTGATGAAGCCCAGGATGAGTTGAAGAGAGAGCAAATGGCCATTATTTTGAGGTTTGTTGAAAAAAATGATTTCATTAAAGAGCGTTTCTTTCATATTGTGTATGTTGGAGATACTACTGCGTTGACCCTAAAGAAGGAGATATGTGCTATCCTATCTCGTTACAACCTTCACATTAAGAATATTCAAGGTTAAGGGTATGATGGAGCTAGTAATATGCATGGTGAATGGAATGGATTACAAGCTCTATTTCTTAAAGAATGTCCATATGCTTATTATGTACATTGCATGGCTCATAGGTTGCAATTGGCTTTAGTTATAGCATCTAGAGAAGTAAAACTTGTTCATCAATTCTTTGATCATTTGAGTAATATTATCAATATTGTCGTTGATTCTAGTAAGCGTAATGATGAATTGCAATATGCTCAAGGGGAACAAATTGAGAATATGATTGCTTCTAATGAAATTGAGACTAGAAGATGAGCAAACAAAATTGGTACTTTGCAACGGGCTGGAGATACACGTTGGGGATCTCATTTTCAATCTATTTATAGTTTGATAAATATGTTTGTTGCAACTTGTAAAGTTATCAATATTATCTCTAAGGAAAAGGCTAATTATAAATAACGTGGTGATACTGAGGGAGCTTATCAGGTATTAACATCATTTGAATTTGTTTTAATTTTGCATATGATGAAAGAGATTATGGGAATTACTAATATTCTTTACCAAGCTTTGCAACAACATTCTCAAGATCTTTTAAATGCCATGCATTTAATTTCAACAACAAAATCACTTATTCAAAAGTTGAGAGATGATGGATGGGAGCCTTTACTGGCTAGTGTTACATCATTTTGTGGACAACATGAAATTGATATCTTGATTTAAATGCTTGTTACACTAAAGCTCGAGGTAGATACTGTCATCAAGATGAAGCTTTGACAACAATAGAACATCATTTAAGAATTGACATATTTACAATTACAATAGATTTTCAATAAATCAATTGCAAGAATTGAATAGTAGATTTTGTGAGCTAATAGCAGATCTTCTCACTCTTAATTCAGCATTAAATCCTAAGGATGCTTTTAGATCATTCAAAATTGGTGATATTTGCAATGGCTGAAAATTATTATCCTCAAGATTTCACTGAGCAGGGAATTTGTCTTTTGAAGCATCAATTGCGACATCATGAGCTTGATGTGACAAAACATCTAGATTTTCAGAATATGGGTACAATATTTAAGCTATGTAGGGGACTAGAAATTTCAGGGAAGTCTAAATTCTATCATTTAATTGATAGACTGATTCGTCTTTCTTGTGTTGACTCTTCCAGTTTCTACAGCAACTACAAAACGAGCTTTTTCAGCTATGAAACTATTAAAAACAAGACTTCACAATAGAATGGAGGATGAACTTTTGGTAGATAATATGATAGTTTATATAGAAAAGGAAATTGCTGAGAATTTCACTATGGAAATGATTATGGATGAATTCTATTCCATGAAAAATTGTCGTCAGACATGATCTTGATGTGAAATGTTTTTTTTTTTTTTTTTTTTTTTTTTAATTTTATTATTTTTTTTTTTATGTGTGTGTGGATATTTTTGTATATGTCTATAGTGAACTAAACAGTTTTTGTATGTTCATTAATGTTTAAGATATATCAAAATTGAAATTTCATATTCAATAGTCTTACGATTTATGTTTTTTATATCAATATTTCGAATCGGCCCCCCATGTAAAAATTCATGGCTACGCCCTTGTAGACTGATGTGGATGATTTTGAGAAGTGAGTATGTAAAATAAAAAAAGTAGGTTTTCAATTGGTTAAAATATTTGGAATACTTTGTCAAATGAAAAAGATGAAAGAATAGGTTCAATATTTATTTATGGCCAGGACATACTGCTTATTGTGTTAGAATCAAGAAAACGGGCCAATGGGCTATGGCCCAAACAGAATTCCATCCAGGCGGACCGCGACCATGATGATGATGGTGCAACACTGCTTCGATGCATGATTTAGTTTACCTAAGATTTTCTTTTTCTTTTTCAAAGCCAACTGAATAAAATTGATAAATAATGAGAGTTGAACCAATGTAATTATTTGGTGGGTATGAAAAGAGAGGAGTATATATATATATATATATATACGGTGAACCAAAGTTAATCCAATAAGAGGATAGTCATTTGCTCCTCCCAACTAATAAAAAAAAGTTTTTTATTTATTTTTAATCCCCTGTTAATTTTGAAGAAGCCGTACATAATCATTAAATGTACAATAGTTTCTTTCTCAAAAAAATAAAAAATAAAAATGTACAATAGTATATTTGCATTGACGAGGACTAGGAGGAATTCATGTATAAATATAATACAACACCAGGAGGTTTGAACGGTCCACTCTGAAAAGAATACAACACCAGAAAGATTGAAAAAAATTCTCTAATGTTGGATGACAGAAACTGTTTTGTATCGATGTGTGAGTGAGAATTTGAATTTCAAGTTGAAAATTTTCAACACACGAGGATCGTAGAATTATAGATACGCCGTATAAGTTGGGTCTCACAATTCTACTTCCACCACGTGAGTGAGACTCTCACTCACGTGGTGGACGTAGAATTATAGAATGGTGTTCAACTGGCCATACGTACGTTCCTAAAGGAAAATTTCTCCCAACGTGGTGAGTTTGAGAATCGAGATTATTTCTTTTTGAGAGAGAGAGAAAAAAAAAAAAAAAAAAAAAAGTTCACATATGAATGGTGTTCAACTGGTCATAACTCATACGTACGTTCCTAAAGGAAAATTTCTCCCAACGTGGTGAGATTGAGAATCGACATTATTTCTTTTTGAGAGAGAGAGAAAAAAAAAAGTTCACATATGAATCTACTGTATTATAAATCTACTGTATTACTCTTTATTTATTTATTTATTTATTTAATATGAGCAATAGTCACATATGTGTTTAGGAACTATTCTTATAAATTTTTTATGAAAATGAAAAAAATAAATAACTTTTTAAACAATTTTTTATATTTTTCATACATTAAAATTTTCTTAAAATAATCTATTGACAAATATTCTGAGGACACCCATTAACCGAACCCTTTTTATACATACGAATGAGTCTCATCTGTGTGTTACTTATTCTGATGTGAAAAAATATATGGTATAAGTTCTCCCATTTATATAAGTTTCCAATATTATTGATAGCAAGACATTCATAAATCAAATTTGTCCCAGCATGTTGTTTTTCATGAATCAGATTTCCCATTGTAAGTTTCGAACTACTTTCTTTATAAAAAAAAAATGCCACGATCAAAACTTTTGATATAATTTTTGCTACAACTTGCTCACGTAACAAGTTATGAGCAGTAGAATAAAAATAGTGGGTCCATATGAGTTCACAACTCATTATATGAACAAGTTATGTCAAAAGTTTTACTCCTACCATTACTCTTTTCTATATTCTTACCTCTACATGGGATTTTGTAGGGGCGTATAAACACTTTCACAATCTAAATCATATACAAATCCTTACAAATTGAAGTATTGCATACTTCTACTTATTGTATTCCTCATTAGGGATCTAATCTATTACGGTTACTATTTCCCATAATACTATATTTTAATAACGCTACCATATAAGAATATTTGGGCTGATGTGTCTACGTGGTAAATTGTAACATAGGCCATTATTTGGATCGACAACAATTTTTGATATTTGATATTTGATAAGAATACAAATTCCTTTTTCAGGAAAAAAAAAAAAAATCTTTTTTTATTATTGAAGATGATGAAAATTGGAGGTAACGGATCCACGTAGATGAACTTGACGATGCTCGACAAATGGGTTAATAGTGAACGGATCCTAGGTGAACGGACACAGGGTGAACGGACACAGGGTGGACGGATCAAAGGGCCACGTAGCATTCAATTGGTCATTATGTGATTTCCAAGAAACCCTAAATGGAAACGATTTGCATCTCGTGATTAACCTTAGTCCATAGAGTCCCAATATGAATATAATTCTAACACGAGGAGGATTCTAGAATATACGCGCATTAATGGAGATCTTCCCTATAAGGAAAAGACTTGTTACGCAAGTATGAGAGTTTGATTTTACACGATTATAAAAACCCAAAGACCCTCAGAAAATAGGTATGCATAATTCACCCCAACTCTGGCACTCTAAAGTTGTAGAAAGGTTTTCTGACTTAACTTTCGGAGGGTCTTCGGCCAGTACCACATCGGTACTCTCCTAGGGTTCTCTTTGTGTTGTGCAGGGATAGTTTCGAGCATACGAGGACCGTGTGGCTTACTATTGATTTTTCGGCATCATCAGTTGGCACCGTCTATGGGAAACACGTGTGATTTGTAAGCCACACTATCGTTTCCCTGACAAAAAGTTGCATGGTGCTCACTTGCTCGGTGGCAATCACCAACGACGTTCAAGGAGACGAACCACCCACGACTGCCCTCGAGAGATAGGTTCAAACTCTCGTCGCTATCGTGAACACCTCACCAAACAAAGGGCAATCTAGAGGAACAGCTGCACCAGAAAAACGCAGCATTGAATACCTAGAAGGAAGATCAAGAAGGAACCAGTGCTGGAAAAAAGAACCAAGAGAAGCAGGAAGGCAGCAACGCACTAAGTAGACAAGAATGTCAGGATACCAACCATCCTTTTGACTTGGATACGGCTCCCCTTCACATAGTTGCAGAGATGTAGATGATGAATGAGTGAATGGACCTTATGATGATTGCCCTCAAAGAATGAGTGTCTAGTGACCTCGATGACCTGGTCCATCGAACAGACTCACCCTTCACCGCATCCATTTCACCTTTCCCCCTCCCACCAAAATTTCGCATGCCACAAGTGGAAAACTATGACGGAGCCAAGGACCCCTTGGATCACCTAAAATCTTTCAAGACCCTGATGCACCTTCAAGGGGTGTTTGACGAGATCATGTGCCGAGCCTTCCCAACCATGCTGAAGGGACCTGTAAGAATCTGGTTTAGCAGTTTGACGCCAAACTTCATCAGTACCTTCAAAGAATTGAGTGCCCAGTTCGCTTCACACTTCATCGGGGGATATAGGTACAAGAAGTCCACTACATGCTTAATGAACATTAAGCAGTGGAAGGATGAGATGCTGAGATCCTACATTGCCTGCTTTAACAAAGAAGCTCTCTCGATTGATGAAGCTGACAATAAGATACTCATGGCCGTCTTCACGAACGGACTACGAAAGGGTAAGTTCTTGTTCTCCTTATACAAGAACGATCCAAAGACTATGTCAGATGTGCTGTATAGGGCAACCAAATACATGAATGTAGAAGATGCATTGCTGGCTTGAGAAGAGAGGCTCAAGAAGAGAGAGAGACAGGAAGACATACGGCAGGACAGGGGACCAAAGAGGGCAAGGACCGGAGAACAATGGGAGGATAGGCTCTCGAAGCCCTACATGGGGAAATTCACAAATTTCACCTCGTTAACTGCCTCGATCGACCAAGTCCTGATGCAGATCAAGGATGAAGGAACCTTGACCTTTCCCGGCAAGCTGAAGGGAGATCCTAATAAGAGGTCTAAGGACAAGTATTGCCAATTCCATCGCGATCACGACCATGACACATCTGACTGTTACGACCTAAAGCAATAAATCGAAGCCCTTATCTAACAAGAAAAGCTGCAGAGATTCGTCAGCAAGGAGAGGACGGACCAACCACAGGAACAAGCTCCCCAATAGGAGAATGAGCGTCCCAGGCAGCCTATAGGAGACATAAGGATAATTATAGGAGGCATGGTAGCCACTAGGTCGTCCAAAAAGGCCAGGAAAACTTACCTAAGGATGGTTCAGAATGTCTAACTGATGGGCTCCATACCAAAGATGACACGAATGGACAATCATGTCATTCGGTTCTCAGAAGAATATGTCTGACGTCTTCACCACTCACATGACAACACACTCATAGTCAGCATACAAGTAGGAGATTACAATATGCACCGAATTCTGGTCGACAATGACAGCTTAGCTAACATCCTCTACTACCCGGCATTTCAACAGATGAGGATTGATAGAGCACGGTTGATTCCAACGAATGCTCTACTCGTTGGATTTGGAGGAACATGGGTCTTCCCCCATGGTGCGGTAACATTATCCGTGATAGTGGGCAACTACCCCCAATAGATTACTAAAGACGTAACCTTCCTTGTGGTTGACTGCTCGTCCACTTACAATGCCATCATAGGGAGGCCTACCATCAACTCATGGAAGGCTATAACCTTAACTTACCACTTGATGATTAAATTCCCCACGGATTACAGAGTAGGGGAGCTGCGCGAAAATCAGGTGGCTACGCACAAATGCTACATAGTAATGATGGAAATGGATGACCACCTCTAGGCCATGAACATAGAAGAACATCAGACGATCACAGAACCCGTGGAAGATCTAGAAGAAATACCCCTTGACGACTCCAAAAATGATCGAACAATGAGGATTGGTACCCTCGCCAGCCTGACGGTTCGCCAAGCACTGACAACCTTCCTCAGGGATAACCGGGACGTATTTGCTTAAAGTCATGAAGACATGTCGGGGATAGACCCCTCCATCATGGTGCACAGACTAAACGTATCGCCCACCTTTACACCTATCTGTTAGAAGAAGAGGGTGTTCACCCCCGAGTGAGACCAAGCTATAGTGGAGGAGCTTCGCAAGCTACAAGAAGTGAATTTCATTAGGGAAGTCTACTACCCTGACTAGCTGGGAAATGTGGTAATGGTCAAGAAGGCTAATGGAAAGTGGAGGATGTATGTAAATTTCGCGGACCTCAATAAGGCCTGCCCTAAGGACAGTTACCCCTCCTGCGGGTCAACGTTCTAGTCGATTCTACAGCTCAACACCAATTGTGAAGCTTCATGGATGCTTTTTTGGGCTACAACCAAATCAAAATGGACAAAGCAGATCAAGAGAAGACTTCGTTCGTCACTAGCTAAGGCCTCTTCTGCTATAAAGTGATGTCATTTGGCCTAAAAAATGTGGGCGTGACATACCAGAGGCTTATGAATAAGATGTTCTCACAGCAGATTGGGAGAAATGTCAAAGTCTATGTTGACAACATACTGGTAAAAAGCCGAAAGGAGGAAGACCATTTGGAAGACCTCAGAGAAACGTTCAACACCCTTCGCTCCTATAACATGAAGCTTAATCTAGGCAAGTGCTCATTCGGAGTCACAACAAGAAAGTTCCTGGGGTTCATGGTATCCCAGAGAGGTGTCGAGGCCAACCCGGACAAGATCTGGGCCATAATAAAGATGTCACCCCCGAGGAACGTCAAAGAAGTGCAAAGCCTCAACTGCACAATAGCAATGCTAAACATGTTTGTGTCAAGAGTAACGGACAAATGTCTGCCTTTCTTTTGCATACTGATGAAATCCTTTGAATGGACAGTCGAATGCCAGCAGGCATTCGAGGACCTGAAAACCTACCTCTCATCTCTTCCACTACAGAGTCCTTCCCAGCCAAAGGAGGAATTGTTCCTTTACTTAGTAGTATCCTCAGCGGTCGTCAGTGCAGCGTTGGTCAGGGAAGAAGGTAAGGTACAGAAGCCCGTATACTATACGAGTCGTGCACTCCGCGGCGCAGAAGAAAGATACCCACCCATGGAAAAGCTCACCTTCGCTTTAGTCACTGCAGCTCGCAAGCTCAAGCCCTACTTCCAAGCTCACACAATGAACATCCTAACAGACAAACCCTTAAGGCGAGTAATGAATAATCTTGAAGTTGTTGGGTGAGTGGCGTTATGGCCAATTGAATTAAGTGAATTTGACATCCAATATCGTCCCCACATTGCCATTAAAGGACAGGTGGTCGCCAATTTCATTGCAAAGTTCACCAACACAAAAGGACAGGGGGCAGAAGAGGTCCCACAATGGAGTATCTTCATAGCTTGGAAGAGGATAAAATCGAATGCATGGTTAGTTTGGATTTCCCTACGACCAACAATGAGCAGAGTATGAAGCCTTAGTAGCAGGACTGGACCTTACCAAGGCCATGGGAGCTGAAAATCTAGTCCTCTATTGCGATTCCTAAGTTGTGGTCAGTTAGGTTAACAGAGAATACAACTGCAAGAGTGAACGAATGAAGAAATATCTGGAACATGTGAAGGGTCGAATCAACAATTTCCAAGAAAAGTTCATTCAAATCCCAAGGGAGGAGAATGAACACGTCGATCGACTCGCTAAAGCTGCATCAGCAAAACATATGGTCATCCCCAATTAGGTACTGTCCTTCATTCAGATTTCACCAGTAATAGACAACATCAGTGTGCAGAAGGTAGGATCCAAGAACTAGTGGACAACACCAATAGCCTTTTACCTGAGGGAGGGCGTGCTGCTAGAAGGAAAAGACGCTGCTAGAAAATTGAAGGTCCAAGCTGCCCGCTTTGTCCTAATCAAAGACGTTCTTTACAAAAGAGGTTTCTCTTGACTTTACCTAAGGTGTCTTGGCCCTGAAGAAGCAGACTACATTATAAGAGAAGTTCACGAGGGAATTTGCGGGAACCACTTGGGATCGCGTTCGTTGGTACAGAAGCTAATCAGGGCAGGATATTATTGGCCAACCATGCAGAAGGATGCCCATGCATATGTCAAGGCTTGCGACAAATGTCAGAGATTTGGAAACCTCATCAGGCAACCAACAGAGGAAATTACCCTTATGACAGCCCCGTGGCCATTCGCTCAATGAGGGCTAGATATAATGGGCACGTTCCCAACAGCAGCGAGACAATTGAAGTTCTTAGTAGTTGGTATAGACTATTTCACAAAGTGGGTAGAAGTGGAAGCCCTAGCTACCATCACCGAAAAGAGTGTCTGAAGCTTTGTATGGAAGAACATCATTTACAGATATGGCATACCAAGAGTTTTGGTCTCTGACAACGGGAAGTAGTTCGACAACGATGCATTCTAAGACTTCTGCTCACAACTAAGGATCAAGAACCATTACTCATCTCTCGCCCACCCACAGGCCAATGGGCAGGTTGAGGTGATAAACCGATCCTTGCTCAAAATCATCAAGACTCAGCTCGAGGGGGCAAAGGGTATATGGCCAGAGGAGTTGCCAAGTGTTTTGTGGGCATACAGGACAATGTTGCAGACACCTATAGGAGAGACTCCATTTCGATTAGCATACGGGAGCGAGGTGGTTATCCCGGCGGAAGTAGGACTTACAAGCTACAGGGTGGAGAACCATGATGAAAGCAAGCACAATGAAACCATGCGTTTATAGCTTGACCAAGTGGATGAAGTAAGAGCAATAGCCGAGCAAAGGTTAGCGCTGTACCAGAATCTCATAGCCAAACACTATAACTCCAAGGTCTGACACAGGAACTTCCAAGTAGGAGAACTTGTCCTAAGAAGGATAATGGGCGCTACAAGAGATGCCTCACAGGGAAAGTTCGGACCTAACTGGGAAGGATCGTACAGAGTGGCATCATGGCATAGAAAGGGAACCTACCATTTGGAGACGTTGGACAGGCAGAAGTTGCATCACCCATGGAACACAGAACACCTAAAGAAATACTACCAGTAGGCCACTAGCAGTAGACGAACAATGACACTCCTCATTTCCAATTTATTTCTTTCTAGTTTAGTTTTTATTTTTAAGACTAAGGGCAAGTTTTTATTTTATTTTTCAAAGACAATTTCTACATATAAATTACCATTACAATAAGAGGAGTTATTCAGAATCACCCCGTTATATATATATATATATATATATTCCTACAAATTTAGTCCGCGTTGTCCATAAAATGGACGAGTCTATTATTAAATAGACGAATTTATCAGTCCACAAAGTGGACGGGTCTATTATTAAATAGACAAATTTATAAGTCCATCGAATGGACGGGTTTATTATTAAATAGACAAATTTGTAAGTCCATAAAGTGGACGGGTCTATTATTAAATAGACGAATCTATTAGTCCATAAAGTGGATGGGTTTATTATCAAATAGACAAATTCGTTAAGTCCATAAAGTGGACGGGTCTATTATTAAATAGATGAATCTATTAGTCCATAAAGTGGACGGGTCTATTATTAAATAGACGAATCTATTAAGTCCATAAAGTGGACGGATCTATTATCGAATAGACGAACTCATTAAGTCCATAAAATGGATGGATCTATTATCGAACAGACGAACTCATTAAATCCATAAAATGGACGGGTCTATTTACTAAATAGACGAATTTACTAGTCCATAAAGTGGACGGATCTATTATTGAACAAACAAATGTATTAAGTCCATAAAATGGACGGGTTTATTACTAAATAGAAAAATTTATTATTAATCCATAAAGTGGACAGATCTATTATTGAGTGGACGAAAAGTGGACTGGTCTATAAACGAATATATTAGTCCGTGAAAGTGGATGGTATTAACGAAAATTAGGGGCAAACCCCAAGATGGATGGCTCTAACAACATGTAGAAGGATTCAAGAGAAATGGATCCAAACAGTCATAAGTATTGAACAAGATTATCCACAAGCATATAAGTAGATGGACAGAATAAGTTAAAAAGGCTGTTTCCCAAGTGGTTACAATTCCATAAAATAAAAATAAATTTTTTTTATTAAACTACTAAGGAAGGGGGTGTTTTCGACATCCTTTTGAACAACATTCTCAGGCTAAGTCATCACCCTCAACGAGCTAAACTTTACTCTGAATAGGAGCTAACTCTCCGTAGCCAAGAGCGACATCGTCAGCAAACAAATCCTCCGTACTTTCAGAGGCGACGGGTTGAGTAGTGGCTTGGGCTTGGGCATCGATGTTGAGTTGAGAAAAGTCAAGGTCAAGATAAGCTTTCTTAGCCTGACGGACAACGTCATCAAAGCTGTTCGCATAGGAAATCCTGAGCTCCTCCAAGAAGGCGTCAGAGTTGCGATATTCATGGATCGCTGCCTCCTTTGCCTGACGGAGGTTGTCCTTGGAATCTCTAATCTTTTTCTCTTTATCCTCAAGCACCTTTTTCATCGTCTCCATATGTTCTAGAAGTTCTTTATTGGCTTTCTCCGACATATCTAATTTTTTCTCCGTGCCAACCTTCTAAGCCTTAAGACCAATCAACTCGTCCTCCGTCTCGTTGGCCCTCTTCCTTATATGGTCTAGCGTTGTCTCATGAGTCAGGCACCATCCCATCAACCCCACCATCATCACCATCGCCTGAAAACAAAGGTGGTTAGTGACAAATGTAAGTAGATGGGAAGAATAGGAAGTGGACTTGACTTACTTGAGTAATACAAAAGAGCCCCATCTCCCCCATGGCTTCCGTAGCATGATTGCTTAAGTCTTCATAGTCGTCAAATGTTATGATGGACGAAATTTTCTGTAAAGCATATTTAGAATCCTCATGGAGGAGGACAGGTGGCTTTTCTTAGGCAGTAGACAGACCCTTCATAAAACCCTTTCTCGCTCCATGCTTGGCTGGGGTAACCGTCTTCGTACTCTCGGCCTTTAGCCCCACGACGGGCTCTAAAATGGTTTTGGGTTTCTTGGGGAGGCGACCTTGCTTCTCCAGTAGCTTTCTTTTTATGACGGGTTGGATGAACCTGTCTCCTTAGGAAGTTGTCCTTCCACTTCTTTCTTTTTAGCTGCTTGTTGTTTAATGACAACCCTTCTCTTGGCAGCATCCATTTCTACACAAAGGAAGATGGACGGTTAGAGTGAGTAAAAACCAAGAAACCCTAAAGATAAGGTGACAAGCTTACGTTCTCGGACTTGTGCATCATATCGACGGGCGGCTGGAGTTGGTTCTGGTCCGTCATAGTACCAGTGGATTGTATCTAGGGTGACCAACTTGGACCACGTCCTTTCCTTTAGCTTGGACTTACTAAAAATTTTCTCCAAAAAACACCACTACTGCAGTGAGACTTCTGGACGGTCCTAAACTGCAAAAGATGACTATTAGAATAACACGTTAAAAAGAAACTAAACCATGTATAGACGAATACATACCAGACGGAGGCAATATGCCCTATGTTGTGTCAATGGGCATGTATTCAATGTCGCCAGGACAACACATCCACTTGTCACCCTCCATGAAAAAATAACGACTCTTCCAGCTCCTGTTGGAGTCGAAGGTCTCACATACAAGCCTAAGGTCTCACATACAAGCCTTGACAACGGGCTCCTAGGAATAAAGCTGTACATGTCCTTTGACTGGGCAATCTCATCAAGACGGTAACAATGTAGGAATTCATGCACCGTTAACCTCCTGGCACCGTCGAACATTACCCTATACAAAACCTCCACGCCTAGGAAGACCCTCCAAGCATTTGGGGAAATTTGGTTGACAGACAAACCTAAGTGTTGGAGGAGTTGATGATGGAGTGAACTTAAGGGGAATCTGAGCCCTGCCTTCAGCATTTGCTCATAAACCCCAACACCTTCAACATCGTCATAGTAACATTTCTCCAACTTGTACGATAGACAGATGAGTACGTTGTCAGGTATTTGGTATTTGGCCCGAAGTGTTTTGAAGTGATTTTCTTTGATCGAGGAGTTAAAATCATTAATCGCCCATATGGGTAATATAATGAACTCCCTAAGTCCATCAGGACCCACGACGGATCGAATTGGGGGCTCAACATCATCCAACCCTTCACTATAGTCATCCTCTGGCCTTTTCGTCTCCAAACCCTCATCCTTGAGGAGGGAGAATCGACTGATGGACTCCTTTCTTCACTCGGACTGTCAGGATCTTTGTGACCTGACGGGTACACTTCATCGTAACCCGCCCCATCGCAGACAAACAATTGGTTACTTGACACATTAGACATGACCTACAAGTAATGGTAAATCCTAAGACTCTGACGAGTCTATAATGGATGATGGTAGTACCAAGTCTAGAAATGAAGTGCATAAAAATTTAAGGGGAAAGAATGCTTACCAAGTTGGAACTGGATGGTAAGAGGCTATGATGACGGATGCAACAACTGAACGAAATGGTCGTCTAACAATGATGACGGGTGCGCTCTGATCGTAGATTTTAGTACAAAGTAAGGGAATGAGAGGAAGAGAGTTTGGCTTATATAGAAGGAACGACAATCTTAAGACTCTGACGGGTCTATAATGGATGACGATAGTACCAAGTCTAGAAATGAAGTGCATAAAAATTTAAGGGGAAAGAATGCTTACCAGGTTGGAATTGGACGGTAAGAGGCTTTGATGACGGATGCAACAACTAAACGGAATGGTTATCTGACAATGATGACGGGTGCGCTCTGATCGTAGATTTTAGTACAAAGTAAGGGAATGAGAGGAAAAGAGTTTGGCTTATATAGAAGGAATGGCACGGAAGACAAAGGGGCGCTTCGATCTAGGTGAGCAACCATTTAGTAACCACCATGTGTCCTTCATCATTAATGATCTTAGGCCAGCCTATCAAGACTAGGAGTATTCCCCGAGAGGCCGGATTGAATCGCCACCCTATGGGTCCTTCCACTCATAGGTCACGGACTCATGGGGAGAGGGGGCAACTGAAGAGGATGAAAATTGGAGGTGACGGATCCATGTAGATGGACTTGACGGTGCTAGACAAATGGGTTAATAGTGAACAGATCCTTGGTGAATGGAAAAAGGGTGGACGGATCAAAGGGCCACGTGGCGCTCAATTGGTCATTATGTGATCTCCAAGAAACCCTAAATGGAAACAATTTGCATTTCGTGATTAACTCTAGTCCATAGAATCCCAATATGAATAGAATTTTAACACGAGGAGGATTCTAGCATATACATGCATTAATGGAGATCTTCCCTATAAGGAAAAGACTTGTTATGCAAGTATGAGAGATCGATTCTACACGACTATAAACCCAAAGACCTTTAGAAAATAAATACACATAATTCACCCTAGCTCTAGCACTCTAGAGTTGTAGAAAGGTTTTCTGACTTAACCTTCGGAGGGTCTTCGACTGGTACCATACTGATACTTTCCTAGGGTTCTCTTTGTGTTGTGTAAGGATTGTTTCGAGCGTATGAGGACCGTGTGGCTTATTGTTGATTTTTCGACATCATCAATTATTATATTATGTTACGAGATTTTTATTTCCTATGATTCTATTCTTCTTCCATTTTCCTATAATTTATGGGTATTCCTAAAGAAACTTTTTTTTTTAAGTAATTATAAAAGGGGACTATTATTTAGATATTAAAGAGTATACAACAACAAGCTTATAAGTCTCTAAGGGTCCTTTTGGTCGGAGAAGTAGAAAAGTGAGAGAATAGAAAATGGTGGGAGGATGGAAAAGTGGGAGGATAAAAAAGATTTTAATTTCTCTCATTTTTGTTTGGTTGGGAGTGGAAAATTGGAGGGATGGAAAAAGTGAGTTTATATAAAATTACTCATACACCATTGTTAAAAAATGGTAGCCAATTAAAACAAAAAAAGCGACAAACAATCACACACACACACACACACACAAAAAAAAAAAAAAAAAAAAAAAAAACAATCACCCAATTTATAAAAAAATAAAAATCATGTCCCCAAAAAAAATCACGTCTAGTTAAACCCAAAAAAAAAAAAAAAACTATCATACCCACAACCCAGGAAGAAAAGAAAAAGAAAAAAAAAAGGATGACAAAAAGAAAGGAACATCCAAGAAAGAAGAGAAAAAAAGAGGAAGAAAGAGGCAACGTGCCCAGCACCAAAAAAAAAAAAAAAAAAAGAAGTTACTGGACATAGGCATTTTTGTCCATTAAAACTTTTTGGTGGGTCCGGCGAAAAAACATTTAGGCCCCACTATTTATTTTCCTTCCTCCCGACCCAACCAAACACGGACATTCTGGCATTTTACCCCTCATTTTTTTTTTAATTGGCAATATGCCCCTATATCGAAACTATATAGGTTCGTGCTCCTGTTTCGATACTTGATGACCCTAAAATCGAGTTACTTAAAGTACTCGATTGGTTTAAAATTGAGTTATGCCTGATCAAACTTAAAAAAAAAAAAAAAAAAAAAAAAAAAAAAAGCATAAAACTCGAGTAAATGGAAATCGAGTTCCAAAACGCCACTATAGGGCTTAAAAATGCCGCTATAGGGCCACTGAACCTGGTATTCACTCACTTATAAATTTTTTTTTTTAGAAAAACGCCACTCTATGGATTAAAAAAGGTCACTATAGGGCCATTGAACCTGGTATTGACACTTATAAAAAAAATTTTGCAGAAAAACGCCACTATAGGGCTTAAACACGTCACTATAGGGCTTAAAAACGCCACTATAGGACCCTTGTACTTGGTATCTTATAAAAAATTTACATGAAACTCGAGTTCCTGGAACTCGAGTTCTATGCAATTTTTTTTTTTTTTTTTTTTTTTTTTTTGAGTTTGATCGGGCATAACTCGATTTTAAACCAATCGAGTTTTGCGTTGAAACTTGATTTTATGGTAATCGAGTATCGAAACAGGGGCATATATCTATATAGTTTCAAAACAGGGACATATTGCTAAATTTTTTAAAAATTAAGGGCAAAAGGCCAGAATGTCCAACCAAACACACTCCAAAAAGTTTTACTTTCTAATTTCTCTCTAAAATTTTCCATTCACCTTATTTCACCTCCAAACAAACACACCCTAAAGAACACAATCTACTAGTTTCAAGTTGCTTCATATTCCAAACAAAAGCTGGATAAAAAAAAATTTGGACATGTGTCATAAACTTCCAAAATACTCTGTTGTTGGCGACCCCTTTTTGCTATCGCATTTACACATCCATTAGTTTCACGGTATATATAAAGTAGACGGACGATTTATACTCGTGCCATAAGGTTCCTGCAATCATAAATTAAAGAGACAACATTCGGTGATAATACACCATTAAATATTAGCCAAATGATGACAGTAGTATAATCAGTTTCAAGAGAGATAAATTTAAACTTTATATCTCATGCTAACATGAGACCCTGTCGTACTGCTCATATCTCAGCCATTTTACTAGTTGCTATGCCGTAGTTCAAAGAGAAACCAAAAATTCACAAACTTAAACTACTATGCAAAATACCACTTGCACATGCCTTTCTTGGATTATCTAAAGAACTTCCATTTGTATGTAATTTTATAAAATGTTCCAGAGGGGGAAGCCATTTAATAATATGATTATGAGGGACAGCAACTTTTAAAGATTTATCTGGACAAAGCAAGATAATAGAATTCAATTGTTAAATGAATAGATTTATAAACCATATGAGATTGAGATAAAGATGTATTATTGAATATTCTAGCAAATCGGGCTAACCAAAGTTTCCAGGTAAATAACATTTACTAAATAGACAATTATAACATTTACTACTATAAGTAAGAACCACACAGAGACTACACAAGAATCTAAAACAAAAACATTGTCAAAGGCAGGAGGAATCTGTGAGACTGTGACATATGTCAATCATTCTTGAGTAACTCACTTTTATATAGCCTAGTTTCTTCACCTTAATAATTAGTTATGTGGAACTCTCTCTCTCTCTATCTCTCTCTCAGTCACGTAATGTCATTACTAAAAAACAAACATGTAATGTAATTACTATATAAACCGAGTCAAATTGAACTTAACAGGCACAAATTTTTCATATGACTTAAGATTTCTTTTTCTCTACTTAATTTGATCTTTCTCAAAAAAAAAAAATTTAATAAATTAATTTGATGGTTGAGATTTTTTTGTTAAATTAAATATTACACCTCTAACTTTAATTTGACCAATTTTTAATTAAGTCCTTTAAATTTTTCTCCCTTTTAATTTCATTCCTTTTTACTCCTATTTGTCTTAAGTGTACTCTTTCCGTCCAACTCTATCCAATCCATACTGTTAATTCCACTAAATGAAGTCGTATAGCTAGAAAGTAAAATAAGTACTAAAATTAATGGTAAGGTTGGACGAAACTAAATAGAATACTTAAATTGAAAACATATTAAAGTCAACGATTGAAAAAAAATAAATAAATAAAAACTTGGAGGAAATAATTGAAAAAATGTCAAAATTAGAGGGTATAATTTATATTAACTTTTTTTTTTTTTTAAATGATGTTTTTTGAAAGATCTATGATCAGGAGAGAAGAATTTTCACTGTCCCTCTTCTCGCCCGCAAAGTTCTAACGTAAAAATGCACGCTCATAAAGCTGCATCACAAGACAAGGAAGGTCTAATGGCTTTGTTAAAGGGTCTAATCTACGTGACAATTGTGCACCATCTAACATTTAAAATCTTAAATCTTAACAAAAACTCTCTTATTTCTAAAGGGAATGGATATGATTTGAACACAAAAATGAATAAATTAGATAATGGAAGGCTAATTTAGAATAATATTAATTTAAAAATAATAATAATAACATTATGTTTTTAAAAAAGAGGGGGGGGGGGGTGGTTTGAGGGGATTTGGAGTGATTTTTTAAGTTGGATATCTTGCATTCCAAGTCTATTGTAATACAAGTTTGAGCTTTTCTAAATTTAGTGTTCTTGAGTCTTGACTGACATGGGTGCTTCTCAATTTAACAATCGCAGAACCATTTATATTACCTTCAATGATGTTTTTTACAAGCACACCAAACATATGAAAATCGACCGTCACTTCATTCGTCATCATCCCTAGCAAGGCAGTTTTCACCTCCACTTTGTTTCCTCTGAAGACCAACTTGCTGGTGTGTTCACTAGGTCTCAATTGCCAAATTGTCTCCAAGATTTTGTTTCCAAACTCCATGTGACTTCTTCCACGCCACCTCAAGTTCGAGGGATTATGTTAATACCTATGACTATATATATATATATATATATATATATTTTTTTTTTTTCTTTTGCAGTAAATTTGGTAATATGTATCTTTTTTATTTTTATTTTTATTTTTTATTGAGAAACTGGTAATATGTATCAGTATCATACCCTTGATGAACTAAAATCAAGGGCAATAATATTGTCCTTGATTTGAGTCTCAATCAGGGATCTCTTTGTCTCCCCCTAAGTCAACTACTTAGCCCTAATTATTTTTTTCTTTTTAAAATTTTTTTAGCCCTTTAAATTTAAGCATTCTAATTATGTACTCCGATGCACAGTACCTACATAAACTATATAATTTATACTTTATACTGTTTATTCTTTCTACAATTTATATTGTTTCTTTTATTTTTCAACACTCACTAAAGTTTGACGATAAACGAGCTGATGAGCTCAATGCGAATGCTGTTATAGGGAGAACTAATTTGAAATAAAGTGTCCCTTGCGGTAAAGGCATTCTCAAGAAAAAATAAAATTGGAAAAAAAAAAAAAAGAAGTAAAATTTTGCATTTGAAAGTGTGAAACACATTTTAAGATCTTGATTTGACGATATTCATAGTTTCACACTATGTATCGTATTTTATAAACATTAATCTTGACTAACAAGCTTGATGTGTTGGCTCCACATTCAAAATTCAAATGCATATGACTATGCGTCTTGCTCATTTTAACCCAAATGTCAAGTTGGTGAACATTTGCCAGCTCAATGACTATTAAAATTAATAAAATTTAAATTATTAATTATAAATGCATGGGTATAATTAAAAAAATCACAATTATACAGATCAAATTATACATAGTTTCTCATTATATATATATATATATATATTATTTAGAATTTAATTAAATTTAAACTTTTTAGTTTTTTTTTTTTTTTTTTTTAGAAGAAGACTTTTTAGTTTTTGTATCAAATAATTCACTTGTCACAAAAATTAAAAAAATTAGATGGACATGTGGCATAAAATTACATTCCGATTGAATTATACATGTGACCTCTTCCATGCCACCTCAAGTTCGAGGGATGATGTTAATACCGATGACTATATATATATATATATATATATATTTTTTTTTTTTTTTCTTTTGCAGTAAATTTGGTAATATGTATTAGTATCATACCCTTGATGAACTAAAATCAAGGGCAATAATATTGTCCTTGATTTGAGTCTCAATCAGGGATCTCTTTGTCTCCCCTGAGTCAACTACTTAGTCCTAATTATTTTTTTCTTTTTAAAATTTTTTTTTTTTTTTTTTTTTTTTTTTTTTTTTTTTTTTGGTATCCTGGAATAACATTAAAACTAAATAGAAGGTTCAGCCAAGGCTGTACACATTCGTGGGTGATAAGAACCCAACGAATCCGAATCCAAAAGCGGTACAAGCATGGGAGGAGGGATTACAAAAAACATCTCATTATTTTTTAAAATTTTTTTAGACCTATAAATTTAAGCATTCTCATTATGTACTCCGATGCACAGTACCTACATATACTATATAATTTATACTTTATACTGTTTATTCTTTCTACAATTTATATTATTTCTTTTATTCTCAACACTCACTAAAGTTTGACGATAAACGATCTGTTGAGCTCAATGTGAATGCTGTTATTGGGAGAACTAATTTGAAATAAAGTGTCCCTTGCGGTAAAGGCATTCTCAAGAAAAAAATAAAATTGAAAAAAAAAAGAGTAAAATTTTGCATGTGAAAGTGTGAAACACATTTTAAAATTTTGTCTAGATTCGAGAGTAAAGTTTAAGATGATATCTAAATTTATATTTACAAGATATTGATTTGACAATATTCATAGTTTCACACTATGTATCGTATTTTATAAACATTAATCTTGACTAAAAAGCTTGATGTATTGGCTCCACATTCAAAATTCAAATGCATATTACTATGCGTCTTGCTCATTTTAACCCAAATGTCAAGTTGGTGAACATTTGCCAGCACCACGACTGTTAAAATTAATAAAATTTAAATTATTAATTACAAATGCACGGGTATAATTAAAAAAATCACAATTATACGGTTTAAATTATACATGATTTCTAATTATATATATATATATATATATTATTTAGAATTTAATTAGATTTAGACTTTTCAGTTTTTGTATCAAATAATTCACTTACCACAAAAATTAAAAAAATTAGATGGACACACGGCGTAAAATTAGATTTCAATTGAAATCCAATTTAAAATTTAATTGGAATCCCATACAAATACACAGGTACAATTAAAAATAATCACAATTATACGGTTTAAATCATAGAATTTAATTGGATTTAGACATTTTGATTTTTATACTTAATAATTCACTTAGCACAAAATTGGACTCTAATTTGAAATTCTAATTTGACTTTTTTTAAACTTTGTCTATTAATATATACTAATATATAACCTATGCTTACGCACAGAAATGATGAATTGTAATGGTGCTATTGATGTTAGTTTGGGTTATTAAATATATAGGATTAGTTTGACCATGACATTTGGTGGTACTAAAATGATTTTTCCTTGCAATTTTAATGATATTGGTTATGCTAAGTTTCTCATTACATTACTGTTATGTATATAATTTTGAAAATCACTATTGGACATTACATATACAATACCAATTCACTATCACTGTCCGTGAAATTCTACTAAATACAACATAAAATAAAAAGAATAAATTGGTTCAATAGTATCACCTAATTCAATGGGGATAGGTGTATGGGATCGTTTAACTCAATTACAGTTTGTTACGTTCAAGATTTTTATATACAAAATATCTAAATAGAAACAAAATATAAAAAATATACTTGTACGGCACTCGGTGCCAGTTCCCACTTGGGCCTGGGGCTCTGATATGAAAGTGCGGCCCGTGAACCTGGTCCCTACCTGCCCAAAAGCCCAACCCGAGCCCCCGCAAACTGCAAGCCCAAGTTTTGCTACCTAGTCCTTGCTCGGCAAACCTTTCCCGAGCAATGAAGAAAGAATGACATTCAAACGCACCATCCTTTGCATACCCGGTAGTGCCTTAGGAAACATCGCTGTCGAGCCTATCTACAGAAGTGGGAACCAAGTTCCAAAGCCACCCTCACCTAACCACCCATTTATGATTAATAATATTAGACCTCCCATTACACTAACCATGGAAGTGATGATGGTCCCTCCATTAATTTGGAGCTATATATATGAGAAGTTAGAGGAGGAAAAAGGGGGGGGGGGGTTTGGGGGAGGAAGAGATTCTGAAGGAGAAGATAATATAGAGAGAAGAGAGTGAGAGAGAGAGAGAGAGGGGGAGAGAGAGAGAGCTTCATTGAGCTTCAGTACCGTGAACAACCCATAGTAGGAAATTCTAAACCCACTTTACAAATGAGTTGTGAGCCCAAGTGAGGTTAGCCCAATAGCCTCATTTCAGGCATGCACAATTGGCACCGTTTGTGGGAATCTCCTACAAAGCTGTGGTTCAACCGAGACTCACACACGCGAAAATGTCTGGAAGGCGTTCAGGTAGTGACGTTGAAAGTGGTTCGATGGGATCTTCTCAGGGGTCCTCTTGGCCAGAACGGAGGCAAAAGAGATGTGAAGATAGGAACCGTGAACGAGAGGAGTGTTCCGGCCTTGGGGAGGGGTCATACCAAACGCAGCGGACAATTTCGAGTGCCTCGGGGCACAGGCAATTTGATGAAAGAGACAAGGAGCTTGAATGGCTACGCAGGTTAGTGAGAGATCTGGAGTTAGAAGCTGAGGACAGACATCAAAGAAGGGATTGAGACAACCGAGATAGGAGGTCAGGTGCAAGGTGAGATCACCATGGTACGGGGTCTAATCAATCTGGGTCTCACCGACGTCAAGAACGTTCACGTTCACAGGAGTCCTACCATTGCCGAGACCATTCGCGTTCGCAGGACTCCCGCCGTCGCCGAAAGCGTTCACGTTCACGGGGGTATGCAAACCGGGGATCAAACTCCCCCGAAGAGCGACGACCCCATAATGCTGCCATGGATGCAATGAGCCGCGCCTTGCGCAGGGCCGCTCGGTCCCTGTTCTTCGACGATATTGAATGTGCCCCAATGCCGAACAGGTTCACATGCCTGTCATTCAATATCTACAACGGAAAAACATAGCCGATTGAGCACGTCAGCTATTACATTCACATGATGTCCTTGCATTTTCATAATGACGCGCTGATGTGCAAGGTATTTCCCTCAAACCTCGGTCCGACAGCTCTGAGATGGTTTAACGGGCTGCAGAAGAATTCCATCCACACTTTCGCCAAGTTGATCCAGGAGTTTGGTATCCAGTTTGTAACTTGCAGCCGGGTGCCACAACCAGTGGATGCTTTACTGTCGATGAAGATGAAGGTTTGGGAGACCCTTTGTAGCTACGCCAATCAGTATTGAGAGCTTTATAATGAAATAGGTGGGGGCAATGAGAAAATCGCAGCAAGCACCTTTAGGATAGGGCTGCCTAAGGATTTCGAACTGCGGGAGTCACTGACAAAGAGGCCTCCCGAGGATATGAGGCAGCTCATGAGGCGTATCGAGGAGTATAAACGCTTGGAAGATGATCGATTGCAAAGTAAGGGTAAGGCTCTGTTGATAAATCGTCCTCGGCAGGGCAGTTTTCAGCCAAGGCCTTGGAAGGATTTGAGGATACAGGAGCCACCGTGGCAGGTGGGGGAGGTGAACATAGCATTTAAGGAACCAGTACACAAGATTGTAAAGCGAATCAAGAAGGAGCCGTACTTCTGATGGCCAAGCAAGATGGAGGGTGATCCCTTTCGGAGAAATCAGAATCTGTATTGCACTTATCACAAAGACAAGGGGCATACCACCGAGCAGTGCCAAGTATTGAAAAACCATCTAAAGCAGTTAGTAAAAGCAGGACATCTGAAGGAATTCGTAGTGAAACCCGGTGACCGAGGTACCGGCCAAGGTATTCAGTAGAGAGGAGACCCTCTCCCACTGCCGTTGGGAGTAATTGAGATGATCCATGTCGCTGCAAGGGGTACGGCTGCGACCATAAGGGGGGGTGTTGATTGTCGCACCTATAGAAGATCCCCTGGACAAAGGACCCACGGAGAAGAAAGCGAAGCGCGCTTGGAAGACGCTTGCTTTTGATGAGGACGACCTAAAAGGAACGATACAACCGCATGACGACGCGTTGGTAGTCATGGCCCGGGTAAGCAGCTTTTTAGTGAAAAAGGTGATGATAAACCAGGGTAGCGGGGCCGACGTGATGTATCCCGACCTATTCAATGGGCTTGGATTGAAGAATCAAGATTTGACGAAGTATAATACGCCGCTGGTCTCGTTTGATGGAAAGGTGGTGATTCTCGAAGGACAAATTTCCCTGCCCATAAGCATGGAAAGTAAGGAGGTGACGGTGATCTTTATAATAGTCAACTCATTCTCCCCTTACACGGCGATCTTGGGAAGGCCGTGGATTCATGCAATGGGGGCTGTTTCGTCCACCTTGCACGTGAAGGTTAAATTTCCCACTGAACAGGGCATTGCTGTGGTACGGGGGTGCCAGCGAGTGGCAAGGCAGTGCTTAGTCGTTGCGGCAAGTTGGGAGGGCAAGCAGGCTGAACGGAAGGAAAACGCCGAAGAGGCACCATTATAGCAATTACAAAAGCCCCGAGAAGAAAAAGGGGCTACATGTGCCGAGGAGCTGATAAGGGTTAAAATACTGCCAGATGTTGACAAGTATTTTCAAATAGGAACGAGCATGACGACCTAGGAACGAGTAGAAATGTTGTTATTTCTTGTGTAAAGCGCGGATGTGTTTGCATGGAATCCCTACGATGTGCCCGGGGTGGACCTCGAGTACATTGTCCATAAACTTAACTTGGACCCGTCATTCCCTCCTAAGAAATAGAGGCCGAAGAGAGCGGCCAAGGAGCATGTAGAAGCAGTGAAGTCGGAAGTTCATAGGCTGAAGAAGGCAGGGGTGATAAAGGAGATCTTCTTCCCGGAGTAGCTAGCAAATACCGTGGTAGTGAAGAAGAAGAATAGAAAATAGAGAGTTTGTGTAGATTTCACAGATTTAAACCGAGCATGCCCAAAAAACCCATTTCCTATGCCAAAAATTGATCAGTTGGTAGACGCCACCTATGGGCACCCGAGGATGAGTTTCCTGGACGCCTTTCAAGGATATTATCAAATTGCTCTGGCTGCCGATGACTAGAAGAAGACAGCATTCATATCTCCTGAAGCTAATTGTCATTACACGGTGATGCCTTTTGGGCTAAAAAATGTCGGGGCAACATATCAACGGATGATGACGAGGATGTTCTGGGACAAAATTGGGCATACGGTTGAAGTGTATATTGATGACATAGTGGTAAAAGGCAAGCAGGAAGTACGGCATGTAGAGGATCTTCGGGGGTGTTCGAGGTGCTTCGGCAACACAAGTTACGTCTTAACGCCGAGAAGTGAGCGTTTGGTGTGGGAGCTGGAAAATTCCTGGGGTATTTGATCACTAATCGGGGAATAGAGGTCAACCGTGACCAAATTAAGGCCGTGAAAAGACTTAAACCACTAAGCAATCCGAAAGAAGTGCAAGTGTTAATCGGGATGCTAGCCACCCTTAATCGGTTCATCTCCAAATTCGCAGATCGCTACCGACCATTCTATCAACTTTTGAAGAAATGGACAGGATTTTAGTGGAACGAAGGATGCGATAGAGCTTTTCGGGATTTGAAGGATTATTTGGTGCAGGTGCCCATGCTAATGGCCCTTAAACCTGGTGAGGATTTATTCATGTACTTGTCAGTATCTGATCACGCAGTGAGTGCTGTGCTACTGAGGGACCAAGGAATCCAGCAACCCATGTATTACATCAGCAAAACTCTAGTTGATGCCGAGACGAGGTACTTACCTCTGGAGTAGTTAGTGTTAGCCCTAATACATGTTACGAGAAAGTTGCCGCACTACTTTCAAGCTCATACAGTTTACGTCTTGATCGAGTATCCCTTACAGTCACTATTGAAGGGATCGGACTTCACGGGCCGAACAGCAAAATGGGGGACACGACTTGGTTCTTTTGACATATGGTATAGACCACGAAGTTCGGTGAAGGGCCAAGCTGGCAGATTTGTTGCCAAGTTTTTATCGAAGAACAATGGGTAGATGGTTCGCCATGTGGAGACCTGCCAGTGGAAGGTATTTGTGGATAGAATGTCGAGTGCCCTGGGAGCCGGTGACGGGATCGTTATTGTCACTCTTGAAGGAATTCGATTAGAGCATTCTTTTAGGTTGGGATTTAGGGCCTCTAACAATGAAGCCTAGTACGAGGCCTTACTCATCGGATTAAGAGTGATTTTGGAAATGGGAGCTCAAGATGTGGAGATGTATTCAGATTCTCGATTGGTTGTTAACCAAATGCAAGGCAGCTTTGAAGCTAGGGATCCTCGGATGAAAGCATACTTGCAGGTGGCAAAGCAAATTATAAGCAAGTTTGTTATGGTAAAAGTGTCCCAAGTAGGCCGGGCGCAGAACAGACATGCTGACTCCTTAGCTACGCTAGCATCATCAATGATAGAAGACGTTCCTCGAATAATCAGAGTGGAGCTTGTCGCAAAATTGAGCATTTATGTGGCAGACAGTGTCGGCATCACAAGGGATATAGTCGCCGTAGTTTCAGTGTCTGGGCCATGTTGGATGGACCCAATCATTGCCTTCTTGGCCGAGGATAGAGTCCCGGATGACGAAAATGAGGCCAGTAAGATTCGCTGAACAGCTGCTCGATATTGGTTGTCGACAGATGGCAAGTTGTACCGAAGGTCCTTCGGATGGCCATACCTTTTGTGCTTACACCCCGAGAAAGTAGCAAAACTTTTGGCTGAGTTGCATGGTAGGGTGTGTGGAAGCCATGTAGGGGGACGTTCGTTGGCGCATCGAGCGATGACCCAGGGGTTTTGATGGCCATAAATGCAGAAGGACGCTACCGAATATGCACGCAAATGTGAACAATGCCAAAACCACGCCCCCTTAATTCATTAACCAGCCGGTTAGCTGAACCCAGTCAGCAATCCTTGGCCTTTTACGTGATGGGGATTGGATATTCTTGGCCCATTTCCCTAGGCAACCGAAAATCGTCGGTTCGTACTTGTGGCCGTCTATTACTTCACAAAGTGGGTGGAAGCCGAGGCTTTGGCCAATATCAGGGATGCAGACGTAAAGAAGTTCGTATGGAAGAATATAGTTACAAGGTTTGGGGTGCCAGACTCACTAATATCCGATAATGGGCTGCAATTTGACAGTAAAACTTTTCGTACTTTTTGTAGTGATCTCGGTATCAAAAACAGGTACTCCACTCCAGCGTATCCGCAGAGCAATGGTCCAGCCGAAGCCACCAACAAGGTAATTTTGAGCGGGCTGAAGAAAAGGTTGGATGGTGCAAATGGTAGATGGGCCGAAGAGCTACCAAACGTTCTGTGGGTGTACCGAAAAACCCCCAGGAGATCCACGGGAGAGAGCCCGTTCTCTTTGACATACGGAGCGAAAGCCGTGATACCAGCCAAGGTGAACCTATGCAGTGCACGAGTCATGGGATTCGATCCCACCCAAAACTATGAGATGATGGTTAGACGCTTGGATAAGTTAGAAGAATGCCGTGAAGCGGCGACTATACGACTCACGAAGTATCAACAAAAACTTTCCCGGAGATATAGTCGAAATGTAAAAACAAGGGAGTTTGGCACTGGAGATTTGGTCCTGAGAAGCGCCGTGGGGAATATGCGAGATACGAATGCCGGGAAGTTGGCACAGACATGGGAAGGTCCCTACAGGGTTATTGCCATCGCTGGCGTGAGGGTGTATTACTTGGAAGACCTAAACGAGAGACCATTGCCTCGGCCGTGGAACGTCCATAATATGAAGAAGTTCTATCACTGAGCGACTGTGCACCGAGTTATAAGTTAAATGTAATATCGTGTATACGTATTACTAATAAGAATCGTGATGTTTACTCGTGCAGACTCATGTTATTTTATTATTGACCCTTGGTTCGATTACTATCACTGAGCAAGTTGATACCTTTAAAAATTATTCTAAGGACAGAAGCTTGACCCTCGATTCAATCCATTTCACCGAGCAGGTGGAAACCTTAAAAATTATTCTAAGGACAGAAGCCTGACCCTCAGTTCGATCTATTTCATCGAGCAGTTGGAAACCTTAAAATTATTCTAAGGACAAAAGCCTGACCCTCGGTTTGATCCATTTCACCGAACAGGTGGAAACCTTAAAAATTATTCTAAGGACAGACGCTTGACCCTCGGTTCGATCCATTTCACTGAGCAGGTGGAAACCTTAAAAATTATTCTAAGGATAGAAGCCTGACCCTCGGTTTGATCAATTTCACCGAGCAGGTGGAAACCTTAAAAATTATTCTAAGGATAGAAGCCTGACCCTCGGTTCGATTACTATCACCGAGTAGGTTGATACCTTTAAAATCATTCTAAGGACAGAAGTCTGATCCTCGGTTCGATCCATGTCGCCGAGTAGATGGATACCTTTAAAATCTTTCTAAGGTCAGAAACCTGACTCTCGGTTTGATCCACATCATTGAACGGGTGGGAACCTTACACTACAAATTTTCCAAAGCACAGTAAGATCCACACATCAAACTTCATTACCATCACCAAGAGGCTAATCCCATCTAGATACAGGTAACTCCGCCTGAAGTAGTTCAATCTCCGTCGTATGACGAATCAAGATTGGACTACCCGTTCATTTACAACACATGCATAAAACAACAGAAAAGCACAAAAATTGTTCTGAAACTAAACCAGACCATCATATTAGAAATTAAAGCAGTGTTCTGACCACAAAACTCGGTGGCCATATAAATATCAAACCCGGCAGAGAAATAATTGTTTAGTCACCATAACCCGGTGACATAGGCAAGTTGACCATAAAACAGAAATAAAGAAAAGGAGATCAAGAAAAACATTTCAATAAAATAAAAATAAAGCTTAAACGAGGAGAATACGGTTCGGCACTTAAGAAGTAGGGTTTGCAGGTTGATCTTGGGTGTCGGTCTCGGTGAACAGCAGTTGTGCTAGGGGCTGAGGGAGGTCTTAACCAAGTTAACTTCTGGCACGGGGGTTGCTGATGACTTCCATTTCGTCTATCTCCACATGAGAATCAATCTGCTCCATTAACTCCCGCAGGCTAGTTGTCTCTTCTTTATCGACAGGCCCCGGAGGATTCTGCGCATCTGGAGCAGGGTTCGGGAAGGGAATCTGGCCGGGATTTCTCAAGGGGGAGTCCTCGGGGACTCCTAAGGCCTGTAAAGCAGCCAACCAGCCTTCCTCAAAACCCAGCTTTCGAGCATCCCTTATAACGGGCTCAGTCAAGTTCTCCGTATTAGCAAATCCCTCGTTATACCATTTGTTTTCACTTGCCTCCAGGGCTGCCCTCAAGTCGGGCACTCCCACGGCCCACGCACTACTCATACTCTCAACCTTTGCCAGCTTAAGTTCAGTCTCCCCCAGTTGGGCCTACAACTTTGAATACTTCTTTTCTGCAGCTGCCCTGGCCTTCTCAGCTGTGGCAGCCTTCTTCTCCGCAGTTGCGGCAGCCATGGCTTTCTCCTTCTCATTCACCTCGGCCACATCCTTGAATGCCTTCTCCCGATCAGCATCCTCCGCGAGATCCTTCAACCGCCCATCGAGTATATACGCCAGTTGAGTGACCTGATAAAGTAACAAGGACAAGCATAAAGACAGGGAAAATAGACCATTGATGGTAAGGAGAAGGAAGAAAAAAGGAAGTGCAAACAATAACAACAAAAATTTATTGCGATAGTATGTCATTGCAGCCTTCTCCCCATGGACTTGTCCGTACCTTCTTCGAAAGCATGCACGTCCTCGGGCAACAGAAGGTCGCACGCCAGAGTCTGAGCAACGCAACCCCTCGCTCCCTTTTCCCATATGCGTACACTCGCATTAGAAGGAAGAGGTTTGCCGTCCAACACGAATACAGGTTGCCACTCCGGTGTAGCATGGGAAGAGGACGCCACGTGCGTCCCAGTCTGAGCCGTAGGCTCACGGATGACAATGCCACTTGATGGCCGGGGAGGGCTCCTTGAGGGCGCGTCACCCGGGCCGATAAGAGTCTGTTTGGTTGTACGCTACCTCTTCCATTGCCGTGTAAGGGCAGGTGGCGGGGGAGGAAGGGTCTGGCCGCGACCCTGGGGCGGTTGCTGCTGTGCGGTTGGCCTGGCTCGGGGAATGAAACAGCTGATCGTCATCATTTTTTGGGTCACCATCTCTTCACCTAGATCGCGTTTGGTTTTGAGGAGACCGGAGGATTTGGCAACTACTTCTTCGACATCCTGGGTAGGAGCCTCGGGGTCGACAAGGGCTTCGGGTTGGACGGGGGCTTCTTGTTGAATCTGCTTGTGAGCCCGTTCTCTGCGAGCTTGGGACACACTTGGCCGACTCGTCCCGTACAGGCTGACGCTTGTTAGAGCAGATGTACCGAGGACCTAATTCATGGGCCTTACCTACTGTAAATTTTGGGGGAAGGAAATTTGCGTGTCGTACGTCAATGTAAGATAGAAGAGGACTATTAACTAATAAAGCTTGGTTGAAAGCTTGCCAAGTAGAATATACGGGATCAACACCAAAGATCAGGTGGGACGCTCGAATTTGTCCGTCCAAATGAACAAAAATTTCGGACTTCAGCATAAAGTTCAAATCTCGGACGTGCACTACCCTGATGTCCGGGACGAAAACTCTACTGTCTGTAACAAAAAATAAGACAAGTAAGTGTCCAAGCAAACGAAGCCATTACGGCACATAGTAATGAACAGAAAACATAAGTCAATGGTCGGTACGAACCCACTTCGCGCCTTGTGAGGGGGCAGGGGATCTCATTGGCAAACTAATTGCTATGCACAAGAACAAACTCCTCGGCAGAATTCCTATTTGAGTCGGGTAGGTAAGAGATCAACCGTACCCTCATGTCTCTAACTTTTAGGTAATAGTTTGTTTTCTTATTCCCACATAAACTGTACATGTGGTTTATGTCATGCTGATCTAACTGTAAACCGAATATCTGATTCAACCTACTTACACAACTAACTACCAGGTAAAAGTTGGGAGGGAGTTGGGAGGGGCACAGCCCGTAGTACTTAAGAGTATTAAGCAAGAGGGGGTCCACAGGAAACCCTACCCTCCAGAATTGCCATCAAAGGAAAAAAGGTTGTGTTGCCCCCTCTGTGGAGAGCAATTTCGCTCTCATGGCAATACGCCACATCCACATCATCAGGGATGTTAAAACCTTGCCTGAAAATGGCCAGGGACGCCTCTGTATCTAGAAGAAAAGAATACCCCATCCCAAACTCTAAAGAAAAAATGAATGAAGAGTTGGAAATGAAAAGAATAGGTAGAAAACTTACTTTAGGCTCTAAGAAGGGGAGAAATTCTGGGTTGAAGGATAAATGCGCGGATGAATGCATGGCAGAGAAGGAACTCAGGAATTGGAGAGTGAAAAAGTAAAAGAATGATTAGGCGTGAACTATTTATAGGTACTAGAGGGAAGTAAGCGATGGTTACCTAAGCAATAATGAAGATTAATTAGCCAACCTTACGTATACCGATGCAAACTGTCGCCTGTGCCGCCTCGATACACGAACTGTCAAGTAATGATGATGATTGAACTGAACGGCCAAATCCAGCACGCCTTTTTAGAAACGCATTAATGAGTTTCTAGAGTACCCCAGGCGCTGCCTCATTGAACCTCCCAAGTAACATGCGCCTTTTTGGGCTCCTTGATTCTTGCCGATGTCCAAGTACGAATCAAGGGGGGGCTAGTGCACGGCATTCAGTGCCAGTACCCACTTGGGCCTAGGGCTCCGATACGAAGGTGCGGCCCATGAACCTGGTCCCTACCTGCCCAAAAGCCCAACCCAAGCCCCCGCAAACTGCAGGCCTAAGTTTTGCTACCTGGTCCTTGCTCGGCAAACCTTTCCTGAGCAATGAAGAAAGAATAATGTTCAAACGCACCATCCCTTGCATACCCGGTAGTGCCTTAGGAAACATCGCTGCCAAGCCTATCTATGGAAGTGGGAACCAAGTTCCAAAGCCACCATCACCTAACCACCCACTTATGATCAATAATATTGAACCTCCCATTACACTAACCATGGAAGTGATGATGGTCCCTCCACTAATTTGGAGCTATAAATATGAGAAGTTGGAGGAGAAAAAAGGGGGGGGGGGGTTTTGGGGAGGAAGAGATTTTGAAGCAGAAGATAAGATACAGAGAAAAGAGTGACAGAGAGAGAGAGAAAGGGGGAGAGAGAGAGAGCTTCATTGAGTCTCAGTACCGTGAACAACCCATAGTAGGAAATCTTAAACCCACTTTACAAATGAGTTGTTAGCCCAAGTGAGGTTAGGCCCAATAGCCTCATTTCAAGTGCGCACAATACTCATTAGTTCAAAAAAAAAAAAATCTAAACATTTTAATTTGTATAAAAAGCTAACAAAGGCAAAATCTAATTTTGTTTCTAATCAAATTTCCTATAAGCTTTGGTTTTAAATATATATATATATATATATATATTACCTAGGTTTATTTATATTGGACTCATCATTTTCTACACTGAATTAACTCACTTGGCACAAAAATTTTAAAAATTAAGATTAGATGGGGCACATAACGCAAAATTAAACTCTAATTGAAATCCAATTTCTACACTAAATTAATTTATTTAGCACAAAAATTTAAAAGCTTAGATTAGATGAAACATATGGTGCAAAATTAGACTCTAATTGAATTCCAATTTGAAATTTAGTTGAATTTTCTCTCAGCTTTAGCTATATATATATGTAGACTAGCATGTAACACCCATGCGAACACATGGTTGCATTTAAAATTAAACACATTTTTATTATAAAAATTTAAATAATTAATCAAATTATTAAAAAAAAAAAGCATGTAACACATGAATTAATGCATACGAATAGATACATTTAAAATTAAACACAATTTTTATCATAAAATATAAATAATTAGTCAAATTATTTTGTTAATTAAAATTCTCACCTAAATTTTATACTACTTATGATCATTTTTTTTCTAATTTTTAATAAGATAGAACGTGTAGTGATTTTATTGTGTGATGATTTTTATTGAGTATATGTGATTGGTTTATTTATTTATTTATTAATTTATAGTTAATTAATTAATATTAGATTCTTAGTATTTTGTACTCATTAACTCACTTGGCACAAAGATTAAAAAACTTAAGTGAACACATGGCACAAATTTAAATAAATAATTATGGTGTGGTATCTACATAAATTTAACATATGACGCAAAATTGAATTTTAATTTCAAATTTTAATTAAACTTTCTTTAAGTTTTGCTTATTAATATATATATATATATATATAGATGTAGATTAATAAAATTGAAATTATTAATTTGATCATTGAATTATTAATAAGCAAATATCAATTTGATCTATCAATTTTAGTTTCAATTTTTAAAATCAAGCCAATTTAGTCCTAATTTTCATCCATTTCTCGGTCATTTGACCGAATAAGGATCACATTGACTGGATATTGAAATTGAGCCACTAAATTAACACAAATAATAATTTACGAACTAAATTGAATTTTTCCCAATAATTCAATACTAAATTAGTAATTTTATTTAGTTTAAATGATTAAATAATGTCTTGTATTCATTTTCTTTCTATGGCCAAGAAGATACATGTCCATTCCATGTTTTCTTTCCATAACATCCATGGGTTTTTGGGGTTTGGCCTTTGTAACAATTTGATTCATAATTGGTGAAATTAATTGATTTTGTCCTAAAGTTGTAGACATATATATAACACGTACAACCTAAAAATATTTAGATAACCGGACAGAACTTCGCACAACCTATGCGTTGATTAATTGTCAGTAGTCACCAAATGACATTTCATTTTCTCAGATGCTCTATTCAATCTGTAAAATAGCTCTAGCTAGGCTGCACATGTATAACGTATGATCTTAGCTTTGACCAAGTTCACCAAAAGTGTCTACTTGAAGTTAGAAGTCTGTTCCAGAATAATTGGATCCCCCACAAACAATTTTACTTATGAATAAATTGAGAATCTATTTTCAATATATGTATAAAAAAAAAAATGTTTCTCTCAGTTGCATAATAAATAATAATTGTGCTGTGCATCTCGCATCCCATCTCTTCCACGTGCCTAAATTCTCACTTGGGTTCCTTGGATCTCTCCCCACTTTAATCACATTCATGAATTAAACACAGATGCTATTGGTAGGTAGTTCGAAGAGGAATCCTTGCCATTCTAGAGTATCGTTCATTGAGGGTCACATTGGGGCTTATATTCTTTTTTTTTTTTTTTTTCCTGAGTTGTGGGTCATAGAAAAGGGCTTAGAATTAGTCTTGTGTAAAGATAGTTTTTCATATTTTTCACTGTTTGGTAGTATAAAAAACATGGATGGAACCCCCAATTTTTTAAAAAATATTAAATAGTAGGTATATATTTAAAATTTTAGAAAATAAACCCAAGAAAAATTATATTTGCCCTCCTCAAGAAAATTATATTTGCCCCTCTCGACTTCGAATCCTAGTTTCGTCCCTGATAAAAAAAGATGAGTCAAAGAAAAACTATCTTTGGTCAACATAAAAAGTATGATTTATTTTTAGAAATTATTTTTCATTAAATTTTTTTGGAAAACAATTATATCTCAAAGCAAGCTAAATAAGGGAAGTTAAGAGGTTGTTTTTCAACTCATTTAAAGTTGTTACCAAACATTGGAAAACAAGATAGTTTTATAGAAATTGCTTCTTGAAAAATGACTCATTTTCTAGAAAACATTGTTGAAACAAATAGAGCATTAGTCATTTCAAAAAGAGAAATGATATGTCTACAATATTTTTACAACAAATTCTAAGTGACAGGTTGTTACAGGTTGTTGTTATTGGGACAAAAAAGTAATCTTAGTGTTAGGTTCAAATTTGAATCAATAACAACTAACCACCTATGATTTGTTGTAAAAATATTGTGGACGTAGCATCTCTATTTCAGAAACTTATTTTCTTTTGGTTTTCAAATATGGAAAATGCTAAAATTAGTAAATGATTACTATAAAATGAAATGATTACAAAGTGTAGAAATAAATGTGATTGATGAACTTCAACAAACTAATTAATACTAATAAATGTTTAAATATTTTTAATGATTCTTTTTTTTTTTTTTGGTTTAAAAGTACTTTTTTTTTTTTTTTAATGATTTGTGACACATGCAATTACATATCATTTAAAAATTTTTAATAAAATATATAATATCTCTAACATTATTCTTCAAATTATATATTTATATATATATATATATATATAAAGAGTACGATGTACTTGATTTAAATTGCAGAAAATTGGATGCTGGACATGTCGGATGTTAGTCTGACATGTCTAAAAAAAACAGAGCAAGCGGAATGGATCAAGGTGGAGGACATCTATGGAAAAAAGAGGTGTATGTCTTTTAATCAGAGTCTATATATATATATAGACAAGGTGGGAAAAGAAAACAAGAGTACACACCGAGTCCGAGAGGTCAAAGACGTTAGTTGTGAAATAGCAATGTGCGCTTTTTCTTAAGGAGGGAAGATTGAAATCCTAAAACTAGGCGATAAATTCAACAAAAAGAGGATGAAAGGTACAAGCTGCTAGACTTAAGTTGTAGTAAAACTTAATTCTTTAACCTCACCTTCATTAAAGATTAACCCTATGTTCCAAACAGTCACTAAAGGTCTTACAAGAGACTTTTACACAAGGTGAGAAAGCAAAGAAAATTACAACGAGAGAGAGAGAGAGAGAGAGAGAGAGAGAGAGCTATTTTAATGTTGTGAAAACGCTTGAGATTTTTATAAAAAATAAAAATAAAAAGAAGAAGATAAGATAGTTGTGTTGTTCATATAATTCATGTGTGTTACAGTGTGTTGAATGTGTTTATGAGAATATTTTATAATGAAATCAGAAATTTCCTCTAATCAGGGATGGAACTGCCAAGAGACTGTAATTAAAAGACAACTCTATTAATTAGAGGAAATTTAAGAAGCACGTGAATTTTTTTAAAATTTATGATAATTTTTTTTTTTTTGGTAAATAAGTTTTTTATGCAAGAATTCATAAATTATGAAAAACTACAACTGAAAATGAAACTTCACCATTATGAATATAAATGGTTCAACATCTAGATTTCAAAGCTTTGTTAAAATTTTGTGAATTGTGCCAATGAATAATGACTAGTAAGGACTAAAAGCTCAATAACCCACTAGTTTGTGTTATAAAGTTGTTATATTTATACTTAATATTCCGATTTCTATTGCAAAAAGTATAGAACGAGCATTTTCAATCATAAATATTATCATATTCAAATTTAGCAAAATGAAACATTAAGAAATAATTTTTTTTTAAAAATGTAGAGTTTCATTTTGATATTTTATAAATAATTGAGTTAAAATGTATTAAAAAATAATTTTTTGTGTATTTTATTTTTCTACTTTGTGCACCTAGGACAGGACATTCCTGACAAAACATTTTGCCATTTTGTTCTCTTGGGGAGAAAAGAGCCAAAGATTGATGTCCCATTCCTTGACATTTCCCATTTCACCTTTAGCGGAATCTAATTAGGTTGTCCATTTTGGACAAATTAGGTGTATGGTGACTGGTTTCTCTAGCCACTATTGGTGAGATGGCGGTCTCTTTTAGGCTTTTTTGGATTGAGCGAGGGAGAGAGAGAGAGAGGAGAATAAAGTAGAGATAGATGGCGTTTAAATACTGTTTATCTTATTAAAATTAAAAAATTATTACTGAAAGTACAATAAATAAAAGTAAAAGTTAGTTGAAATAGTACAATGAGGTCATGAATAGTGCCAAAAAGTGCAATAGATTCATAAATAGTATCAAAAAGTGGAGTGGGGCCATGAATAATAACATAAATAAGCTGAATAGTAAAATAATTTTCATTTTTCATTCTAACCCAAACGCACACTTAGCTGTAAATTACAACTAATTTTCAGTTAATTTTACTCTACTTCTTTCTATTATCCCTTATTCCTCTTCAATTTAAATAGGCCATTAAAGTTTACGCCTTGTAACCTTAAGGGGAAGGATATTTCAAGAATTGCTGTAATTTCTAACCAACTCTACTTTATTATCCCCTTATCTCCTCAATCCAAACAGACCATTAAGGCTTACCTTTCATAATTTTAAGGGGAAGGATATTTCAAGAATTGAATACATACATTGTTTCTTTCATAGTGTTCGTGTGAACTCCGTACTTGTGTGTGGGACTGTGAATCATGTACCCAGACACTATAAGAGGGTACGTGGAACCTTCTTCTTTGAAATGTTACTAAACACAATGACCTAAATTTTTTAATTCTTGACTTTAATGGGGGGTTGAAATGAACATGCAAGTGTCAAGCATCATTGCTGTCAAGTGAAGTTTCCTTCCTGTTTTCTAAGATTAATCTATAATATTGAAAACAGATAAGGGGTTGAATCTAGACATAAGAGGAGAAAGTTATTGATAAGGTCGTGGTCCTCAATTGCATTTCCTTGCAGTTTCCCGCATCAATTTTCTCCTAATCAAAAGGTTGATGACTTGATGGACAATAATGGGTGTGCCTCAGCCTCAATTGGAGTTCCTAGTAACTCCTTCATTTGTCATCATATGGTCATCCATACTGTACCCTAATTTAATTGACCTTTGCCTCTAGCCCCCTTTTGACTGGAACCAAGGCTTTCATTTCAATTTCAATTGTGTGGCAAATTAAAGCTCAAAACTAATCAACCTTATCATCAAGGAATAGTATCTTATTTTGCTAACAGGGCGTCAACCCATGATAAATACACAACGGTCTACTTGTCACACGAGGACTTCTTTTTTGTTTTAGTTGAATAAACAATTTTTTGTTTTTTTGCTTTTGGTTTTAGAATCAGCAACAAACAGTCAGAGAAAAATAATCTTCTTCAAATCTATTCTCGCTCCAAAATATCAAAGAAGACAGTTGGGAAATGGTATGTAACATCTTCATGATTTTTATTTTTTATTTTTTTTATAATGCTTGTAATTGGAGCAATATCTCTTTTATATGTTCCAACATTTTTTTTATTATGCATGGATAACAACAATAGCTCATATCAGTAGTTGTTAAAGGAAAACACTAAAGCTATTTCAAATTTTATTACAAAAAATTTACAGATTATCATGATAATGAATATGATTAGTATCATTTTGAATAACTAATAATACATATATAAATTAACTTTATGTGATTGGTAATACAAGCAAAATTTATTTTGAATAACTAATAATACATATATAAATTAACTTTATGTGATTGGTAATACAAGCAAAATTTATGTGTATGTATGTTTGTGTATACACACACATATTATGTCACTAAAATTGTTGCCGACTCTAGCTTTTTACAAGAGTTAGCTACAGAAATGGGAACAGCTTTCTTTATATTACTTTTTTTTTTTTTGGTAAACTTCTTTATATTACTTTTTCTCTGTAATAAGTACTTTATTTCTTTTGTCAGATTTGTAACTACCTAACCCAATCCATAGGGTTTGGTGCACCCCAATATGTACAGGCCACTTCTTTCTAGGACTCAAATCCTGGCCACCCCCGGGGCATTAGATATGTCATTTGCCAAGAGAGAATTGATTATTAGCTAGACCTAATATTTGTTAAGATACTGCACTAGTTTTGCATCACATTCTTCACGCTCACCAACAATTATCATTAATTGCTTTAGGGAGTGAAATTTTTTTAAGCAATATTGTCTTTATTGCTAGCTAGCCTAAAGACATACTCAAAAGAATCTTGCTGGCTTTGCAAATTGCCTTTAACAGTGTAAATCCTATCGATTCATGTTATAATACTATGAATTAATTTTAATGACTGGACTGGGATATGAAGTATGAGCTTACCTTTTCAACACATCCTGTCGATTATAGCTTGTCGCTCGTGCACTGAATGGGCCATAACCATTGGTGAAGCCTAGACAAAATGGGTGACAAAAAACATGGAAAAGAAAGAAAGAGAATGTGAGAGAGCTGGAAAGTGTGTAGCTATGTGGTTTTATCATTATTGTCTTATTGTCACTTTTTTTTGCCCCCTGAATATTATGCTATTATCACTTACTGTGTCATGGGCCCTGTTGTCCCTCAGTATTTTATATATAAGTCATTTTCAAGTCTGACAAACAAACAAAAAAAAAGTATAGAAAAGAAAAAGATTGAAGTTAAAAATGTTTAACTTGGCAAATGAACTGCTATTATAGCTCTAGTAAAAGAGATTAATGCTTTCTTTTTGTTCTTTTCCCATTATTTTATTGAGCTGATTGTAGGTTGTATAGCATCATTTAAGATGTTATGTTCAAAGCTATATATAGAAACGGTCATGGTTATCTTCTTCTTCTCCTCCTTTGTAATCTTTTAATGCTTTATTGGGTTGTTAGAATCTGAGGAATGAAAAAGATGATAAAGTAATCTTATGATTTTGATGTTTAATATATTAAAGGTGTTACTTTAACTAAGCCAAATCAAATAGAGATTTATGCTTCTCGGTCCCAAATGATTACAAAATGATTTTGAAATTTAAATTCTATTTTCTTCTTCTAACTTTTAAGTTTTAACTTCTCAGTAATTAGAGGGAGAATAGAGCTTTCCATCCAATCCTTGGATACCTAATTAAGCCGAATTAAGCTCTGCACCTCTTTTGTGGAGGCCTCTTTGCTGTGGGATGCTTGCTAGGAATGGCTTCAATGATAGCAAAAGACTGTTTATGTGGTATGGATCAAGTTAAAAATTCCGCAACAAACTTGTCACTGAGAAACTTTATGTATTATATTCAAAATTTTAAACTTTTCTGAGAAACTGAGAAACTTTTTGAAAATTCCAAACTTTATGGTTAGTATAAGTTCGATTTGATCGGATACTCTCAAATTTAAAAAGTTTACATTTGGTCCATCCATTTAAAAAAAAAGGGAATAGTTTAGTCCCCTAATCTATTTTACCATTTAAGTGACTAATAGGATTTTGAGGCACACAACATTTTCAAGGTACCACATCGAACCAACAATATATTTAAGGGATCAAATCAAACCAACACCATATTTAAGAGATCAAAAACAAAACAACAATATACCTTTGATGTAATGGTTATTTCATAAATACAAAGTCGTTGTGGAGTGAAGGGCAATGATTGGGATTAAATTTCCAGGATGGAGTTTCATATATATATATATATATATATATATACACTTAAATTATACTAGAGTAGAATTTCTATCTTGTATGAAAAAAAAAAAAAAAAAAAAAAAAAGAAGAAGGGACAAAAACAAACCAATATCAAATTTGTGGGACCAAAATCAAAGCAACTCAATAGATAATGAGGCAAAATTGTTTCCTTTTTGAAATTTTAGAAACAAAAATTTAAACTTGTTAAATTTGAAAGACCAAAAATTGAAGTTACCCCAAATTTCATGAACCAAAAAGTATAATTTACCCATTAAAAAAATTAGAAATATATTAAGAGATTGGGATTCAGCAGATGGTAAAAATTTGAAATATATTGGTAAGAGATTTGTTGGAGTAAAATTAAGCTACCTCTTTTCTTGACCAGTTTTCCTTCTCCCCTTACATGAACTCTAACCTATTATGACTTCTTCATTCAAGTAATTTTTAGCTTAGGGCTAAAATCCAAGTCCGTTTTACTCCAAAGACATTAAATTCCGAAAGAGATCTTTGAAAATCTTTAAGTCACATGTAATGTTATAAATAAAAACATGTGCATATAGACTGTGTTTCAGAAACCTTCCATTAATTTGACTTAAGAAATCAGAGGTTGTACTGCAAGCCATGGCCCATTGGGTTAGCGTACATCTCACTCTCGCTATTTTATTGCTATTATGTATCAATATGGTACTTCTGAGAAGGAGATGGTAACGCACATTTAATGGTTCTTCACCTAATTGCTCTTCAATCTTAAAGGGGAATCATTCAAACTATATATGGTTTAGATTAAGTGGTCAAATGAAAAATCTGACTATGATTCTGAAAGCAATGTAATGACCAATATGTCACCAATAACGAATATAAAATTGACAAATTGAACAACTTTCATGAGGCTGAAGTTTGCGCAAGTCCTCTGACCTCCTAGAACACATGGATTAAATTTAATAGAAAATTGCATGCCATTATTGTGCCACGAATAAAATAACAATATCATAATAGGGAAATATCATCCACTTAATATAAAAAGAGATAAAACATACCAGCATCTTCTTAGAAAAAGATCATCTTTGTTATATATAAATGGATTTATCTCATGGCTTAGATTAAATATTACAAACATTTTTAAAAAAAATGTATCTAGTATCATGTCAATGATAAATCCAAAAAATAAAATTCAAACTGTGAAATGGACTATCTTCATTTCAAGTGAATCATATTCCTGTCTTTTCATATCTAATTTAAACAAAAATCATCCACAATAACCCCTCATATTCAAAGAATGTGAGAGAAAAGTTATACATTTTCATAGGAGCTCAAAACCATAAGCACAGCATAAATTAATCTTTATGTTAATTGTGTATAGTAAACGTATATTCTCTTAATTGTTAAAGTATTTAATCCAGTTAATTATTTAGTAGGTGAAGACATATTTACTGCACAATTCCAAATCCAACCAATGTTTGTAGGATTATCCTAAAAAACCAGAAAAAAGATTTCAACTCAAATTTCTTTCTTTTTATTATAATTTTGGCTTATAATTTTTCTCTCATTTATATACACAAAGAGAACTCATCAACTGCTTCCTGAAAAACCAACATGCCATACCTTTTTTTTCTTTTTTAATAAGAAAACGGTTGTCATGAACACATAACCAAAACAATTTTTACAAGAATCCAGTACCTAAAAAACCTAACGATTGAGAATCCAATACTTCAAAGATCTAGTGATATTGCTCACATCATAATAATTTTTTTTACTATTATCGTCATGAAAACTTACCTAAACAAAAAGAACATGATCACCATAACAGTTATAGGAGTTGAAAATTCAAATGTCTAATAAGAAACAAGTAAAAAGAAAAATTGAGAATCCAATGGCTAAGAGATGTAGTGGTATTGATCATCATGGCTTTTCTTATCTACAATTTTTAGTGGCAATGCACCACTTTGCTCACCAACATTCCGCCGCCTATCAAAGCAATAAAACAAAGTACTATTGACAATGTGGTCCCAAATACCCTATAGTAGTAAATATGATAAAATTGATTATACGTCACCACCATGACATCACTCTCTCTCTCTTCCTGTTGTGACACGTGGCTCCCATGGCAAAGAACCTTCGGTGAATTCTCCTCGAAAGTGTGTATGAAAGAAAGAGCTACAAAAGCAAAAGATATATATCATAATTTTCTTAACACTATATATATAATATAGACTATAAACTATATTCTATATTCTTATATATTATTTATTTGGGAAACTCACCAAACAAGCCTATCCCCATCTTTCACTGGCTCTACCACTTCCATCTCCAGCTTCTTGCTTGCTTATCTATCTCAATGGACTACCTTGAAAACCCTAATTCTAACCTTAGTAACCCAAACCTCACTGGAAATAGTGACCCTTGGTATTTGGATTTTGAGTTATCAGAGTATTTGATGCTTGAGGATCATCATCATCATCATGGTGTGGACCAAGATTCAACATCACAAAGCATGGCCTCATCAGAACAGGTTATGGGGGGCTCTAGTGGATCCACTGGTGCAACATTAAGAAACAACAACATGCAAGTGATACAAATCTTTTTCTTTTTGTTTCAAAAAATTATTATCATGCTTATATTATGGTATTTGTTCACATAACCGCCCAACTTTCAGAAAGTAATTCTGATTGTTTAGATCTTCAATAAGTTGTGAAGCATACATGAAAGAAGGTTTCTTTTACATATATGGGATGTTCATTACATTGGGAAAGTGGTGACTGCAAACATTCAAATCTTCATCTTATTTTATGGTATTTGTTGAATGAGAATAATAACCTTTTATTTTTTGTTTGTTTTTAAATTTTTGTAGAAGATGCAAAGATGGGGTAAAGAAAAACAAGATGGAAGCGGGTCATAGGGTTGCGTTTAGAACAAAATCTGAGCTAGAGGTAATGGATGATGGATTTAAATGGAGGAAGTATGGGAAGAAGTCAGTGAAAAACAGCCCAAACCCAAGGTAATTAAATATATACTCTTGAATTTTCAAACTTTATGATTCATTATTATTATTTCTTATATATATAGTTGTACTTTTTAAAAAAAATTATTTTGCTTAAGATGGTGAAAGAATTGGATAAAGATGGGTTAATGTGCATAATAAATTGATTTTTTCTCTCAACAAAAATGGTGGATTGGTTTGATACATAAAGAGCTTCCCAAAAGTAATGTATTGGAGCTGTGTAGATGTCATCTATGCTAATTGCATGGGGTTATAACCAGTCGATCTCGTGGTTTAAATGCTTTCAATGGACCCCAGCTTCGATGTATGCATTTTTGGCTGGTTAGGTGGCTCATGAATCACTACTATGTCTCTCTCACACACATAATGAGCACTGGGTAGCTAATCAACTTTGAGATTGAAAAATCCATCATTGAGTTTTCTTTTTGTTGATCAATGGGAGCCGTTCAACCTGACATTGCTTATCTCATAAGAATTTTGTTTGTTTATTTATCAATAAGTTAAGAATAGATCTGAAAATTGAATGAATTATTCCTGGATTAAGCCAACATATAAGATATTGTTTCTTATAACAACTTGTTAGATATAGTACTAGTACTATACTTTTGGATGTTGCCACTATATATATGGACTTAAGACAGTAAGACACCCACATCCACTGTCTGACATACACTTTTAGCTGAGTAATTTCTTCTGCCTCTATTCTTCTTCTTCTTCTTATGCTTGCCTCTATGACACATATATACATGCTCTTGCACTAGGGTCTTCATGTGTTTGTATTGTGTGTGTGAGAGAAAGGGGGAACATCATACAGAGGAGGCAAAGAGGCTTGTATAATTATCATTATATCACTAAACAGATGTTTCCAATACTGAAAGTAAGGAATATGAGTAGAAAGTAAAGGAAAAGACGCCTTTTATAAAATAATTGTCATGTGTCGAAAGACAAATGATTAAGGAAGAGTCTGAGACCACAATCGACAATCAAGCAAGTGGACAATTCTCTTATATAACAGCTTTAGATACACTTCCTTAGCCAACAAAAAGATTTGAGTCTTATGCATATTAATTAGTACATGAGCTTAGGTTTTGGATTATTTGACAGCAATAACTTTTGTGGTACAATGTATGCTTAAGATAATTAGGGGTATGATAGTGAATGTTTCATTAATTGTAGCCTGCCAACTTCACCTGAAGTTTGGGTCTTCATACACATACGCTACTGAAAAGAAATAATTATTAATATGCTTATGGAAAATTGGAAAAATAGTTTCATAAATAGAGAGTAACATCCACTTGTCAATGAATTTTTGGTGTAATACTTGATTGATGTCAGAATTTTTCACTAATTTAGGTATAATTTCTTAGATTAATTGTACCTTCAATTCTCAAATTTAATTCAATCAAGTGATTTGTCCAATGCACTACGACCATATAGCTTAGTGACTTATTTGCCAATACACTTATTTGTATATAATTAAAACTTCCAAGTTTCAATACCACACCCACATAGTAAATTTTATTTAAAAAAAAAAAAAAAAAACCCTTAGATAACACCTTAAAAGTTGTACTTAACTTTTACCAGTGGAGTTTTCATTCCTTTCTATAGTCATTTATAAGACTCAAGTGGAGTTTTCTTATAATTATTAGCTGCCTTGCATTGGTTAGTAGTTACCCACTTGCCCAGTGGGTTGGAACTTTCTGTTGGAAGAGTAGTTCGGGATAAAGTGCTTCTCAAATTAATGGTGGGTCAATAATTAAGTATGATTCTGGGGTCCAGAGAGTAAGGAGGCTAAACTTCCTGGATAGATTAGCAACTAGAGTATATATGTTTAAAGCTTTGTAAAAGAATGGGGTGAATTATAGGAGGAATTGGGAGGGCTGAAAGGAAGGAGAATGATGGTGAAGTGTTTGTCCAAAAGAAATATATCTTTGTGGAAGAATGTGGTCTATTTACATGGCCATTTGGAGCCTAATTAATTGGACAGCAAGACAGGTGTACAAACACTACCCAAGCCATCTTTTCAAATTTCAAAATACAAATTTTGCAGCTGGACCACATATAAGAGACATTGATTATATGAGTCCATTTAGAATATCAGTGGTTTCAGATGATAGAAATTCACAGTTTTAAAGTCAAATCAACAATACGCCGTTACTTTTGAATGTTCAAACTTAAGACTTATCTTATATTAAAACTGTAATCACTAAATAATGACTTTATGTTACTTTTGAATGTTCAAACTCACGACTTATCATATACTAAGACTATAACTCCTAGGAAACTACCCCAGACGTAAATAGTCCAATTGAAGGGAATCCTATGGCAAGCAATATGATTATGCCCTTTTATTAGCCTTATTCTTGACTATGTTTATTTTTGGAGTATATTCGGCTCTCATGCACTTGGGTACTTCTACTTGAAATTTTACTATGTTTATCTTTTGAGATAGAAAATTCTAATTAATATTATCTTTTTTTAAATTAAAGGAATTATTACAAATGTTCAAGTGGAGGATGTAACGTGAAGAAGAGGGTCGAAAGGGACAGAGATGACTCAAGCTATGTGATAACAACATATGAAGGAACACACAACCATGAAAGCCCTTGTATGGTCTACTATAATCAGATGCCTTACATGATTCCTAATGGTTGGACATCACAAGCTTCATCCCACTCTTCTACGCCATGAAAAGTAAAAACACAACTTTTTTTTTCTTAGTTACTATTCTAGACAAGGTGTTTGTACTGCACCAGAGTCAAAGAGTGTGACAGAAATGACATTTTGTGTATAATTTATAATGTGGAAAGAGAATAGTAGTAGGGACTTGCTGGGAATTTGGAACAGCTATTGTCTAGGCAAGTTGGCATTAGGTGGGCCCACTATGGGCTTGAATCTGACTGCACTAGTTTGGGCCTGACACTTCAGGCTCCTGGGCACCCAAAAAGAAAATGGGGCCAGACTTGTCCATAAACTCAGGTTTATGGGTTTACTTTATGTATATTGAAGTTATGTACGACTTTGCAGTTTCACTTCAGAAAAGAAATTATGTACTACCATTATAAAATAACAGTTAGGACCAAAAAAGAAATATAGTATTGAAGTTACTTTAAGAGCACAATTGAACATTATGGGTCAACCGATTATTTTTATTTTTATTTTTATTTTTATTTTTTAGAAAGTTTTAACTTATGGGCTCCTAATGATAGCATTTTATAATCAGATCAAGACATCAATTAGTTTTTGATGTAGGCGGAGATTAAACCCTAGATCTCTTATACAACCATCAAAGACTGTACTAGTCGAGCTAACTGGAGCCCATGAGTCAACCGATTATTAAGATACATACTCACCACTATGTAGTTTAATTATTGTTTTTTTTTTTTCTTGAGGAAAATGTAGTTTAATTATTGGAGTTATAAAAAATAAAAAATAACAACGATAGAGAAAATATTTTATTAGATTTAGTGAACTTTTTTTGTTTTTCTAAATTTTCCTAATTAAAGCCAATGACCTTTAAATTAACCAATACTTAATGGCATTTTAATGGAGATGTTTAGGAAACTAGGATTCAAATTCCTCTCCCCCAATTAATATGTATAAAAAAATACCTAATAAAAAATTAACAAATTATAAGACAATTAATCTTTAAATTCTATACTTTAAGGTTAATTTTTAAACTTTATAGATTCAAAAGTTTTAAATTAAACCATGAAATTTATGATTATTATAATTGCAAGTTTCAAACTGAATACTAATTTATTTTTTATTTTTTATTTAGAATCATGTCAATTTAAACCGTAAAATTTTGGGGGTTATTTTTGTGTTTGATTAGGGGTTGAAATTGATACAATGGTAAAAGATCAGAATTCGATTTGAAACTAATAAACCTTTAGGTGATAGGATTCAAACCTGAATAAACAAAACTATGGGGTTTTTTTTTTTTTTGGTTGTTGTTGTTGAGAAACTATGGGTTTGATTAGGTATGATGGTGTACAATTATTGTTGAATTACATCAAATAAAGGTGAGGAGATTTGTACTCACATTAAAAACAATTATGGGTTTGAGTTGCTGATGATATATATATATATATATATATATATATATACTGTTACAGCAAAAAAGGTTAAGGAAATTTGAATCTAATTTTTTTTTTATAAAAAGAATCAAGCAAATGAACATAAAATAGTCATGCGTCTGTTTAATAATGTAGTCCGAATTTGGTAAGAATGAGGTATAAAATTCAAGTTTTACACCTTTCAAATAAGAGATTGTCACATCAACATTTTACTTAAAATTCAATACATCTTACCACACATAATAACATCTTAATAAACTCCTAATTTAGTTGTGTGTGTGTATATATATGTATGTATGTATTAGAACTAATTGGGTGTGGTTGTACTTATTTTTAAATATGTAATAAGATGACGTGGTATGTTGGAATTAGAGTGGTAAAACATAAGGTTTACACTACGTCTTTACAAAATTTAATCTCTTAATAACAACCTTTTCTTGTAAATATTTATATTATTTGCTTATGTATTGTTTTTTAATTATTCACATTTTCTAGGGACAACTATTATTTAACTATTTTTCAGCTAAAAAAAGAAAAAAGAAAAAAGAAAAACCCTACACAATAAAATGATTTTTGATAGTAATTTCTTTAATGTTGCCGCATAAACTTAAAAAATCCAATTTTTTTTATTTATATATTTTTAATTTAGTTTTTAGTGTTACAAATAATGCTATCCATTCTATCCTACCTTAAACTAATTAAAACTCAATAGTTGGTTCCAATTAGTTTAACTTGTAAAGTCTTTGATAATTAACTAAAAGATCTGAGATTTAATTTCTGTCTACATCAAAAACTAATTGGTGTCTTGGTCTTATATAAAAAACTATCATTAAGAGCGGACGTCATAGGGTGAAACTCTCTTAAAAAAAAAAATTTAAAAAAAAAAAAAAAAAACTCAATCATTTCTATTACTTTATATATTAGTAAAAAGCCTAATTCTCAATCCTTTTCCCATAAAGACATGTTGCATATAGGGTGAAACTCTCTTAAAATAAAGGGGAAACTGCAGTTAACCCACCTGTGGTTTGGCCCGTTTTAACAGTGCCTACCCGTGGTTTAAAATTTGTCACTTAACCCACCTGAGGTGACATCCGTTAGACCCCCGTTACCCACCTCTCCCTTTTCATCGTTAAAAATAGGGGTAAATGTATCTTTTTCATTATGTTTTATGTCTCTCTCCTCTTTTTTCTCCTTCTTTTTCTTCTTCACAATTAAAAACCCAGAAATGTTCACATCAAAAAAAAAAAACCCAAAAATGTGCATTTAACGTTCTTACCCAATGCCCACTGCAATTGCCAAACATATTTTTACAATGACAAGAAAACCAATACACCTACGATCACAAATAAAGCCACAAATCCTCGTCAACATTTAAATTAAAAAAAAATTAAAAACAAAAAAAAAAAAAAATTACATTAATTGAGATCTATGTGTCTCTTGAACAAAATCACAAGCCTAGATCTAAGAACACAAAATTAAAATCTAAAAATCACAAACCCAGAAACACAAACACAAACCCAGCAACAGATCTTCCAAACACAAACCCAAACATCAGTAAGAATACAAACACAAACCCAGCCATCTTCACAAAACCTGCAATCCATCTTTAGAAAACCCGAAAAACCCAAGTCCAAACACAAACCCAAGTTGATGGCTTGCCCGACCAACTCGAGCGATTCCTGAGGAATGGAAGCGTCGGCGTCGAGCGAAGCCAAGAAACACAAACCCAAGTCGATGGCTTGACCGACCAACTCGAGCGATTCATGAGGGATGGAAGCGTCGGCGTCGAGCGAAGCCGAGAAATCCATGACGGTGCGCGACGCGACTTTTCGGATCACCGACGTTTCTTTCTTCAACCTGGACCCGAATTCTCTACATCGCGCCGGTAGATCTAGATCACTGACTCCGATTTTGACGCGATCGTTTGGTCAATCCGTCGAAACTCCAAATCACTGTGGAGTCCGAGTCCGGATCTAGGTTTGGATTTGGGTCCAGGTTCGGTTCGGGAGCGTCGTCGTTTTGGGGTTGGTCTGGGTCTTCAAAGAAGATGGATTTGAAGAAATCCATTATAGTTAGCTCCTTGTACCCATTTCTTACTGATGTTTGGGTTTGGGTTTGTGATTGTTATTGTGGATTTTTAAGGGTTCTAAGGTAGAGAGAGGGAAAGAGCTTTTTTTTTTTTTTTTTTTTTTTTTTTTTAGGGTTCAAATTGGGTTTTAATTTTGTCTTATATAGTAAAGAGGATTTTCTAACGGAAAGGGCAGAGGTGAGTAACGGGGGCCTCACCTTAGGTGGGTTAAATGACAAATTTCAAACCACAAGTAGGCACTGTTAAAATTGGCCAAACCACAGGTGGGTTAACTGCAATTTCCCATTTAATAATAATAATAATAAATAAATAAATAAATAAAACTCAATCATTTCTATTACTTTATATATTAGTAAAAAGCCTAATTCTCAATTCTTTCCCATAAAGACATGTTGCATATGAAATTTCCAAACCAACGCAATTGGTAATTTGCATTTCACACCACTTCAACTCCACCCAATTGGTTCACTCCTTATTTATTTTTGATAAAACAGCACAGCATTAAAGATTTTATGATTAAATTAAACCATGTTTGATACATAATTTTAAACACATGTTTTCAGTTTTTAAACAACATTACACGTATTTTTATATACTTTTTCACTCACACGTATTTAAAAAAAAACTAAAAATTATTGTTTAAAAACACATATCAAACGGCCCTTAGATTTTGATCTCTTCTAAACAAATTCCAATTAAACAAGTGATTTTTAAAAACAAATGCTTTAATTTAAACATTTTTTTTCTACTGTATTCATTTATTAACTAATATTAAATATCCAAAAAAAATTAAGAATATGAATGAACCATTAAATTATGCACGCGCTTTTAATAAGGTGAACAGCACGCACCAATAGCGAGAGAACGCTTTTCCTGCCAAGTTTTTCATCTTCTCCAGCAAATCCAAGCACCCACATTCGATTTCGAGCCTCCCCGATCTAAACCAATTTTGCTTACAGTTTTTTGTTTTGTTTCCAACATTTTTTGTTGGAGCCTAAAAAAAACACAGAACCAAAAAACCCACTCATTTCCTATTCCTTCAAATCTTGTTCTTTATTGTCTATTATTCAATACTGAACTCCTCCATCAATTTGGAGCAAGACCCGCCTCTTGTTTTTGTGAGCTTAAACTTGTTTTTTAACTGACCCAGTTCTTATTTTTTGTGATTTCCAAAGGGACCCACTTCAAGATTTGTAGCCAGATCTATTTTGTTGCAGCTGGGGTTATTGGGTTTTTTTTGGAGATGAATGGTAATGGGTTTTGTAATTCAAGCTTAGATCTTGGGCTAATCTATGTTTAGTATGGATTTGAGATTGGAATCCGGGGTACCCAATTGGAAAACTTGTTTCTTTTCATGGAGGTTGAGTTTGTTTGATGGGACTTAGAGTTGGAGAGATTTGTGAATGTATGAGTTTTGAGGGAGAGTGAATTGGTAGGTGGGTTTTTGTTTGTTTGGCTTTGTTTGGAGTTTGAAGTGATTTTTGGAGGAAAACATGTTTTGGAGAGGGGAGCGTGATAGGGAGAGGGAGAGCAAAGAGCAAAATGGTGGACCACTTTCTGGTCAGGTTCGAGTACTTGTTGTTGGTGACTCAGGTACTTGTTAATTTAATCTTCTTTCTTTGCTGTTTTGTAACTCTATGTTGGTTCTGGAAATTTTGATTGCTTTTGGTATGTGTTGTTTTATATATGCTTGTATGGTTCTGGTAATGTGTTAGTGTGTTGGATGTTTAATGATTTCCTTATGTGTTAACCCCATATATAGAATAGGGCTGCTGAGACTTAATTTCTCTTTGAAACAATTTGGATGAATAGGAGGTGAATATTTGTATGAGTTTGCTTATTTGGATTATATTAGCGCATGAACTCTGGATCAAGAAGTGCAACTTAAGTAGACTGATTGAACTTTTATTTTTCTCACTCTTACTTCCATGAACTGTAATTATACAAGATCTCATTTCATTCTCAGATGATTACTGACATTTAGAAAAGCATACATGAACTTAGGTGATCCGTGAAGTTGGTTCTAGAGATGAAACTATAGACCTATATTAATTGATGGTTTGATATTCCATGACTTTGAAACTCCAAATTGGAAGTGTATGTGGTCTTTGTTTCAATCATCGTATGGCAGATGGTTGCGGGCATATATATTTTTTTCTTATTGGAAAGTTACAGAACACATGGTAGGTTTTGAATGCATGATTTCACCCTCCATCTTGTTCATACAGGCAGAAGTTGGTGCCATTTGAGCTATAGCTCATTGGCATGGACTTGAAACTCTCACTGGGTAGGATGACTGACTTAAATAACAGAATTTACTCTGATTGAATTATTCAGTCAGACTTGTTATCAATGAGATCGGGCTTAGAGATTTATTCTTTTTATTACCAGAAAACTCTACTCTCATTGTATGTCAGGAGGACTTGGTAACTGTTGCCATACTTTTGGCAAAACCTTACCTGCCTTTACCTTAAATTAAGATTAGAAATGTAGATCTTAATAATTTCAAGAAGTATAGGAATTCTTCAGGTGCTTATAACCCAGGTGTGTGTGTTTTTGTATGTATGTGCATGCATGTTGGTTTTCAGAACTAGGTTGTACTAGACAGTGATTGGCTCTATGCTGAGCAACTGTGTTAGTTTGAAGTTATTTTAAAGCATGCAGACTGTGATTTGAATTTGAGCTTTTTCATAGGCATTTATTTGATTTTGTGCTCATGCCTAACATGAGATATGCTAATCTAAGTAAATGACTGACGAATGGAGGAAGACCCATGATCTGCTTTCACTAAATGAGTGCTGCTTTTTGTATGTGTGTACGTATAGCATTCTTTTATTCTTTCTTTTTTTGTTACTTCTCTTAATGTTTAGGTACTTATTTTCAATTCATAACCTTTTGATAGGAGTTGGAAAAACTTCGCTTGTTCATTTGATTATCAAAGGCTCCTCCATCACTCACCCTACTCAAACAATTGGGTGTACTGTTGGTGTGAAGGTAAGATTTAATATTCTTTTAATTCTGCAAGGAAATTTTAAGATGGTGCTGAAATTTAATTTTGCACCAAGTAATTGCTGTTTCTTTTATCCAGCACATTACTTATGGATATTCTGGGAGCTCTTCAAGTGGCATAAAAGGTGATGCTGAGAGAGATTTCTTTGTTGAACTATGGGATGTGTCAGGCCATGATCGTTACAAAGACTGCCGGTCTCTTTTCTATTCACAAATAAATGGTGATTACTGAATTTCCATCCTTTCACAAATGTCATACTCTCCTCATAGCTAATTGTGTATGTCAAAATGACTCAAATCTAAAAAAAGAAAGAAGTCCTAAAAGAACATGTGTATGTCAAACCTGAAGAAGATAAAAACTGTTCCAAAAGTTTAGTAATTTCCAATAAGTGATATATATGTTTAGTTAATAAATACACTGCCTTGCTTAGGCTTGTTACTAGTCAGTGTATAAGTAGACATTATTGCATCTCCTGATCCTTTCGGGTTCTATATGGTGATGATCCCATATTTGACTTTCACACTATGAAAACTGAGTTTTGAGAACCATGGGTTAGTCAGTTGGACCCATCCCGCAATTTGCCAATGTATTGACATCAAGTGAAGAGTAAACATATGCATATATGCCCCAACTAAGTATTAGTTTCTCATTGAGTCTTGAGTTTGATGCTGTAGAAAAGTAAACTTAGTAAATAATCTAGAAAATTCTTCTTACTTGTTACTTGATCATAGTTATTTGGTAATTTGTTGAAAGTAAATCTGTGAAAATCAAAGATGAAGTATAAAAAATCTATCTTTTGGAGGAAGCTTTCTGGAGCCATTTATAAAATTCTTACTATCTCACATTTCTCATAAGTTGTAGCAGCATACTGATATTATCACTGTATTGGTACACAAATCATTCCATGGTGAGATAAAGACCTTTTCCTAATTTCAGTTCCCATTGAAACTAATGGTGCCTCAATATTTATTGCAAACAGGGCGATCCTATGGTTTCTACTTATGGTTCTGGCATGAAATTTGGATGCAGGTATTATTTTTGTTCATGATCTCTCCCAGAGAAGGACAAAAACAAGCTTGCAGAAATGGGCAACTGAGATTGCTGCAAATGGGACCTTTTCAGCTCCCCTAGGATCTGGAGGTCCCTTTGGCCTTCCTGTCCCATATATTGTTATTGGTAACAAAGCTGATATTGCTGCAAAAGAGGGTACAAGAGGAAGCAGTGGCAATCTTGTTGATGCAGCTCGCCAGTGGGTTGAGAAGCAGGGTTTGCTTCCATCCAGTGAAGAACTTCCGCTGACCGAGAGTTTTCCAGGCAGTGGAGGCCTTCTTGCAGTAAGAATTTGGACTTAACCTCTTAAGTTTTAGTGCATCAATATTTGTTCAACTTGGGGTATTTCCTCTCCTTTCTTCATGGCTAATGCTATATTAGTGGTTTGAACATGGACCCCATAATTGAGTATCATGAATGATGTTTTTGAGCTAAGTTGTGGCTTCTTATACAGAAAATTAAGTGTTTTTGGTTGCCACATAAACAAGAAATGTCAGCTTCCAGGACTAATGGTCTTATTTTAATCTTAACAAATTTGGACAGGACTGTAAACAAGAAATGTCAGCTTCCAGGAATAATGGTCTTATTTTAATCTTAACAAATTTGGACAGAAGGACCGTAAACAAGAAATGTCAGCTTCCAGGACTAATGGTCTTATTTTAATCTTAACAAATTTGGACAGAAGGACAATTTTGAAATGATGTAAAAAATTGGAGGACAATATGGTATAATTATAAGAACTGCGACTAATTAATGAAAATTGGACAATTACTTATCAACAAAAAAGAAAAAAGAAAATTGGAGAGTCAAAAGTGTACTTTATACTCCTATTTTCATTTTCAATTATGGGTAGTTTTATCTTGTCTGTTAGGAAGACCTGTGCAACAAATTTTTAAAAATAAAAAAGTTTCCATTCCTAATTTCATTTAGGAAGACCTGATGGTCATTTAACTCCCAAACTATCTTATTGAAAGGCAGGTGTAGCATGTAGTAAAACTAAAACAGTAGTATTTGATGCAATGTATGTATTTATGTAATGGTGCATGCCATACTACTTTATATATGTAATGGTGTATATGTTGGACATATGCAGGCTGCTAAAGAAGCAAGATATGACAAGGAAGCTGTGGTGAAATTTTTTCGTTCGGTCTGTATTCTTGGTTCTTTTTGTATGTTTTGCCCCTCCCCATTCTTTTCCTGTCCCTTCTTTTTGGGATGTCACCCAACTTTTGTGTCAAACCTTTGTTTCAGCTAATCAGAAGAAGATACTTTTCAGATGACTTATCTGCACAAACTCCTTGGTCTGTTTCTTCAGTGCAGAGAGTCTCACATCGTTTAGATGAAGATTTAAGTGACGAGGATCAGTCTTATAAGAATACAAGGTACTCTCTGCCGAACATTTACAATTTCTGATTTGTTTTCAATTCAAAGCCTGTTTATACAACAATCACAATAATCATTGTTGTCAGCCGCATCATCTTGTGCTGAAGTATGCTTGATTAAAATTAGATCTTTTGCATTTGATAGAATATGGTAATTGATTTTTAGACTCTATATGATTACATTTCTATTTGTTTATAATAGCTCTTTGGGTTTGCCTTTGTTTAATCATCAAAAAGATTGGAGGAAAGGACAAGAACTCTGAAATCTTTTACTATGACGGGTTTTGTATGGTAGTTTATTTTTATTGGTAGTTACAAGTCTTACTGATTAACTCCTTTGATATGCTGCTTTCTCTCTCTATGGCATGAACTCTTTGACTTATCATTTGTTGTCTTTCTACTTTTAATTTGTTTTCAGTCACCCTATGTGTAGCTATGCTTACCAATATATTTACTGCCAGCAGCTTAAGTGGTGATCCTTACAAATACAACGTGCTTCCTCCCCTTCCAGCACAACGCAATCTCACACCACCTCCCACGCTTTATCCTCAGCAGCCAGTTTCAGTTTCAGAAAGTTACAGCCTCCCCAGATTTTCCCTGACTGGCTCTTCAGAGTTCAGTAGTAATGCCAGATCAAAGCGCTCAGATATTAACGTGTGATGATCACTGCCTCTAGCTGCAAAGATTGATTCTTTGCCATACTGGTTAAACGTTTTATTGATTCTTTTATATCTACAAGCTCTCCCATAGTAAGCGGTTTTTGTCATACCATTAATTAAAGTGTATGATAATTGTTGAACCTGAAACTACAGGTGATTCTTTGTAATCGAACTCTCTTAATTCTTTTTCTTAGTAATTCTGTTTGTAAAGCATTTTTTAAATGTACAAGTGAAAAATTACTTTGGATAATGAATATAGTGAACCTTGACATATATTTTCGAGTGCTACTGGTATCAATTGACCTTTTGTGGTCATAAAGCTGAAACCTACAATATAGCAAACTTATACTTTCCCTACTTTTAAATTTTAATCTTAGTGGTGTTTTGGCAAACTGGCAAGAGTTTATTTTGTAACTTTATTGAGTAAAAGTTGGCTTTGTGACTCAAAAAAAAAACTCGGTTGTTATGTAAACTGTTCTTTTCTGATTTTTAATTTGAAATTAAATTCTGTAAGAAGATTCAAAGTTCTCTCTAATTTATTTTTATGAAAGAATCCAAGGAACTAGCTAATAACAACTTTATGCATAGGTTTACCGTTTACAATCATCTTGATGACAAGGGCAAGAGTTGGCTTCCAAGTGAATTCCAGTTGCCTGACATAGAAATATAGAATATGAATTGTAGAAATTTGCATCACTATAGGGTATTACACAAAAAATACAAAAATCATCTGACTAACTAAAGATTGACAAACTTTAGCTCTATATTGGTTCGAAGCTAAACTTTCTAGTTTTTTCCACTAAAGAATTATCATGAGCTAAAGAGTCATTGAGTGCTTAGATTGGTTAACATGTCCATATTGCTCCCTGCTCTCTAAGACTAAAATGCACAAGGCTCTCCCATATTCATTTTTCCTCTGGGAATAGTTGTTCAAAAATTGGCAACCGACGAGTTGTCCTATTTGGATTATATAAGAAGTCATCCACAAAATGATGAAATGCCCTCCTATAATGAAACTCCATCTCTGGGCTCATGTGCTCTGGTTTTTCTGGCATTATGCCTTCCATATATGGTGACCAATTCTCAACTGAAGTAGTGCACTTCTCATCTGTCCCTCTTCTTGTTAGTATCTCCTGCTGCTGCTGCTGCTGCTGCTGTGGTGTGTTTATAGTCTTGCTCTCGGTTTGCTTCTTGTCTCTTGTTGTTAGCATCTGCTGTTGTGTTATCTTTTGGGTGGTCTTGTTTGTGGTCTTGCTCTTGCCATCCATGTATGGTGGTGACCAAGCCTCAACTGAGGTGCACTTTTCGTTTGTCCCTCTTGTTCCTCTAGTTGTTGGCATCTGCTGCTGCTGCTGCTGCGGTATGTTTCCGGTGGTCTTGTTTATGGTCTTGGTCTTGGTTTTCTTCTCGTAAGATGACATTGTTAATGCTTGAGAATAAGAAAGAGTTCTGCCTGCTTTCAAATAAGAAAATTATTAGATAACAAATAGACATCACACAATCAATATAAATTTGGAGTGAGTAATTATTCAACACACCTGTGAATCTCTCTCTTCTTATATAATAATATCTCATTAATTAAATTAATTAGGAGATCCATTATTAATGAGATATGAGAGAGTACCATTTTATGAGAACATATACTAATTTTTTTTTTTAATAATATAAATACAATACGATTTGAACACAAGTCTTTTATTCAATGGCAAAAAATCAAGCTAATAAATTGAACCCACAAATTAAGATCTTAATACTACTTGGACAAATAATTAGTTTTAATTGGATTAGATTAAATCCTTTTGCGGTACTTCATATCTATGGTTTGAACCCAACTCCTCTATTGTCTATATACATAAACAACAACAACAAACACAACCTTACTCCCAAAATCATTATAATATATAATATATAATTGGCAGCAAAAAGATATACATATATACGTAGTAATAGGACCAGGATTATTAGTACAATTCGGACTGGGATAATATCATGGATCTTGATTTGACTAATATCATGGGTTTGGGTTTTAACTTTTAATATCTTTAACATTAACTTTGTTTATCTCATGCCACGGCATGCAACAATCTAATTTAAGTGATCAAACGAGTAAAATTCATTTAAGTATATTTAATGTTATTATATCCTAAATTTCGTCGTGTTATTAAGAATAGATTGCAAATCGATTTTACAAACTTCGATCAATTAATCCAATTCCAACCCAAATTTTTGCAGTTGTTGTACCAAATTCAGTTCTAACCTATTTTAGTGCCTACCTATGTATCTAATAAAGCCTACCAATTTGTTGTAACAAACCAATGCAACCAGAAAAACTAACAAACATGATTAATTTTACCCCCCAAAGAGAAAATTTAAGGGGTGAAACCTAACCCACCTTAAACCCATTCCATAAGGCTTTAAACCCTGATAGTGTGGTGTAAGGTTAGAATAACCACAAAGCTAGCCTACCCGTGCAAGGTGCAACAGAGCTTTGAAGATTATTATTAGAAAATCTTCCGAAGAAGTTTATGTTTCTATTTGTGATTACTTGTATTCTATAAAGAACATAATAAAATTAATCACCAAGAAGATTAAAAGAAAGTGAATGAAAGAGAAAGATAAAGAATTCATACATAGATACAAAATTCCACATCTATTTACATTGTGGCAGAAGCTGTGCAAGTGCGATATTAATCATTGATGATCAAATAGAATCATATAAAAAATACATACTGCTATTAGAGGCATTCATAAAAAAGAAGAAGGTATCTTTATACTGTTATCAGAAGCATTCATAAAAAAGAAGGCATCTTTATAGTTTTTGCTTGGGTACCAAGAAACATTCTGATCACACACAGGCTCTATATGAAACTCAAAATACAAACAAAGATCCACAAAACACAGAAATAGAAGAAAGAATATATACGAAAAAGAAATACAGATTGAGACTATAAAAATAAAAGTTGAAAAAAGATCAACACGTACCAGCAGAGGACGAAGAGTTTGTACTTTGTGGAAACATAAGAAATTTAAGACACTGTAGAAACAAGAAAAAAGGGCTGTGAGAGGGGTTTTGGTGTTATGTTATGTATTTATACGTACAGTATACTACTAAGTACTAGCTTTGTCGGCTTCTCACAAAAAAAGAAAAAGAAAAAAAAGAAGCTAGGTCGGTTCGCAATTGCAACTCTCCTTTGTGCCTAAAAAGAAGGGCTGAGATTTGATTAGTTTTTGTCTAAAAGAATTTAATTAATTAATCTATAAATACAGAGCTACATATATGGATTTCAGACCAAAAGATTTTGCGCTAGTTTTTAGCTTAATAAACTAAAGGCATTGATTTTTCTTTTCTTCTTTATAGATTTTTTTTTTTTTAAACGATAATGGATTTTATTTATACAAACTTCTCTAGGAAAAAAAAAAAAAAACTTCTCTAAAAATATGTCTAAACTAAATAAAAAAATTTATTATGTTAAAGATAATTAAATTATTGATGCGCTAGTAGATTTCAATAAATTCAATTGATAAAATTTCTTATTATTTAAGATTGGATTTGGGTTTGAATTTTGTCTACCCCAAAAAAAATCAATTAATATCTTGGCTTGACAACATTGAACAATCATCGTAAAGTAAACACCAAAATTTTCAAATCCTTTTGTGTCTAATAAAAGGATTTGACAAAGAGGGAGTGTCAATACTCAATAATGATCCTCCTCAGTGAGATTACTTTTATTATTACTTGGCATGTTTTAAATTAGATGGAATTTGTTGGTTCAACAAATTATTGTGTTAGTAATTTAGACTTTGTATTATTTGATTGTTAAAAAATTGGGGGTGAAATTTTTTATTAATATTGTTAAAGATTTGCCGTATTTTCATTGAGTATTGCTTGATAAAGAAATTCTTTGTGTTTTAAAATATCAATATTATTTATTATTAAACATTTTACAAAAGGCCTTGTAGACCAAGGTACTGTGAAGTCTTGCCGGGCAAGTTTCCCTAATCTGAGAGACAGGGCAAGGTAATGTCTCTACGAGAAAAGAGAAAGTCAACCAATATTTCACCTCTTAATCTCATTGTCATATTATTTATATATATATATATATATATATAAATTAATTAAAGAACATACTTTTGGTCAATTTATAAAAATTAAAAATTTGCATGTGCTTGAAAATTTCTGTGATTATAGTTATACTTATTTTTCACTTTTAAAAAGGGAAAAAAAATTACCAACAATAAGTAAATTAGGTTTATCAATTAATTAACTTTTTTTTTTTTCAAAATAGCGTGTATTTGGGAAGGAATTATAAATTAAAATTATTTCATTATTTAGCTTATTTTTGCTATTATTTATGACCCTTACTGTACTTTTTAGCACTATTTATGACCTTACTGTACTATTTCAACTAACTTTTAATTTTATCTACAGTACTTTTAGCAATAATTTTTCAGTTTTAACAAAATAAGCGATATTTTTACCTTCATCTACAGTACTTTCAACAATAATTTTTCAGTTTCAACAAAATAATCAATATCCAAACACACAATATATAGTCTTCTAATTCCACAATTTGAACCCTTTCCCTCTTAATCCCCAGGTGCATGCCACGATGCAAAAAAGGCTTTTGAATTTAATTGAATTGAGTAACGAAGCTACATCATTTTATTTTATTTTATGTTTTATTTTCGAGAAGGACTATATCTTGCTATTATATGATTTATTGATTCCATTTCACTCTCTCTTCCTTTCAATGCTTCTTTAAGAAATGGATATGACATATGAGTCATGAGATTCGTGGAAGAATAGATGCGATGCTGACATTGTCAAGGTGATATATATTTGTTCACTTCTCTGCTCTATTAACTAAGAAATCTACTTTACCAGGTTATTGGTGATTGCCCGATGCCAAATGCTAAGTTTTTGGTACTCTTCCAGTTGTTGCACCGATGTGGGCTCAACCTCGCAATCACTAAGATAGAATTTTGAAATTCTTTTTGATAATTTCAGCTATTGATTATATGATTTTAAAATCTTGATTTTCTCTGTGTCTATAGACAGAACAAGAAAAAACATTGTTGTACAATGCTAGGTTGCCCACTTTATAAAAAAACACATAAATTACATCTTCTTAACTATGAATAGCTCGCATCTAGAGAGCTCTTTGATTCCACATATGTTTTTTTTCTTCTTTGGCTGAAAATCTTGCTGGTGTCTAAACCGTAAGTACTTTTTGAATTGCATGACTCCCCTTAATTTATAGGATTCATTACTTCATATGTTAGTATCCATGTTTGTTCTTGCCAAGAGTCTTGTATCTCAACATATACATCCTGATGTTTCCAACAGAGGCATTAGGGTTCAAATATCCCCACCCCCCACGTTTGTTCTTATAGCTCCCTTTTTATCTTACTTATGAACTGATCATGCACAAAAGAGAACTGATCTTAGTTTTGAAGCTAGAAATGACTCAAGTTATGCTTTTTAGACATGTTTGTTTGATTTTTTTTTTTTTTTTTGTCATGAAGTTTCGTTTTAGTTAAAAAGAAAAAAGAAAAAAGCTTCATGATACATCTATAAATTGTCATTGAATGTGTCATAAGTGTGATTGTCATCAATCTCCTAGGGCTCCAAATTTTCAACAATGTTATGGATTCTCAACAATTTAGACCAGTGATCTTTTGCGGACTTTCCAAACCTCTAAATTCTTATTTGTCATCCTTAAAGATGGTTTTAATTCATTAAATTCAGCATGAATATTTTGGAATGAACACCATCATAAGATAGAATATTAACTATATAAAGTATGCCTTGTTGTCTCCCCCATCCCCCTTCTCTTGAACTCACTTTGCTTTCTCACTCAAAAGCATCATTTGAGTTTTTATTTTTGAAAGGGTATTTTTGTTTTGCATTTATCTTTTTTAGTTTAGATATGTGATGGTTGATAGCTCCTATGTACCTCTTCAAACTGCTTATTGATTCATTACACCTGTAAATATACATTGTAGAAGTAATTTCATCATCTTGACTCCATGTTTAGTATATAAGGAAACACTTATGTGTGATGTTTGAATTGTGCTTCATCTTTCACATTTTTGGACCAATTCTACAATGTCACTGGTGCATGAGGATTGCTTTCCTACTATGCTTATAGAAGTTTTCTTTTTTATCATCACAACTCAATATTGATTATGTTAGGAAATGGTTACATCAATGATGGCTTTAAAATATTCTATTTTTTACATTTTTGGTCTTATTTTTATGATGTCACTTGCATATGAGGACCACTTTCTTGAAGTGAGCTATTGACAATCAATTGAACTTAGCACGTGATGAATTTCTTTCATTAAAAATTGAGATAAACTATTAGCTACTTTAGCTTTTGCTTTGTGATTCTTGATGTACATGAAACATGTAGCAATGTGAGGTGCGGTTCAAGGTAATAGTCCTTACATTTCCTCTGTTTTTTCTATGCCCCCCCAACCCGATAGAAAAATTTGTTATGGTATTTTTCTATCTTATGAAGTTACAATGTTATGATTATGATGTCATATTCCTCTTTACTTTATTAGGTGTTTTTTCCTCTCTTGTTTAGGATACCCCTTCTATGAATAGAGGAATCTTGATATATTATTGTCTCTTATTCTTCACAGTTCTATGTGGATTTTAGGCATACAGATGTTTCTCTCAATCTTGATGAATCTTTTGCTTCCTAGCCATTAATTAATCATGAATCATAACTTGAAGAAAGTTAATATGACTTCGTTGGTGATAATAAAGGTGTTGCAAAGGAAGAAGAATGCATAGGATGAATGACATGTGAATAAATATCATATTATTATTCGGGTATAATTGTTTGATCGACTGTGGTCCTCTGCCATTCAACTTCCTTTACCCATTTTCTTTTCATGAAAGGTCTTGCTGATAACCTTCTAAATTGCTAATCCCCAGTCTGGTCACAAAATCATATGAGAACAATATGCAAATGCTAAGGTGCTATAAGCTAGTTGACATATGTTATTGTAGAAGAACCACAGATGGTTAAATAGTTATGAAAATAATAGTTATACTAATCGGGTTGTACTTTTTGATAACAAGACTAAGGATGAAAGCAAGAGGGTTGAATAGGTTCAGAAGTTTTTCTCGCTTGTAAACATGGTAATAGCACAAAATGGTGGACAACCATGTACAGATGAGATATTTGCTGAACAGAAGGTCATTATTACATTAATTCTCATATTTTCATCAAAATTTCTATGAAAGTATCATTCTAACAAATTCGATCATTTAACAGAAGGAGGTTATGAAACTCTGCAATCAATAGGAACATGTTGATTCTCTAAAAAGTTACTCTGAACGAGAAATATTAAAGGATAATATCTTTCATATGATGAGCAGCTCAAACAAAATATTGAGATAGTATCTTCAATGCTCCTTTATTTTACATATTTTTGCCACTAGCATTTGTCTTCTCACACTTGGTATACTTTTGTCATCAATGTGTTAAAATCAGAACCTGGGTAAGGAGTGAACTACTGCACTCTTAATCCATGATTGTTAAAGACCACCCTACCTTCAGCAAAAGATATCTTATCAGGCACCTTGATTAAATTATGCAGAAACATATTTTGTTCTTTTATTTGCTTGTTTGACATGAGTGTGAAGCTGCATAAGTTAATATAAGTTGCTCCTGTTTTAAAATATATATATATATATATATATATAAGTTGCTCCTTCATTTTTTACTTAGTCACAACTCAAGACCCATAAGGTTTTGTGAGTGACTTACCAATAAAAAGAAATGTTATGTACACGAGGTGTATATAATTGAATAATTGCTGAATCCATCCCTAGCTAATATAGGACTTAGATGAATTCACCAAAACATGTGTTGTACTTTGTTCAGGCCCACCTTTGCTTTATGCTTTGAACTGATGCTCTATGAGACCTTTGTGATTAAATGCCTCTTGGGCAACACTGGGCACATTCTTTCTAAGTAAAAATTTTACCCTCCTTTTCTACTAGTGATACACATTTTAGACTTGTAGTTTATTTGCTGAAGTGGACCTTGATTGAATTTGTCTATCTATCAATTATGTCCTACTCCTAGAATCTCATAAGGTGACGATTACCTGTAATGACCCAAAGTAAAGTGCTAGCCACTTGAAAGGATTAGTCTAGTCACAATTGAGTCTCCTTATAGTTGTTTATAAAGCCAGGCTAGTATAAGCCCAATGTGGGACTCATTACAACAACGCAATTAATTTAATAACAATCTAGGGCATCATATTATCAATCAATATGTAATGGATGACATGCTGTTGGTGTCAACTTCATTGATTTCACAAGTAATAAATTGCATTTTGAGTTGGTGTGTTTGGAATTTTGGAGAATGTGGACTTGTTAATAACATAGATGTTGGTGAAGTAGGATTTCATTTGTTAAATAGTATTTGGTGTTTACCACATCAATAATTCTTGGTGAAAGAAAATAATAAGGATCAGTGCTTATAACTTAATATCAATCTCTTTGCACCCAAGCAACTTAGTTTATGCTCTCATTATTTGGTTCTGATTGTCCTTTCTTGTTCTTTTGTCTTTAAGGATTAATTGGTCATTCGCAAGTAGTTGAAAGATCTTTCTATGTGTGTGTTATTGTTTTGTCCTGTTTAGTTTGAATACTAGAAGCCATTTTTTAGATGGTTTTAAAGATTTATAACTACATGTATTTGATGAGGTAATCTAATTCTAAACTATTTATCATACTGCTATGCACAACTTATGTATATCATAAGACCTTGATTTAGATGGAAAATGGTTAGTGTAAGCTGTAAGGTGGGTGGGCTTGTGGTAGTGTGTTTAATTTTCAGGTTCAAATCTTGCTTTGTGAAGAAAATTACTTTTGGATTGTTACTTTAATTTGCCTAGTAATGAATGATGCATTGTTTTGTAGGTCAAGACAAAGCTTAGAGAGACAACTACTAGTCTTGAGCAACAATTGGCAGAAGAGCAAGCTACACGTCTGAGGGCTGAAGAGCTAGCACATTTAACTCAAATGAAATCAAATTATGAAATTCGTAAGCTCAAAGAACATCTAGAGAAAGTGGAGGAGGAACTACATAAGAGAAGTGAGAATTGGTGTGCCATTTTATGAGATAAAGATTATAAAGACAATGTGTTGTGGAGTTCAGATTATTAGGAATATATTTTTTCCTCCCTTTTCCGTTTTTTGTAGAGTTTTCTTAAGCTATTGCTTGCAAATTTATCTAATCATCAAAAGATTTGATCTATATGTATCTGTTTACAATTCCTACTAAGAATCAAAACAAGAATATATAATATAGATATGTTTTTATTGACATTTTTAAACTTGTTGAATCTAATTGTAGTCTTTCATAATACTATCCTATCTAGTTCTAGGGAAAAAGGACTTATACTATAACCCTTTGCATATCCCACCAACTAATGGACCTTTTAGATGCCATGAGATATTCCTGATTACCTATTAAAATTTTGTACCTATAGCGTTTAACTGTACCGGTACCCTTGAATTATAATGCAACCATGGAGGGCCTTTTGGCTTTGGGTGCCATAAGTCATGCCAGTACTAGGTGTGCTTCCCCTTCCTACTATCATGTACTTGAATATTCTACTCCTACTAGCCATTTTTGAGCTTCAATAGCTTCATGATTCACCCACAATGATAACAAAATGATTTTATTCTATGACTGCCTGCCAAAGCATGATTTTAGATGCCGTAACACTTTCCATAACCATTTTTTAGCTAAAGGTTTTGAGGTGACATAGACTGAGTTATGAATTGACCTCTCTCTCTCTCTCTCTCTCTCTCTCTCTCTCTCTCTCATGAAGTGTTCAAAAGATTAACATTGGATAAAAGGTAGTGTTTATTATACATACCCTAATACGCACACTTGAAATGTTCATGTATAAGAGTGTGTAATAGGGTGTTTGCTAGTATTTTCCCTTAGATAAAAATATTTATATGAAATTCGGTTTTGTAATTGCATTTATTATCGACCAAGCACAATAACCAAAAAAAGCTAAAATGTTTTTTTATACCCACTAAATCTTGCATTGATTCTAAATTGGACCATGAAGTATGCGATGATGTTAAGGCATCCATTTTGTTTCTCTCCTATTATATTTTTGTCAGGCACGAAAGTTGACATTGTTTTTACAAAAAAAAAATAAAATTTAAGTCATAGAAAACAAAAAAAATTAAAAAAAGATTAATATAACATGGGACCAGGCCAAAGCAACTTCAATCGAGGTACATGGTTTATACTTTATTATAAGATGCCAAATGTGGTCTATTTGTTTTTCCTTAAATGGCAAGACTGCATCGCAATCTAGCATTAACTGCCAAATTACAATCTAATAGTCACAAAACAACAACAATGGCAACTCCCTTTGGCGTCTCATGTTTTGTTGGGCCCATGTATAATTTAAAGTCTATACCAACTTCATTTTTACCACTTGAAATATATGATACTTTGGGTATCTATTTAATTTGTATTTTTAATCCATCTTATTTATAAACTCATATAGTGTATTTTAGAGATCATAAATCATTATCAACTAATATGTATCTTTCAATGCTTTCCAAGCTTACTTATTGTCAGTGGGTTCCAGTTTGCTCAACTGGTAAAGTTTTTGGTGGTTAAATAAGAGATCTGGGGGTTTAATTCTTGCCTGCACCAAAAAACCAATTGGTGTCTTAGTCTGATGATAAAGAGCTATCATCAAGAGCGAACACCATAGGTTGAAACTTAAAACTGTCTCAAAAAAAAAAAAAAAAGCTTACTTACTGCCACTATACATATGTCGGTGTCACAAAGCTATCTTGACAATTAAAATATCCTGGTTGGTCTATACTAATTACTGGTTATGGAAATGTTGCATTTAGATGGATTTCAAGAATTGCCTTTGCCATATACAACCTCACTCAATACAACATTAGGATAGGCAACTGTAATGAATATACTGTGACTCGATAAAGTCCATTTCATTGAAAATGAGTTAATAATGCTAAAAGGCTTGTAGTTAGGTTATTATTGACATTTTTTCTTTTTCTTTTTTTTCTTTTTTCAAAATAAAATTTTAGGATAATCATGGTTCAAATTTTACCTCTTCAAAAATAATTGATTAATTATTGGTTTGGCTGAATAACTAAGGACAAAAATGGACTCCAAGTCCCATTTGGCAACCACTCAATGTTGCACTCCCATGGTGCAACAACAAGGCTCCATATTGGGAACTCCATGGCCATGGTTACAAATCTTTATGTAATTTTAGCCAAAATTGATCATGGGATAGAACTAGTTGTGGAGGTGGTTTGGTTAAAAATAAAAAGAAGAGCAACCCTATTTAAAGGAATCTACTTGCCAACTAAACACAATTCTAAGAAGAAGAAAAAAAGAAGGAAAGTTTTTAAGAATCATTTCTTATTATAAAAACCAAATTACCAAAGGAAGTTTACCACTCAAAAAATACATTTGAGTTAGAAAAATGTGACTCATTATGGGATTAAGACACCCCTAACAAGCTTTGTGGTCTTCTAATAAGCGATTCATTATGGGATTAAAGAAAAATGTTGTTTGCACAAGAATTTTACACAATAAAAAACTTAAAATTTAAACTAAATTTAAGTCACCTTTACTATCTAGATTATGCATATTGTGGGCACCCGAGGAATGAAGAGAAGGCCTGAGGAGTTGGGCTAGTGGGCCAAGGCCCTAGGCAGGGCATGGAGGAGCTGGACCTGGGCCGAATGCAGAGCTGGTCGGGGGCCCAAGAAATAGATAGCTCCAGAGGAGAGAACAAAAGCTCCAGGGGCAGCGCGCCGCGTACCAAAGAGGAAGCCTCCTCGGCAGAGGGAGGCACGGATCAGTGGCAGACAGGCGGCCGCCTGGGCAGCGGCTCCCAGTCACGTCAGTAATAAATGGCGCACACCAACTCTGTCAGCCGCATTAATGAAGAGGTGACCTGAAATGATACCCGTCACAGTTACACCAGCTACTACTGCCGCCTGCTCCTAGAGAGAAGATAGGTGACAGATGTCAAAGAGATGAACAAGGGATATCCAAAGATGGACGAAGCAGATTAGAGTACGAGGGCCTATATAAGGGGAAAGGCTAGGGGCCTTGAGGGGAGGTCGGATGTTTTGTTTGTTCAAGCCCATCTCTTGTAAAAATTCTATTGTATTGGATCTAAGAAAGGTGTAGCCCGCCTCATCACTTTGAACTTGGTCTGACCATTTTTGGGTCCTTACAATTGGCGCCGTCTGTGGGAAACAGCAAACTCCGGCGGACACATCTTGAGTAGGAATGGCAAATGAGGACAGAATGGAGGAGGGACCGGTTGGATCACAAAGGGCAGACCCTTTCCTGGACATGGAGCGTAGAAGGGACAGGCAACGAGTCCGTGGCGCGTCAGCAGGGCAGCACCGCTCAAGGCGAGAGGGGCAGGACCGGTCACGCAATGAGAGTCGAGCCCAGCGCGGGCGGGACACACTGGCATTGCAACGAGAAATCGATCACCTGCGCAGGAGGTTGCGGCGGAAAGAGCGCAATAGGAGAAGCCCGTCGACGGCTTCGAGTGAGGGCTCACGAGGAAGCCCAGAACCACTGAACCGGCGCAGGTCCCGAACCCCACCTGATGACACGTACTCGGACACCTCGGATGAGGACGACCGTAGGCGTGAGGGGGTATCCTCTCGTCACGATAGAAGGAACGACGCCATGAGCAAAGCCCTAAAGCAAATCTCCAAATCACCCTTTGTCAGAAGGATTAACAAGGCCAGGCTCCCTCACCGTTTCTCCCAGCCCATATTCGCCATATACAACGGGAGAACGGATCCGGTGGAGCACGTCAGCCACTTCACCCAGAAGATGGCCATACACTCGGACAATGAGGCACTCCTGTGTAAGGTCTTCCCTTCCAGCCTCGGGCCTGTGGCCATGCGCTGGTTCGACGCATTGGGAGAGGGATCCATAACGTCCTTCCAGGATCTAACCAGAGCATTCGGCATGAGGTTCATCACCTGCAGCAGGGCACCCAGACCATTGGACGCCCTGCTATCCATGACGATGAGGGAGGGGGAAACCCTCAAAACCTACGCCGACCGCTATTGGGAAATGTACAACGAGGTGGATGGGGACTTCGAAGATGTCGCGGTGAGAACCTTCAAGGTCGGCCTTCCGACCGACCACGACCTGAGGAAGTCTTTAACAATGAAATCCGCATCCAACATGCGCCAACTCATGGAACGCATTGAAACCTACAAAAGGTTGGAAGAAGACCAAATCCAAGGGAAAGGCAAGGCCGGGTTGTACCCCGAAAAGGGGGATCCTCGGGGAGGAGGATACCGTAACGACCGGTCACGGAGGGAGTTCCCCGGCCGACCGACCCCCGAAGGGGTTCATATGGTAAACTCGCTGTTCAAAGAATCGATGCACCAGATACTGGAAGAAATTAAGGACGAGCCATTCTTCAGTTGGCCAAACAGAATGGGTGGGGATCCGGCCAAAAGGAACCAAAACCTCTATTGCCACTATCATCGGGACAAGGGTCACAAGACGGACGACTGCAGGACATTAAGAAGCCACCTAAGCCAATTGGCAAGGGCAGGGAAACTGGGCCGTTTCTTGAACCGGCCAACGGGACAGATGGGGCCCCTAGAGGCAGGATCGCACCAGGCCGATCATCCACGACCGGCCTTGGGCACTATTAACATGATCTTGGCCGAATCAGTTGGAGGCACCGGACCGAACCCCCAGGTCCTGTCTGTGGTGGAGGGCCCGAGACCGGGGGAGGAACAGTGGCCTGACAAGAGGCCGAGAATGGCGATCCCCGACCTAAGTTTCTCGGAGGAAGACAAAAGGGGAACCCAACAACCACACGAGGATGCCCTGGTCGTTACAATCAGAATTGGGGGATACGACGTCAAGAGGGTACTAATTGACCAGAGGAGTCAAGCCGACGTGATGTATCCCGATCTGTACAGAGGATTGGGTCTCAAACCTCAGGACCTGGAGGCGTGCCACTCCCCACTCATGGGGTTCGACGGGAAAACGGTAGTCCCTTTGGGAAGAATCAAGCTTCCCGTGCAGGTTGAAGGCAGGGAAGTCCGGGTGAGCTTCATAGCCGTGGAGGCTTTCTCCCCTTATACGGCCATCCTCGGCAGGCCGTGGCTGCATTCCATCGGTGCCGTACCCTCGACCGTGCATCTTAAGGTCAAGTACCCCGTTCGCGGGGGCGTAGGAGAACTGGTGGGGGATCAGGCGATGGCCAGACGATGCCTGGCAGCTGCTGTCGCACCACGTTTGCCTGACAAGAACCCCAGTGGCAGACATGCGGCCCAATAGCAATTACAGGGGGCTGCCCACGAGCAGCCTCCCGAAGCGAATACACAATCATCAGAGGAATTGATGAGAGTGTTGACTGGAACATGCGAGGAGCGGTATTTTCAGATAGGGTCGCAGTTGCTCCCTAGAGAAAGAATGGAGTTAGTGGAGTTCCTCAAGGCCAACCAGGATGTGTTCGCCTGGGATGCAAGCGACATCCCAGGGATCAGCCCCGAGCTGGTGTGCCACCGCCTGAACGTGAATCCAGGGGCGACCCCGCGAAAGCAACCACCTCGGCGATCGTCTGACGCCCACGCCGAGGCAGTTAGGGAGGAGGTGATCAGGTTAAAACAGGCCGGGGCCATTAAGGAAATCTTCTACCCCGATTGGTTGGCCAACACGGTGGTCGTACAGAAAAAGAGTGGGAAATGGCGGGTCTGCGTAGATTTTATCGACCTCAACCGGGCCTGCCCAAAGGACCCTTTCCCGATTCCCAGGATAGACCAGTTAGTCGACGCCACGGTGGGGCATCCTCGGATGAGCTTCCTGGACGCGTTCCAAGGGTATCATCAAATACCCTTGTCCTCGGCCGACCAGGAGAAGACGGCCTTCCGTTCTCCCATTGGCAACTTCCACTATAGGGTAATGCCCTTCGGCCTCAAGAACGCCGGCTCCACTTACCAGAGGATGATCACTCGCATGTTTGAGAAGCATCTGGGGAGGAACATGGAGGCATACATAGATGATATGGTGGTCAAGAGTAAAAGGGCAGAGGACCACATTGCAGATTTGACAGAAATCTTCGCAGTGCTCAGAAAGCACAAGCTACGGCTCAATGCATCAAAGTGCTCTTTCGGGGTGAGCTCGGGCAAATTCCTAGGGTACATGATCACTCATAGGGGAATCGAGGTGAACCCCGACCAGATTAAGGCCATTAATAACCTGCATCCCCCCCGAAACCCGAAGGAGGTACAGAAGCTAGCCGGAATGACGGCAGCGCTAAGCCGGTTTATCTCCCGGTCCGCGGACAGGTGCCGCCCCTTCTTCCAGCTACTGCACAAGTGGAAAGACTTTGAGTGGACCGAGGAATGCGCCCGAGCATTCGAAGATCTCAAGGCATACTTGTCCAACCCACCAATCCTGTCCCGGCCAGACAGGGAAGAAGTTTTATATGCCTACCTGGCAGTCACGGAGCATTCTGTCAGCTTCGTACTAATCAGAAATCACGACGGGGCCCAACGGCCGGTTTACTACGTCAGCAAGTCGTTGCAGGCAGTAGAGATGCGGTATCTGCCTTTGGAGAAGGCGATCTTAGCTATCGTACACGCCACAAAAAAGCTCCCACATTACTTCCAAGCCCACACCGTGGCGGTGCTGACTCAGCTGCCACTGCAGGCCTTGATGAGAAAGTCCGACTACACGGGTAGAGTGGCCAAGTGGGCCACTAAGTTGGGGGCTTATGATGTCAAGTACCTGCCCCGCACGGCCATAAAAGGGCAAGTCTTAGCCGACTTTGTGGCCGAGTTTTCCGAGGGTATCTGTGAGGGGTTAAGCGTGGCCACAAGCCTAACGATCTCGACCACTTCCACTATCCCCTTATGGCGGGTCTACACGGATGGGGCCTCTAATCGAAAGGGGGCTGGCGTGGGGATAGTGCTGATCACACCCGAGGGACTGATAATGGAGAAATCACTACGGCTGGGTTTCCCGGCCACCAACAATGAGGCCGAGTACGAGGCCCTACTGGCAGGGATGAACCTGGTCAGGCTGCTCGGGGGAAAGAGGGTTGAAGTGTACTCCGACTCTAGGCTGGTTGTGGGCCAGGTGAAAGGGGAATTTGAGGCCCGAGATGAGAGGATGCAGAACTACGTCGCCCGGGCGCGAAACGTACGAAGCCATTTCGATGACTTCAGGGTGGAGCAGGTCCCGAGGGGGCAGAACTCACACGCAGATTCCTTAGCCATGTTGGCCACCGCGCTAGAGTCGACCCTGCCCCGAGTCGTTTTGGTAGAAGAGGTTAACGTCTCCGCCCTGCAAGAGACGCTCATAGCGGAAGTACGCAGCATTCACGTAGGGACAAGCTGGATGGATCCCATTGTGGCTTTCCTGAAAGGAGGACTGTTGCCAGATGATAAACGCGAGGCGGAGAAGGTACGGAGAACCGCCCCTCGCTACTGGCTATCCGAGCAGAACAAGTTATATAAGCGATCATACTCGGGACCATATCTGCTGTGCGTGCACCCGGAGGCCGTGGAGCCGCTACTCGAGGAACTGCACGAGGGCATCTGTGGAAGCCACACGGGCGGAAGATCCCTGGCACATCGGGCCCTATCACAAGGATATTGGTGGCCTAACATGCGCCAAACCTCCCAGGACTATACCAGGCGATGCGATCAGTGCCAAAGGTATGCCCCTAGTATACATCAGCCGGGAGGAGTTCTGAACCCTTTATCCAGCCCTTGGCCCTTCGCCCAGTGGGGCTTGGACATAGTGGGTCCCCTTCCTCGGGCAACGGGCAACAGACGGTGGCTGCTCGTCGGCACAGATTACTTCACTAAGTGGGTTGAAGCCGAGCCACTCGCCAACATTAGGGACGTCGATGCAAAGAAGTTCGTGTGGAAAAATATCGTCACCAGGTTCGGAGTGCCATACACCCTGATCTCGGACAATGGCCTCCAATTCGACAGTAAGTCCTTCAGAAGGTATTGTGGGGAATTGGGAATCAGGAATGGGTACTCCACACCAGCGTACCCACAGGGAAATGGGCAGGCCGAGGCCACCAATAAGACCATCATCGCCGGAATCAAAAAGAGGCTCGACGACGCGAAAGGGAGATGGGTCGATGAGTTGCCCCACGTACTCTGGACATACCGTACCACTCCACGGAAGTCCACGGGGGAGACCCCATTTTCATTAGCCTATGGTTCAGAGGTAGTGATCCCCCTAGAGGCCGGATTCCCAACTATGAGGACTGACCAGTTTAGCGCCGAGGGAAACCGACAGTCTCTCCTGGACAGCCTAGACCTAGCCGAAGAGAGACGAGATGTGGCCATGGTGAAATTAGCCCATTACCAGCAAAAGCTTAAGCGAGAGTATGGCAGGGGAATGAAGCACAGGCCTCTATCTCTAGGAGACCTGGTTTTGAGGAAAATAGTGGGAACGGCCAAGCTCCCGTCATGGGGTAAGCTAGGTCCTAATTGGGAAGGGCCGTTCAGAATCACCTCCGTCGCAGGAACTGGAGCTTACCGGTTAGAGGACCTGGATGGAAATGTAACACCCCGCCCATGGAATGTAAACAATTTGCGACGATATTATTTTTAATGGAAAGCTTCAACTTTTGTATGTCTACTCTGTCTCTCTGCGAAGTATTAGGAAACACTTGCAAGAAAAATTCTAAGTGTTAAAACGAACCTAGAGCTTGCCTGGCTCCTCGGCCACGGGCTTAGGGATAATTAACACTTGCAAGAAAAATTCTAAGTGTTAGGGCACACCTAAAGCTTGCCTGGCTCCTCGGCCACAAGCTCGTGTGAAGGAAACGCTTGCAAGAAAAATTCTAAGTGTTAAAAACGAACCTAGAGCTTGCCTGGCTCCTCGGCCACGGGCTTAGGGATAATTAACACTTGCAAGAAAAATTCTAAGTGTTAGGGCACACCTAAAGCTTGCCTGGCTCCTCGGCCACAAGCTCGTGTGAAGGAAACACTTGCAAGAAAAATTTTAAGTGTTAAAACGAACCTAGAGCTTGCCTGGCTCCTCGGCCACGGGCTTAGGGATAATTAACACTTGCAAGAAAAATTCTAAGTGTTAGGGCACACCTAAAGCTTGCCTGGCTCCTCGGCCACAAGCTCGTGTGAAGGAAACGCTTGCAAGAAAAATTCTAAGTGTTAAAAACGAACCTAGAGCTTGCCTGGCTCCTCGGCCACGGGCTTAGGGATAATTAACACTTGCAAGAAAAATTCTAAGTGTTAGGGCACACCTAAAGCTTGCCTGGCTCCTCGGCCACAAGCTCGTGTGAAGGAAACGCTTGCAAGAAAAATTCTAAGTGTTAAAACGAACCTAGAGCTTGCCTGGCTCCTCGGCCACGGGCTTAGGGATAATTAACACTTGCAAGAAAAATTCTAAGTGTTAGGGCACACCTAAAGCTTGCCTGGCTCCTCGGCCACAAGCTCGTGTGAAGGAAACACTTGCAAGAAAAATTCTAAGTGTTAAAACGAACCTAGAGCTTGCCTGGCTCCTCGGCCACGGGCTTAGGGATAATTAACACTTGCAAGAAAAATTCTAAGTGTTAGGGCACACCTAAAGCTTGCCTGGCTCCTCGGCCACAAGCTCGTGTGAAGGAAACGCTTGCAAGAAAAATTCTAAGTGTTAAAACGAACCTAGAGCTTGCCTGGCTCCTCGGCCACGGGCTTAGGGATAATTAACACTTGCAAGAAAAATTCTAAGTGTTAGGGCACACCTAAAGCTTGCCTGGCTCCTCGGCCACAAGCTCGTGTGAAGGAAACACTTGCAAGAAAAATTCTAAGTGTTAAAACGAACCTAATGCTTGCCTAGCTCCTCGGCCACGGGCTTAGGGATAGTTAACACTTGCAAGAAAAATTCTAAGTGTTAGGGAACGCCTAAAGCTTGCCTGGCACCCTGGCCACAAGCTCAGAGGAAACACTTGCATGGAAAGTTCTAAGCGTTAAAACGGACCTAATGCTTGCCTGGCTCCTCGGCCACGGGCTTAGGGAACAATTAACACTTGCAGGAAAATTGTAGGGAGACCATATATTAAGAAAAGTGGGCAGAAAGGAAAGCAACGAATGAATGTCGAGACTAATATGTAAAATTTCAAAGTGCTCAAAAAAAAAAAAAAAAAAAAAATCTAAGTACAAAATATAGAAGCAATACAGGGGCAGAGCTCTGGCTACAAAAAGGGGGGGGGGGGGGAATTGCTACATAAGGGGTGCCTGAATGCAAAAGTCCGCAACGGCATACAAAAAAAAAACAAAGAGAAAAACTAAACTAAGTCTGGGGCTCCTTGTCCTTCTTCTCTTTCTCCTTCTTATCTTTTTTCTTCTTCAGAGGCACCCCCTCAGGCACCTCCTTGTCAGCTTCCAAGTCCACCACACCCTCTTGAGGGGATAACCCCTTGGATGAAGCAGAAGCGGGAGGATTCTGGGGCTCAGCAGGGATTGGGGGAACGGGGCTCGGATCCACGGTAGGACCTGGGGCAGACGACGGCAAGCGGAGGGCTGGGGGGTAGTAAACATGGTCGGGAGCACGGAACTCTGAGTCAGGACTAACGCCCGCCATGTTCAAAGCCTCCCCCCAGACCTCCTGGCAGAAGGCGCGAGCGACGTCACGAAGCTGAGCAGTAAGGGATGCGGCGGTCTTGTTCATACTTGCATCATAGGCCTCCTGCTCGGCCTGAGCCTTCTCGGCGTCCTTATCCGCCAGCCGCTGATGCGCCTGCTTCAACTCCACCATTGAGAGCGCCAGTGCGCTTTCGGCCTGCTTTTGGGCTGCCAGCGCACTTGAGGCCTGCGTCTCGTAGCTCTTTAAGGCGGAGTCGGCGTCGCGAAAAGCCCTCTCAGCCTCGGACAGCTGGGAGAGGGTGTCCTTCAACTTCCTCTCTGCCTCAGCCCTAGCCTTCTCAGCAACCTCGTAGGCCTTCTCAGACTTCCTGGCAACGTCAAGGGAGTGATCGACCCACTCTTCCGCCATGAAGGCAGCTTGAACGGCCTGCAAAACGTGAAATCACAAAGAAGGATAAGCAGTCGAAGCAAAAATACTTGGCAGAAATAAAAAAAAAAAAAAAGAGAGAAGAAAAGAAAAAGAAGAAAAAAAAAAAAAAAAAAAAAAAAAAAAAAAAAAAAAAAAAAGGAAGAAGAAGAGGAGAGGAAAGCTGGCAAGAGCAACTGAGGTACCTTAGCTAGGTCCTGCTTCAGAGAAAGGAAGACCTCCCTCTTCCTAAAAGACTTCAGCTCCTCCATATCCTCGGGGAGGCAAAGGGCCCTCTCCAGGCACTCGGCAACCAAGCCTGAGCTGCCCTTGGAAGGGTCCCTCAGATTGGCGTCGTCCAGGACAGGGGATCCCGAGCTGAGGGTAAAGGAGGGCCTCCAAATGGAAGCTTTCTTAGATTGATCTCCGCCACTCTCCCTCGGGACTACAGCGGTGTCGGGCCTCTTCTTCGGCTGGCCTTTGCCGCCCCGGGCCTCCTTGGTTTGCAGTTCGGGTATCTCCCCCTCCTCGGACGTGCTCGCACCCTTTCCACCAGGGCCACGCTTGCGTTTTTTATCCGCGGCGTCGGCAGGAGGAGTACGGGCAGCCACCGGAGTCGGCGGGCGAGGAGGCACCGCTGCTGCCGAGGAGGACCCGCCGGCATGGGCCGATAGCAAAGCCAGGAGGTCGGGCGTCTTTTCTTGGAACCCCATTGCCGACGATGATCGGGCTGGAGAGGAGTCTGGGGCGTCGGGGCGGTAAAAAACTTCGAAGTCTTTTTCCGTCACCTCTTGGACAGAAGAAGATGAAGACCCCTCCGCCTCTTCGTCGGATGGCAGGGGAGGCTCTTGGGCGTACAAGAGTTGGGCGGCTAGAGGAGCAGGGAGCTGGGCGTCTTGCGTACCCTCGGGGGGCGGTCCTGGCAGCAGAAAACCTGGGACGGCGACGTCTATACTGGCCAGGCGTGGGTCACGAGCCTTGATGACGTTCTTTGGGCTCTGGAAGCGCTTTGTCGAGGGAGTGTAGCCAAGGATGACGTGCGCTGCTCGGAGTTGCCCGTCCCGATGGAGGAATATCTCGGACCGAAGAATCCGATTCAGGTCGGGAAAATTCACCAAGTGTTTGGCGGGGGCTGTGTGGTACTCGTCTGCCATGGAAAAATAGTCATTGTTAGCAAGGAAACAAAAGAGAGCTGGGTTTCAAAGAAAGAGAAGAAGAAACGAGAAAATTGATGCCTCGGAAGACACCCTTCTACAAGAATCCTAAGGCAGAGGCCCAGACCCTCGGGAAAACTACCTGGTTCCCCTTCTTGGGTGGGGCAGTGCCGGCCAACATGCCACCCGCCCGAGACGAGAAGGAAGTCTTCGTCCATGCCCTTGCTCGAGTCGGGCAAGCAGGAGATCAACCTAACCGCGGGGACCCTACTCCTCATGTAGTACTTGGTTTTCTCCCCTTTTTGGCAGTTGTACACCCAGTTCACATCATGCCAGGTTAGACGGGTCCCCATCCTGCGGTTGATGGCCTCTACACACCCAAGGATCCTAAAGACATTGGGGGAGCACTGGGTTGGGGTAAGCCTAAAATTTATGAGGTAATCCTTGGTCACCGGACCCATGGGAAGCTCCATCCCGCCTTCAATAAAGGCGATCATTGGAATAACTACTGACTCAGGAGGGCGTTCGATGACCAGCCACTCGCCCTCCTCACAGTGCCTAAACACTACGTCGTCGGGAATCCTGTACTTGGTCCTAAAAGCTATCCTATCCTCCTCGGTATCTACTAGCCTAGCGTATCTACCCATGGACAAAAACAGAAGCAAATCAAGAAGAAAACCAACACACCTACTGCACAGGTTAAAAGCACGCTCCTCGGGAGTAGAATCTCTTTTCGCCAAAAGTGAAAACGCCAAGATGCCAGAAACGAGCCATCGCCAGCCCTGTTCGCTCCTTTTATAGGAGGCAAAAAGGAGCGGTAAAATTCCCGCCCATAAATGAGGATGGACGAGAACCGCACGATCCCAATCATACCGTCGAACGTGGGGAGACAAGCAGCCGCCTGACGCCATAAATGTGAGCTTGCGGATTCCGAAGCGTCAGGGGCGTGCGAATGACAGTTGAGAAGACGTCGACTCGTGTGAACACTCCCAACACGTACGGCGTGTCCACGAGGTTAAAACTTCACTTACGCCACAAACAGGATAAGTGAAAGTTTTAGGGGGCTATTGTGGGCACCCGAGGAATGAAGAGAAGGCCTGAGGAGTTGGGCTAGTGGGCCAAGGCCCTAGGCAGGGCATGGAGGAGCTGGACCTGGGCCGAATGCAGAGCTGGTCGGGGGCCCAAGAAATAGATAGCTCCCGAGGAGAGAACAAAAGCTCCAGGGGCAGCGCGCCGCGTACCAAAGAGGAAGCCTCCTCGGCAGAGGGAGGCACGGATCAGTGGCAGACAGGCGGCCGCCTGGGCAGCGGCTCCCAGTCACGTCAGTAATAAATGGCGCACACCAACTCTGTCAGCCGCATTAATGAAGAGGTGACCTGAAATGATACCCGTCACAGTTACACCAGCTACTACTGCCGCCTGCTCCTAGAGAGAAGATAGGTGACAGATGTCAAAGAGATGAACAAGGGATATCCAAAGATGGACGAAGCAGATTAGAGTACGAGGGCCTATATAAGGGGAAAGGCTAGGGGCCTTGAGGGGAGGTCGGATGTTTTGTTTGTTCAAGCCCATCTCTTGTAAAAATTCTATTGTATTGGATCTAAGAAAGGTGTAGCCCGCCTCATCACTTTGAACTTGGTCTGACCATTTTTGGGTCCTTACACATATCATTGGATTACCCCAAAAAAAAAAAAAAAAATAAATTTAACTATTTTTCATTACTTATAATAAAAAATGGTCATTATGTGTCTGACTTTTAAGCAGCTAAAATGGGCATTTGCCCCTTTCGCCCAAAACAAATAGTAAAATGTCCTTGTTCTAAAACTATTTAGTCATATGCCCTTGTTTGAAACTCGATTTTCTTTCAATGAAAAAAAAAACTCGATTTTTAGAAAATTGAGTTATAGGTAAAAAACTTTATAAAAAAAAATTACATAGAACTCGAGTTCCATGTAACATTTTGCAAGTAACTTGATTTTCATTAAATTGAGTTTTTCATTGAAACTTGATTTTTTTTAAAATTGAGTTTCAAAACAGAGGCATTTTGCTAGATAGTTTTAGAACATGGACATTTTGCTACTTGTTTTTGGCGAAAGGGGCAAATGCTCATTTTGGCCCTTTTAAGCAATAGAGAACCTCTGCTAGCACAAGTGATGTAAAGGGAATGAGGATCACAAGTTTAGATATCTTGTGGATAACATGCATGACTTGTGCATTGTATGTGTCACATTGGTTTTGCCTTAAAATGATTGACAAACATTATGCAAAAGTAAACTAATATGTGATCATTGGTATTTAACGGTAAATACACTCGGCATTAATCTAGTCATTTATATTATACTCCTTAATAAAAATATAACCATATCTTATACTGTTAGGCAAAGCTAAGTGCAAATTATCATATAGAAAGAAATGTTGGACGCTACATAACAAGAAGTCACAATGATTCAATGCCAAATAACTTAATAAGATAGTAGATAGTGAGATCTTTATTTAGGCATTATATAATATGATCCCACTTGCAGATTTGGTGCTGAACAGTTTACCTGCATAAACATAATGAAGAATTTAAACTTAGAACATGTATCCTTCTCTTTTCTAGTGTTATTGATCATCAAGTCAAGCATAAAGAAATTTTTCATTACTAAGCTTGATAAGAATAGTATCTTAGGTTTCCATTTTTGATAAGTAAAGGATACTAAACCTAAGGGAAAAAAAAATAATTCTAAAAAAGTGCAAGTCAAAGAATACCAAGATAGATGTTAAATGCCAATATTCATAGAGCTTGGGACAAAAAATTTGTGTCAAAGTACATATGGACCATATGGTGTATTTTTACTTAACATTACAGGCTTAACTTTCAATCTTGTAGTTGCATTCAGAGAGCATAGTATTTAAAATTATTGATGTATTAAAATTTGGTTGATTACAAGGTTTTTCATTGGATTTTATAAGTAAATATAAGTAATACTAATTAGTCCAAAGATAAATGTTAAAAATGATGAAATAAAAGGAAGTAGATAAATTACCCCAGACGAAGTATCTTATGTTCAGGTTGTGAGTAGGAAGTGCTACCCTCAACTACAATTGGAGTAAAGAAATTGCAAGATAATGCCTGAATTGCACTGAGCTCTGATCCAGACATATTCAAGTTTACTTGCTGAAGCCTTTCAACTTCCGCTATCTAAAAAGTAGAAAAAAAAATTTAGAAGTAAGAAATGTTTTTGCAAACATGAATGTGGTTTAAGCTATATTATTAGCAAAAAAGTTGACGTGTGATGCCATTAAATTTTATTCTCTTTTTTTTCTAATTATATTTTTTATTGGGAGATAATTGTTTGGTTTTAGGTCTACTTTAGAATGATTCAGACATGAACCTTAGCTCATGGATTATCAATTCCAACTTTAGAAATGAAAATATATAAGACACTAAAAATGTAAATGCCATGAAACTGAATTGTTACGTTTCACTCATCTGTGCGTAAATCACCTTTCAAAGGTGACTACGTGTAAATTCAATTCAAACTATCAAATATTAAAATCCCACATTGTTGTGTTCTAGTAAATAAATCACTTTCTAGAAGGAGTTAATAAACTCTTGCTTGTGTTTTCCTATTTGTTTTGTTTTGTTTTGTATTTTTTTTCTTCTCCATCCTCTTCCTTATGACTCCATGGAAGGATTTTGAAAGTCAATTTGGTGTGAAAATAAGCAATGGATCACAAGACACACCATTCAAATATAAGGCGGGGACAATCCTATTAAAAGGTTGGATAGGTATGTCCTATCTAAACAAGTGTTGTACTAAAATTATTTGGAATCTATAAATACAAATAACTAGTTATTTTAAGTCCGTTAATTTGTTACCAATCCTCAAAATAGAAATCTATTTAACAAATCTCATGTTCAAGTACATATATAATTTAGGAGAAATATTCTTACACACTTGTTAATGTATACTCCGTACACACAATTTCTATAATTTCACGTAAAATATACACATTTTTTAAATATATCTAAGTTTAAGACGTAAAATAGATGATGTGTATAAATAGTGTACACTAAAGTGTGTGCAATAGTTAGTGCTCTATAATTTAGTCTAAGAAGTTTAGCAAATATACCTTTGCTTGAAGATAAACACTTTCATTTTCAAGCTCCATCACCTAGAGAAAATTTTGGATTTCAATTAGCCTGTAAGAAAGTTTGACAAGTAGTAAAATAGAAATGAATAAAAATAAAGTAAGATAGGATTTACCCTTTTCTGAGAATATTCAATTTCAGCCAGCAGCGTTTCATACTGTTGTAGTGAACAAGTAAGAGAATTAGACTACATTGCAAGAGTGGAAAATTAAATGAGATAGACGAGAGGGTTTTAAGATATTGGACAGTAGAAGTTAAGCATTTTTCAATTGTAGAAGTTAAGAAATCAGTAATATGTCAAAATGTGGTTGAACTTGATCTTCCTATTGTGTCTTGGAATGCATGTTTACATTTTCTTTACTTTTTCTTTCCATGTTACCATTATTTTATTTTATTTTACCTTCTTTGACCTGATTCTAGTGAGTCCTCGTTCAATCCTGCTCTCCAATTGTTTCATCTCTTTGATATTAAGAGAACTTAATCCCTCACCCAATAAGTGCCTACAAGTAAAGAAGAAAATTATGATAAGCTCTTTGTTATGATTCATTCATTTAAGGCTAATGGAAATGCATTAATATAAACAAGTAATAAATTAAGATATCCACGTAAGATAATAATATTTTTTGTGTTTCTATCAGCTCCAAATTTATGTTCATCGGCAATACCAATCAAAATCCACCCTCAATAATATGTTTTATAATCACACATTCACACCCACCAAACCTCACAAACTTCACTCAAAAGGCTTGCACAAAAAACCCTTACAATTAAAAAGAGTAAAAAACTAACCCACAAATCTCATACATACAAACTCACAATCCATAAGTCCAAACACATTCAAAAAATCTCTCATATAGACTGGTTTTTTTTAACCTTAAAAACATTACCACACCACACCTTACATGAAAGGACTAATTTAGACAAAACTCTCATCCGAATAAAGCAGCCAAACTTTTTACAATAATGCATATTTAAAATTTGTAATTATATTTCTTGATAAATAATGAATACTATATTACTTTTGTAATAAGGAAAACTATTTCCTTTCATACTAAGGAAAATAATTTTCTTAACACCAATGAAACGATATCCAAATAACAATTTTTTTTAACTCTTTAAGAGCCTCCAAAATACCTCCAACCACCAAACTTCTCTATGTTAATACATCATCCATCAATTTATAAAGCCAACATATTACTAACACATGAAACTAAGCATATTTATTGAAAAGAATTCCCTTGATCTAACACATTCGAGTTCTTGTAGTAAAAACAAAATTGAGGTAAACAAATTCTTATGTGACTCCCATTTATATAAATAATCATAAATGTTTGTATATATCCTTAGTATAACTCATGCTTAATTGCCTAAGAGGTTTTATGGATGCACATATATTGATAAAGGAATGATATGACCGCTAGATCTTCATCTCTTTCATGACAAGGCCACAAATAGATTTATTGTTGGATAACTTTGATTGATTAATATTAATATCACAAGCATAATAGATGAGGCCTATAGCATTAAGTGGAATTGAGACAATGTCATTGTCAATTGTGAGACCACCACTTTATAGTATTAAATTCCCAATTGAAATTCAATATATATAATTCTTGGATTAATTTCATGTTCTATCTTTACTTTGATTTTTATTATTGGTTGTTTTCATAATGTGTGCAACATTGTAAAACCTTATAATTCATGCCATAGAATAAACAAATGTTCAATGTCTTTGATAAATTGTGTACAAAGAAAAATAAAATTGAAAAATAATTTTTTAATCGTTCTTTTTCCATTTGAATTTACAAACAATGACAAATAGAAATAACCTGTTAGAGTTCTGCATATTTTGGATGAGTTGCCTTAGTTTTGCAGATTCTTGCTGATAATACTGCATTCATTCAAAAACATAAATTATGTAGGAAGCATATGTTAGCCTTGTCAGGTTCATAAATTCTATAGTACATATGATAAACAAGAAGAATTAAAAATAAATGAAAATGCAACAACTAACAAAAAAATTGTTAATACGCAAAGTGCATGAAGCCCTAAAAAGAATTGTCAAGTTACAAGTAGAATTTTGCAATCTTTTATATGATACAAATCGACTGAATACGCATAGGATTTGTGATTCTACACATGTTCGCACAATATATACTCATTTAATCCAATACATTTGGGGTATTGTCGTTTTTATTTATAATATGTTATAACTCATTATAATGAATATATAAAAATCTCTCCCTAGAAGAAAGAGACAAAAAAGTAGAAAAGAATATAGAGAAATAGCTGACTTGAGCATTTGTTTCTTCAATAGAGCTTGTTCCTGAGCCATCATTGCATGCCTTCTTATACCTTTCTATGGTTGATTTTGTGCTGTTTGGCAAAACAAATTAAGTTTCTAATGTTAATTCAAACACACATCTAAGTTGTACACATGCAAACACATAAATGAATAAAACACATACGTAAATTAGAAATTCTTACAAAATTATGTTAGTAAAATTGATGTCATAAAATGCTTATGCTTCCAAGATGATCATGTTTAATACTTTTTAAAAATTTAAATAAAGACATAGTTCACTAGATGAAATTACGTAAGGGAAGGTAAGTATTTAAGATCAAAACACATGGATGAAATTACCGACCTACATGCGTTTAGAACTAGCCATATGAAAGGAATACTATACTTTTGATCAGGCTAGTCAATCCTATCTCCATTTTACTTCCTAACAAATGTGAGAGTCACACTATGGATGATACTTTATCAAGACTAGAAACTAATAATTTAGAGAAATTATAAGTTTATAGCCACAACTTTTTTCACAATCTTTAAGTAGTATTACTGTATTAGTTATAGTCAATGTGAAAATCAATAATAACTTGATACTCAACAAGATAAAAAAAATAATAATAATAAAAAATGTTACAAAAATATTGTGCTTGTAGCATCACTTTCAAAACAATAGAAATTTAAGTCAGCTCAACCAAATCGAAGTAAAAACAAACTAGATGAGGAGTTCAATCGGTAGGTTGACTACACTTGGTATATAATAGGGGCATAATTTTAGGGACACACTCAATCACACACTTAATTTCACAACTTGTTAACTTGTGTGGTTGTGAGTAGTGGTTAACACTTTCTACTTACTACTGTTTATATGAACATCCCTTTTCATCAACCACTCATAATTACACAAATCAATAGGTTGTGAAGTGGGGTGTGTTCATAATCAAACTTATAATAGAATCCTTGTGATCTGTACATGTTGTCAAGAAAATGAAGAACAATGTCCTTAAAATCCAAAGAATCATTAATGACTCTATAAGTGGTACCTTTTCAAGTCAACTCAGTGTCTCAATTACATAGAAAGAAAAACTAATGCCAACCCTATGCATTTGCATCCCCACACACAAAGTATAGAAAGGGTGACATGCATCACCTTTCCTGCTTCTCATTTCTACACTAAATAGAAGAAACCCTATTGTGAATAAGTATTTACTTTTTGCTTCATCTATCACTTGGTATAATTAATTATAGAAGCAGAATGGACCAAAAAACCAGTATTGAAAGTTTTAGTCCTATAGAAGAGTGAACAACTCTTAAAAGAAAGTATATTTTTAGATTGCTTTTAATTAATTAAAACAAGAAAAAAAAAAGGGAATTTAAACCTTTAAAGATGAGATTTAGAAAGAACAACTATGGGAATTGAGATTTTTATATGTTAACTATGGAACAAGAAAGGAAATGTAGCTACTGTAAGGTAAACCTTTTTGACATACCTAAGTATAGTGTATAAATTCTAATAAAAACACTAAAGCTAGAAACCAAGAACTTGTACTACAATATTGACGGTACCCTCTTAATTGGTACAAAAGGCCTCTCAAAGATGAAATGTTTCAATAAATGTAGAACTTGTACTATAATATTCCATTTTGTGATCTATTAATTACAATCTATCGTATATTATTATTTTTCTTATCAAATAAAAAAATTCAGATTCATGACATACTATACATTGAGAGAGAGAGAGAGAGAGAGAGAGAGAGAGAGAGAGAGAGAGAGAGAGAGAGAGAGAGAGAGAGAGAGAGAGAGAGAGAGAGAGAGAGAGAGAGAGAGAGAGAGAGAGAGTTTTTTTTTTTAATATATATATACATAAATTTTTTAATGCAAATATTGAGAGAATCTGTTGTAGCTATTCTATCTAGGCATGACCATACTAACTAATTTATAAGGATGGAACTAGCCTTTTAGTTTTAGGAGTTGTTTGAACCAACATTCTTTTAGAATTCATGAATGAAAAATATACTAAAATAATATTAGTATTCATTTAAAATTTAATGTTAAGATATAAATAAAATTTTAACAAAAAAAAACTATAAATACAAGAAAAGATATAAAACAATTTTGTCTCGATACATTTTAAATTCAGAATTTATGAAATGGAATTCAAAATTCTTTTAAATACCCAAAACAATATATGATTGATCTTATACTAAATTCACAATACTTCTTTTTAAACTGCAAAATCAAATAGTCCCTTTTTCAATTTTAATGCAAAACTTTAGATAAATTTATAACTGTAAATGTTTGTACTTCGGCTGTAGTAAAAACAAGAACAATAAGTACAAGTACAATCACTATATAAAAAAAATTTTGGTTTTATTATTTTTTTTTTTGGGGGGCTGGAAAACAAATTGGTAAGTTGTTAATCTTTCAATTCTTACTAACCACTTGGCACAATCAAGAGAGAAATAACAATAACATATATGTACTTAAGATCTATACCATTCCCATCAAAATTTTGAAGAGAAAAAAACAAACACATAAGAACAATCATCTAACTTAGAATAGAAATAAAAAGTATTTTTCTTGAAGCCCTTAGTCTCTTATTCATGATTTGCCCTTAATTCTCTAATAATTAAGATTTTTTTTTTCTTTTGTTGATTTTAGATGTATAAAACAACAAATTTCAAAAATATTTAATGTTAAAAATGTTTTTTATTTAGAGGAAAGCCAAAAGTTATAGACTAACCGACCATTTATTTTCATTGTTTTTTTAGACCTTATTTGTACTAATTGAATTCAGGAAGAAAAGAGGGCCGGGGTCAAGGCCATGGACCCCTTGGTTCTAATGAGGTTCATTCCTACTCCTTCACCTGTTGAAGAATGAAAAAGTGGCCTAGAGGGGGATGAAGGATGACAAGCGTTCCATCAAGCGACTTAAGTAATAGCTTAAACTTAGTCCTACTCAAATAATTAGTAGTTTCAGGCAATGAGGGAAATAAGGACTAAACTTAATCCAAGTCATGTCATTTAACCAAAAACAAATTACAAAGAGAGTCTATAATCTATATATACATTTTTTTTTTTACACACATTCTTTTATTATTTTTTTTCTAAAACAAAAAAAAAAAAAAAATACTATTAAAAAAGTTTATAACTTATTGGAGTGGTAGGTTGTGAACAGTAAAAAATAGAGTGATGTAAATTGTTGATCCATGTAAAGGTAATTTTCTATAATTTACTAGATCAGCCATTTTGGAAAAAAAAAAATTTGCAGAAAAAATTTAATCATAACAAAATTGGTCCAATAAAGGAAGAAAAGCATAGACAAAAACCATTTTATTCCACAAAGTGATGTGGACTTTGATGAACAAGAATTCCGGTCTTACACGTTTTGCTCCGTGCTCCAGTGACATTCTTTTTAGGGCAAGTGTTGTGTTGCCACGTACTTAATATTTGTCCCCCCACAAAAATAGTACGAATATTAAATGTTCTCATTGCCCGTGGTGGTGGAACATGGTTCTTGCACAAAAATTTTCATGGTTATGATTATTAAAGTTGTGGAGTGATCTAACTGGTTTGACCCTTACGAAAGTAATACTATTCATCATAAAATGTCTTTTTAACAAGATCAAGGTGAGAAAAAAAAATTATGAAGTTTGCTATTGCTAACCAAATTGACTATTTTAGATTAAATGGTTCTCAAAAAATGGTTTTCTAATTTTCTATTTCAATAAATTGTAAAAAAAGTTGCGTCTTTAAAATTACTAAATGAGTTCTCTATCTTTTTCTAATATCTTGAATTTATCCATCCACATACTAGATCCACATACTACATCATTGAGTGTCTCCACTACCTACATATAAAAAGGTATGAATGTTTTGTGTGTATGTGCGCGAGCGTGTGTTTGACTTTCATGTAGTTTTTTAACTAAGGGCAAAGTCAAGACTTAGAGTTACGGGGCGGTTTTGCTGTTGACTATATGTGGCAGTTTTGGCCTCCAACTCTACTGCTTAACTAACTACTAAGGAATTATTTATTTATTTATTTATTTATTATTTTTTTGTGTGCTAGTTTTGATGTTTGTGTTGTTGCTAGATAAAGACAATTTTTTTTTAAAAAAAAAAGGTTAGGTTGTTTGTTTTGAGTAAAATTGGTTGATTGAATTTAATTGTTTTTAGCTTCAGTATTGATAATTTTTGTTGTTGGGCTAATTTTTTTTGGGCTTGTACCTATAATATTTTTTATGGCTTTTAGAAAGAGGAAAATGCTAGAGTTTCAATTTTTTTTATAAATTGTTAATGTGGTAAGTGGTTATTAGTAAGTAAAAAAGTGATGCAAGTGGTGGGTCTAGATGTAAACCAATAAGAATTTACTACCTCAATAGTTTGTAAAAATATTGTAAATAAGTTTGTCACTATAACATTACTTTTAAAATAATCAATAATATTATTAAGTGGGACAAAGTATAATTTTATATAATAAAATTACTAAAATTAGTAGCTATATATACTAATATTTTTAAAAAAAAAATTAGGGTCAATGTCCAAGCCTACCTCCGTCCAAGGTTTTAAGTCCCCATTGACTTCTGTTGCCAGGTCAAGCCATTCTCTCTTTCAAAGGAAGTAAGGAATTCTTTTGTTGATTTGAAAATTTGTTAGAAACAAGAATAAAAGAGCTTTAGTCAAAGGCGCTTCTTTTTTTTTATAGAACCTTAGTCAAAGCCCAAAGGCTCTTTGTTTTAAAGGAGGTGAGGAAATAAATGTCAAGGGAAACAAACTTGAAACAACAAACAAGGAAGTAATGGGTGCTGAAGATTGCTAGAAAACACTTTAGTGGCGGTCAAGTCTGTTTCCTATATGACATTTTGATGGATCAGAAAGGGTTATCCTTGTGCAAATCATGAACATAATATTAGCGGAGCTAGCTATATATTTAGTGATGTGATCTGAAGATTGCTAGAAAACACTTTAGTGGCGCTCAAGTCTGTTTCCTTTATGGCATTTTGATGGATCAGAAAGGGTTATCCTTGTGCAATACACGAACATAATATTTTGACTGTCTTCTTTTTCTGCTTCATTCTTTTTTACCAAAAAGTACTAATTGAAGGCAGAAGGACCAAAGACTCTTTGCAAGTTTTAAACCTTTCATGGATGAAGCAAATAAAATAAAATAAAATAAAAAAGATATGTTATGCATTCTTTTCACTAATGAGAGCAAACAAAAGATGGGGGGAGTGTAATCCTCAAAGCTAGAATTGGTAGAAGATGACCACAGAAAACTGATCCTGCAAAGAATGGAAGAGGGTAATGATAAACCCTACAGCACTTGTAGACCACGCGCCAACCATTAAAAACTAAAACCCTAATAGAACGTAGTCTCTGACTTATGGCATTAGCTCTCTTAGCATGAGATTGGAAAAAGAAAGAGACCAAAAAGTTCACTGGAACTTGTAGACCTTTCATTGTGAAGTATACCAAACAAAAGTGTACAGTACACACATATAAAATATCAAGCAATTGGTTGTCACTCAATAGATATAAAAGAAATTGTAGGCAGATTTGTGAGCTAATAGTGGAAATAGAAGACTACTTCAACTGAGATCCCACAAAAAACAGAATAGGAAAGGATCAGAACCTCTGCTAAGTAATCCTTCTATTTACACTGCTAGAATCTCAAAGATCACAAATCTAAAAAGTGAAATTAAATAAGTGTAAAAGACATCCAGAAAGGATTTGTTTCTTATGGTTACTGTTTGTAAACATATGTATTTGTATGCAAAAGCACTGCTAGAGCTGCATCTGGGAATTCTTGTTGCCTTTCTTCATGCATCTGAGTCTTATCAAACAACTTTGAGAGCATATATGTACTATTACTAGCTATATTAAGACACTGTACGTGAGATGTAGCAGTGCATTATTTTCATCAATGCTTGGATGGATATCTTGCATTTGTATGTATTTTTCTCCTTGTTTTGCTAGCAAAACTAATTGGTTTTCGTATATATATAGTCTAATCCATATTGTTGAGTATATTTAATTTGTATAGATATATTTTACAAGGGTAAAGAATGAAGGTGCTGGATTATATTAATGTTACCATTCCAATGATATATAAACCATGCCATCCCATTTCAGTCCCCATTTAATCCCATACCTCCTTATACTGTGTTAGAATCAAAAAAAAGTTTGGGATCTGGGGTTTATGATAGTTGGAAGCTTAAGTCTGTAGGTTTGATCCCAACAATATTATCTTAACCACTTATTTTTGTCACTATTGTTTGATATCAGATTTAATTAACTACACTACTTAGAAATGTAAAGGCTCTTATAACCTTGGCACAAGTCAACAACTAGATTATTAAGAAATACTTTGAGCCTGTTTTTTTAAATCAAAGATACTTGTTTCTAGATACTCTCATGGGACTAGCCAGTTATTTGAAACTCCCTTTTTCTAGATTGATACGCACACATTAGTGCAGACATTTCTTAACAAGTACTTCAATTCAAAGAATACCATATGATTAGACTAGTATTTTTTTTTTAAGTGAGAACTGTAACATTTTTTTTTTTTTTTTAATTCCTTTTTTCTAGGAAGCAGCATGAATGAAACTTGCAGAAATCATTGGTAGTCTACCCTCACCACCAACCCCCCACCCCCCCCCCCCCCCCTCCCACAATATATATATATATATATATAAAAGCTCATTAAATTTCAAAACATACTTGTAAGTCCATATTTGTATCTTCACTTTCATTTACCTACTTTGAATATATTCTGCCCTCACTCTCTTCTTTTAGCTCATTACACAAGTCAAGACTTAAAAGAAGACCATAATTTCCACATAAAATATATATAAAGATCCATGATATCAATGTCAAAAAGAAAAATAAATAAGTACATGTATAGATAAATTAGAAAATCCCAAAACACAAATATATTTATATATGTTTGATTTAACTATTTTTACCCAATGAGCAGAGAAACGTGACAAACAATGAAAATGAAGTTATGTGAGGTTAATTTACCTGTTGTTTGCATACTCATAAAGCCTCCCACGACTGGAGAAGACGATTAGAGCCACTTCGGCTTCACATAGGACAGACAGTTCATAGGCTTTCTTTAAAAGTCCATTTCTCCTCTTGCAGAAGGTGACTTGACGGTTTGTAGTGTTCTCAATCCGCTTGATCTCAATCTTTCCTCTCCCCATTGCACAACCTGAGAGGCCTAAACACATTAGAAAGTGACATCATGTAGTTATATGTTATTCACTTTAGCAAAATCAGTAGTTGTATATGTTCAATATGAGAATATTACACAAGTCTTTTCTTTGATGTGTGTAATTAAACATTTCAACTAATGTAGAGTTTTTAGAAATTAAAAAAAAAAAAAAAAAATCAAAGTCAAAATTTTTGGGACCCCACAGACCTCAAAATTTAAGAGTTTCAACAGAAAATTGATGCTTGCCAAAATGGTTTTGCAGAATTGAATATGAAATTGTAAGGAACAACGGTACTTTTTAGGAGTAATTGAGTCCATATACGTACTGTAATAAAGTACATCTCTAAAAATCTTTTGTCCTTAAGAAATGAGGTTACTAAAAACAAAAGGGTATTGGTTTAATTTGTTGAATGTCAAATATTAAGAAGGGATGACATAGATCGTGAAAAATTACTTCAATATTAAGGAGAAGCATAAATTAAGGGCTATAAACTACTACTGTTGAAACATGCACTTGACATGGTAACAAAGCCAGATCTTAGAGTAAAATTCCTAAGATTTTCGTTTGGTACTTTAAGGGTGCACGACCTTTATATTCTTGTCACTGGCCTTCTCTTTCTTTGTTAGTTTTTGTGTCTTTGTGTGCAAGTGTTGTGCGTGTTTTGAGGGTTTTATGGTTATTACGCTAACCAAATCCATGATCTTCATGAGAAGCTCAGAGACTAGAAAAATGTCAAAATCAACTCAGATCAGCTGAACAAAATTGAGAATTTTTTGTCTTAAAAATCTGAAAATTATTAGGACTCAAACTTGGCGTGAGACTTGAGGCAATGGCCTAGTATTTTTCATTAATCATTTGAGGGGGGGAAAAAGAAGAAGAAAAAGAAACAAATTTCCATACAAAGGCTTGGAGAAGCTAGAAAATAAGCTTATGAAACAGCACTGAAAGATAAAGCACAATCATGAACTTATACATAAAACTGTGAGTTCTAGAAGCCAAATATATATATATATATATATATTTATAAAAAGAACAAAATCAGCAATATCAAGCAAATTTTTCATTAATCATTTTGAGGGGGAAAAAAAAAACATTTCCAAACAAAGCCATGGAAAAGCTAGTAAATAAGCTTAAGAAACAGCACTACTGAAAGACAAAGCACCAACATGAACCTATTACATAAAACCGTGAGTTCTAGAAGCCAAAAATAAATACTATAAAATGAACAAAATCAGTATCATCAAGCAAATTTAGAAAAGGGTTTTGAAAAGAAAATAGTAATAAATGGGAAGGTAAACCTGAATAAGGAAAAGAAAATCCTTTTGTCTGAAAATAGATCTAAGAGATGAACTCAAAACTTCACCTACTTTGAATATTATATTCTAGAGCAAGAAGAGATATGAGGCAAGCACAGACCTGGCTTTGGAACTCACTCCGGCTAGTTCAGCTTTATTATGAAAAAATTTCTAATCCCTAAGAAACTTTGCTCATAGAGTTCTCTCTGCTTCTTCTCTTCTTCTTTAATAGCTCTTTCTGTCTTTGTCTACCTATAGTGAGAGAGAGAAGGATATGGGGAATAGGGATTTCCTAAATGCCATACAAGACGTAGTAGTTTCTTGCTAAGTGTGGATGCTTTTGCAGGTGCAAATTCGCACCAAATAGGGCAAAAGCTTACTCAATACTCCTGTTTCATTGAGTGACTAATATGCCCTTCAAGAATCTATCTCATAAATCTAGATTTCAAATGTGTCTTAGGCATGCATATGATGGTGTATGTGTCTGAGATTGAGAGAGACTGATTGACAATGTGTGAAGGAAACAAGATTAGGACATGTGCAGTCCACGTATATGTGCACTAGGATATATGTCAATCAAAAATAAAAACCCAAAATTTGAAAAAAAGAAAAGAAACACATTGCCCATTTTGATGCCAATAAGTGTGAGTGATACGAAATAAAAATAATATCTTTAATAATGGACCCAGTTGAAAGTGATGTTCTAATCACAATAAAACATGTCAATTATTATGAAATTTGTTACGATCTTAATATAACTCCTTGATACTGATCCTTTGTGGTGATAAAAAATTAGAAGTTAGGCAATGTACTATCATATTTAGCATGTGTGTCACTTTTTATTTTTTAATTAACCCAGTATGTGTCACTAATAGAGCTCAAATGCTATGGTTTAGGGCCACAACACTATATAATTTGGCCATGGATGTTTCATGCTAATAGGGGAAAAAAGGAAAAAAAGTAACTCGTATGTATTATAGACTGCACCAACTAATTGAGCCTGAGGTCAAACGGTGTGCTTGCTTTTTATTTAGTATTTATTTATTTTCCTTGCATGGACGTTGTTCTTAGGCACATTGTTACGTGAAAAATGAATAGCTCCACTGCCAAAGTCTAACAAACTTGATTTATATATTTGAATGACCATGGCTTGATTGTATAGATCGTGAAATAATATTACAACAAAAATTCAGTAAGTTTACCTATAAAAAAAAATAATAAAATAAAATACAGAAGACAAGTTTTTTATTTATCTTTTTTTTTTTTAAATTATTTTTCACAAATGCTAACATGGTGTGATGTGAGTGATTCAAAGTTAAAATAATATCATTAATATTGGAGAACTCACTTGAAAGTGATATTTCAATCACAAATTCACAATAGGACATGTCAATTATTATGAAATTTATTGCGTCTTCAACACTACTCTCTTGATGTTGGCTTCTTGTGGTAATAAAAGTTGGGCATGTACTCTTATATTTAGCACATATATGTGTCACTTTTTTTTATTTTTTAACCAAGATTTAGTCGGTGTCACTGATAGAACTCAAATGCTATGGTTTAGGCACATTGGCACTATGCATGAAGTTGCCCTGGTGGCTGGTATTTCGTTTTCATAGTCAATGCAGGATTTGACCTAGAATTAAGGGAAATGAACACACATGGAAAAGTTGATAAAAATAGATTACAAAATAGTTGTTTCTTTTTATTTTTAACCGCGCAAGTTCTACACTCTTAGAATTTGTGTTCTATTCTGGTTTAAAAGAAAGAAAAAAAAAAAAAAAAAAAAAAAAAAAAAAAAAAAAAAAAAAAAAAAAAAAAGAATTGAGTTCTATCAATAAAGGTTTGGTTACCTTCTTCTTCTTCTTCTTTTTTTTTTTTTTTTTTTTTTTTTTTTTTTTTTTTTTTTTTTTTTTGAGAAGCAAACGGAATCAACTTATATTAAGGGTCCGTTTGTGTAGAGCAGCTGCGTTTGCATTTTTTTCCCTTGCGTTTTTTTTGGTTAGTCCTTGACACTATTCATGGACCAGTCAGGTGATAAAAACGGGTGAATAGTAATTTGTAGCAATAAAAAATATTTTGTTATAGTGTTTTCAATAATAAGTTTTCAGTTTTCAGCTAAATAAGTAGTATCCAAACGCATACTAAAAGAAAAAAGATTAGCCATGATTGGCCAAAAGTACAAAAATAAGGTGGGAAGGTACCTCCTTTGGTTACTTGGCTTTACAATTAAGAGAAGATGAATTCTTATTAGTTTAATTAGTAAATTCATTTATTTTCATTGTGAAATAGCATATTAAATCACACCTATACTAAAAAATAAACATATATTAGTGTCTTAGTTTAATAGTAAAGACTAAAGAGTAATTATTATAAACCAAACACCATGGGCATGGGCATGGTCAATTTATTGACATAGTATATCTATGGTCTAATCTGAAGTTTAGAAAAATGGACCGTGCTTGTTAATCAAGCAGGTTTTAGGACTTTTCAAATTATTATTACGTTTGGTACGCTTCTCACGTTTTAGCAAAGATGAGACTTGTTAATGGAAACAATTATTTTAAAAAAAAAAAAAAATTCTTGGTCTCTAGTTATTTTTACTGTCTCTCAGGATCAAAAAGCAAAAAAACACCCAATTTTGATTAAAGAAATTACTGTAGAGATCAATCCAACATGATTAATTGAGATGATTTGGCCAAGATTATTCCCTCTAAATAGGTTAAAAAGGCAAAAAAAAAAAAATAATAAAAAAAAAAAAAAAGAAGAAGAAGATAATAATAAAGGGAAATATTATATGGATGCTTGGAAAGTTGAGAAATTGACAAACTTAATTATTTTTAAGAAAATATTCGTATTTTCTAAATATTTTTTTTGGGAGTATTTTCTAAAAACAAAATATTTTAAAAAAATCACTGATATAATCAATTGATATATAATACAAGTAACATCAATATTAATTCATAATAAGAAGCCTCTTTGGGCGGTTGTTCATAATGAGGACCAGCGTTGGGAGCCGCCTGATTCTAGTCTCTATAAAATCAATTTTGAAGGTGCCTTATTTTCGGATTAGAGATGTGCAAATTTAGGGGTGGTCATTAGGGACTCGGATGGGCTTATCATTGCGGCCTTAAGTCAGAAAGTGAGGCTCCCAGGTTTGGTTGATATGGTGGAGGCCTTAGCTGCCAGTAGGGCCATCAGCTTTGTCAAGGAGCTTAGTATTCATTGTATGGTGGTTGAAGGGGATTCATTGTGAGTTATTCAGGCCATTACTGATACTAGGCCAATTAAGACTTTGTATGGACATGTTATTGAAGAGATTAGCTTTTTTCCTTCCACAGTTAGTTGTATTTTTTGCATGTTAATAGGAGGGGTAATAAATTAGCTCATGCCCTTGCTAAAAGAGTAGTTTTTTCTGCAGATACTAATATGTGGTTAGAAGACCTTCCACGAAATTTGGATGATGTATTCTAGTTTGATTTACAATAATAAAGTTCATTTACCTTTTCCTAAAAAAAAAAAAAAAATTCATAATAATATTTACTTTAATCTATATAGAAAAATGTTATGATAAAAGCTGTACCCTTAACATTATTGGACTAAATAATTGAACAGGAGTAAGATAATGCATTAGTTAATGCCTTAATGGACAAGTATTCTCTTCTTTTTCCTTTATTTTTGTCTTTTGTCCCTTTTTTTAAGACAATGGACAATTATTCTAGTTATGGAGTAGAGACTACAAGCCAATTGACATTTTAATTCTACCACTTAATGTGACACATGTTAAGAGGGTCAAATCAAAATAAAGTTTGGCAACGTGTGGAATACTGGAATGGCCTATTGGACTTGAATACAATTGATTTGAGAGATATTCTTATTTACTTTTAATGCCAACTAGGTCAAGTCCAATTGATTTGAGAGATATTCTTATTTTCTTTTAATGCCAACTAGGTATAAATTTTATGAATTTAATTATGGCCTCTGTCTCTCAAAAAAAAAAAAAATTATGGCCTCTACAAATGACCCCATAATATATACCATGAGTCAGTTGATTTTGTTGGATATGCACCTAAGTGAATCTTATATAAAGAAAAAAATTACTTACATAATTAATTAAGGTTTTTTTTTTTTGTAGTTATAAACTTATAATAGGTAAAGGACCGGAATTAGAACCCATGTTTTTTTTTTTATCGGAATAATCACTAATACTAATACTACTATTATTGAATGACAAAACTTTTTACTAAAAAAATTGAATTTTCATTTCATATATATAATATAACCTGACCCAAACTTATATATTTAAAAAGTAGTATCCCTATTTTAAAATATGAATTGAAGTCTACCATGCAAGGTATTATCTCCCTTAATACATTTTTACTTAGGATCCTCACAAAACGCCATAGCATAATCCCTCCAACGTTCAATATTAAAATAGCGTCCTGATTATACCCTTAGCTCAAATATGTTAACAATGATGACATTGATGATGATGATGAGACTACAGGTACTTTAACATCAGGCCAAATTCGCTTCGATTTGATAAAGATTTTTATTACACTTTAGATTTAAATTTTACAGGTTCTAACTTAGTTAAATTAGTAAAAAATTTCGTTATTGGATAAATAATAATCAATTGGTGTTTTGGCCTTCCTATAAATAAATAATAATAATAATAAATTAGTGTATTGAGTTTTGACCCTTATGATAATAACAATTATCACAAAACATACCTCATATGTTCAAATTATATCCTAACTGGAAAAAACAAAAACAAAAACTCTAGTTTTACATTTTAATGTAATTGATTTTTTTTTTTTTTAATTTTTATTTTATGGGAATGTAATTGAATGTTTAAGTTAACAATGTTGTTGGAATCACTATGAAGTATGCACCATTATCATAATAGATTTTTCAAGAACAAATTATTGTGGGGTGGGGGTAAATGTCAAGGTTCAAATCTCATGAAATAATTTCACACACATATATTTAGATTAGGTTAAATAGAATTCCAATCTTAAATTAAAAAAAAAAAATTGTTTGGGATGGTGAGATGCACACAATGTGCAATTATTATTACTTTTTGACCACTTTTATATTAATATAAATATTTTAATCAGTCTATTCTATTGCAACCTTTTGAAACTCTTTCGAGTCTTGACAGTTAAAGCTTGTGTTTTGGAAGTCAAGGTCCAGGGTTTTATATACAGATTAGGTCAAATATGGGGAATGTATAGGAGCATAATACATGTACTATTTAACTTTCGTTAGTTTGTTGAGTATTTTCATAACCTACTCCAAAATTTTGGAACGAATAAGCTATAAGAAAAAAAAAAAAAAAAAAAAAAACATACTTCACCATAATGAGAACAATTTGAAAACACAACATAAACTTGATCTAACCCAAGTCTAGTAAAGTGATTTGAATTTTGAACACGGCTTATATAAGCTTGGCCTTATCTAGGCAGGGTTGGGTTTGGACTGAGGCAACTTCTTTAATCCTTATATTAGGCCTAATTAATTAGGTTGGCATTCAAAATAACTAAGTTGCCCATCTAAAGCCTTAATATCTGAATTTAGGACAACTATGAAATGAACAAATAAAACTACTCAAGGAAGCAATTCTTTGTAGAATGGCTTGTGACATGATATATAAAAGATTCTAATGTGTAAAAAGCTTAAAAAGCTTATTCTTTCTTTAAATTAACATTCTCATGTGTGACATTTTTAAGTATGAAAGACACGAAAATCTGCTCAAAGTTAATGGCATCTGTGATTCATGTTGTTATACATATGTAACATATCTTCTATCGAAATTTCTATTTAATCTAATTGTTTTGCATAAGTTTAAAAAAGATTTCCATATTAACATTTTAAATAAATAAATAAATAAATAAATAAATAAAATTATGAGCCTGTAGCACATGCGATGAGACTAATAATATTATATAATAATATAGTTCTGAATTTGCCAACCATGTGAATATCTAATCAAAAGATTCAGAACCTTCATTCTTTCTCTGTTTATTTTAAATCACCCTTGCATAGAGATATGTATTTAGTGGCCCTCCATTCTTGTTCCTATTCAAGTTTCTACTAGTGAAAATGACGTACATTCAATGACTTGACAACTCCCTTCTTAAATAATGGTTGGAATTAATTTATTTAACTCATTCTAAGATTTTTAGAAAGTAATCATAAATCAATAATTAGATTTTTTAAGCATTAGAAATGACATATATTTTGGTAAAGTAGGTCACATTATGTGTGGATGTGATTTTTTAAACTCTTTTAGTTGGATATTGTATTTGTGTTCTAGTTACACTAAAATAATCACAATGATAATGGCTCTTAACTGTCAAATCAAAATACCATTACCCAATATCTCTTTAGTTTAGATTTGGATTGTTGTGGATGATGTGGATGAAGAGACCAACCGACCAAGCATGTTTAGGAACTTTGATATGTCTCATTGCTCAAACACTAGTGTGTAACAAAACAAAATTATGAGTGTAAAGGATGCTGGTTAAATGTATGTGAATTCCTCTTTTTACAATCTGATCTTTTTCTTGGTTGCAATTAATGCTTCTTTCCACCACTTTCTAATTTGTGGTTTCCCCCATCATTCTCATGTTAGGACCCCACCCGCTTGGAATTTATGAGGAGGCATATTTCTACACTAAAATATAAATTAGTTTTAGATTTCCCATAGCAAGATCAGTACTCTTATTAAGGTATGGTCTTTCTTTATTCTCTATATATAGAGGTCCCTTGAGTGGTCCTCTCACATGTGTCGTAATTTCTATTAGCAATGAGCAACATTCAGTTTTGCATTATTAGTGCCTCATTATTTTTTAATTAAAACATTTTGGCTAATTGAGACCTCTCTCATGGCGAGTCAACTCAGATCTACAAGCTTTGCAATTCAGCTCATCAGGGAATTTCTTATCAAGCCCTTGCTTAATAGGGGCCAAACCAACTAATTCATTCACATTGGCTTTAAACGCAACCAAATCACTAATAGGACGAACCAGTAACTCACAAACACCGAGGTAAAATTCATATATTATCACCAATAGTGATATTTGATGTACTTCTACCAATAGCTATTCATATTCTCAGTCTCTACAAATTTAGATAGTACATGACACATAGATAAGGACATTTTTGTGAGGGGCGAACTCAAGTGAATATGTGATGGCTCATCACTTTGTTTGTCTTGTTTTATTATGAAAAGGACCCTTTGTTTCAGTTTGAATGTCAAGTTCTATATGTACTGGAGTATTTATTACAAGAAATTCATCGGTTTCATGTTTCAGTTTGAATGTCAAGCTAGCTCTACCTTGTACCTGTAAAACAAAATATGTTATTCATTCAAGCCAGAACAGATTTGAAGCCAAATGTATGGCTGATTGGCTATTATATATAGGATCATCAATTATTAACTATACAGAAACCTCAGTTTTTAGTAAAATGTATTTTGTGAATTGAGTTACCCAGAACTTCAAGTACATTTTTTTTAATACACAAAAATGGATAATGCAAAGGATTGATAATTCTAAAATAAGTTTGGGCTATTTAAATCAAATTCACGAAAAAAAAAATTACATACATACACATATATGTGTGTATCTAATACTCTTATCTCAACTATCAAAGTTGTTTGGTGGAATTGGTTCAATCAAATTTTTATTTATCAATTTATCTCAATAATCATTAAGTAGACTTGCCATCTTCAGAATGAATCACTTTCAGTCCTAAATTCCTCTAAAAATAACAAAGTTAATTTGGATGCACTATAATAATTGCTTATTTGTTGAAAGTACGGTAATAATAATAAAATAAAATGAAAAGGGAGAGGTGGAATTTTCTTTTTGTAAGTGGGGCTTGCCAACCCATTTGCTAAAGCGAATTTCATACTTATCAAACTTCTGTCTAAATACAAAATCGTTAATCATGGAGTGCTTGTCTAAGTTTTGGGACTATGAAGAAGAAGAAAAGTTTCTCCTCTAATATGAAATAATTTTCCTTGAGAGGCATGAATATGTAATTATGTGTACACACCTACGGTTAGGTTTGATTAAACAATGTGTTTGACTTTGCTTGTGGAGTTCTATTTTTGAATTGTCGTGTTGATTCTAAGTAATTTTTAAGTTCCCTCTCCTACATCTGAAAATTAATTGAGAAACGTATGGTATGAGGTTGAACATGAGTATATGATACATTGATACAAGATAAACATGCCATTTTGGGTAATGCCATTTTGGGTAAACAACATATGCGATATATTTTATGCAATAAGACAAAACATTATAACTTCAACACGGCATTCGTTGTTGAATGTCATTTTTCACTCCAAAAAAGTAAAAACATGCCATACAAGATTCAGTTTATGCGTCTAATGTCATACCGTTTCTGCATGTACAATGTCGTCTTCTTGACCAGAAATATTTGGTCTCTCCTCAACTAATAAGGATATCATATTTTTAGCTATGTAATTGAGACTTTTGGTAAGCCTAGGATGAAAATTGGCTGGAAGATTAATCTTATAGCCACTAAAAATTCTAGACAAAAATGAATGGCTAGCCTATTTGATCTATGATGACAATAAACAACCTTCATTGAGGGAATCTACCTTGAAACTCACATATTCCTTGAGATTAATCCCAAAGGCTAGGAAGCTATAACAGGTTGCTTTCCCCTCAGAAATCAAACAGTTTCCAACAGAGCTCATGAACCACCAATTTCTGCATCAGATGGCTCGCTGATTTCTTGGGCCTAATTTTATAGTTGATCTTTACATAACCAGTGGCAGGAGACCAGCAATAATTTGAATTGCCTTCCAACTTGATCACTTTCACTTTTGGTGGCTATTTCAGGAGCTTGTAGGACTTCCTGAGGGATATGATAGCTACTTGATTCCCTAGACTCTTCATTGAAGTATAATACAACTACAAGGTTCTTTGCAGATACTGTATGGAAGATTAATCCTTTTCAAAACTAATTTTGATGTGAGTCCATATAAATCCACACTTTCACTATTCACAACTCACTATGTGGTGAGTTATGGCAAGAGTTTTGAAATTTTTTATGATACTAGCATTTCTCCCTTATGGGACGAGAAAAGAACAGGTCAACCAAGTTTTTTGACCTCTCTCAATTATATTGTCATTATATATATATAAAATAAAGAGCAGACTTAAAAATTTTCATGTGTTAGAAAGATTTTGTGATTATAGTTATACTTATTTTTCATTTTTAAATTGCAAAATTAATTACACAATAAACTTCTTTCTTAAGGGGGAAAAAGATTTAACAACTAATAACGTTATAGCCTTATTTCTGCGGCTGCAACTTATATTCAGTGGTCTTGTTGATGGTCTCGCTCTCGGTTTGTTTCTTGCACACGACATTTTATTGCTTTAGAATAAGAAAAAGAATTGCCTGTTTCAAATAAGAAAAAATATTAGATGATAAATAAAAACAATATAAAGTATGAGAAATTATTCACTACATATTATACTTTCTCTTCTCTCGTAATAGTGAATTTCATTAATTGAGGAGATTTACTATTCATATAAGAAGAGAGAAAGAGTACAATGTTATGAATACGTATACTAAGATTATTACCATTCATGAGGAGATCTATTATTCATGTGAGCTAAATATTAAATGATTAATAAAGAAGTAACTAATTTTGATTAGCCTTTTAGGTAAAATTCTATGTTGATCTCCTACAAAATTAAGAAGTTATATATTTTAAATCAATTTAATGAGAGAGATCAATCAAATCCTTAATTCTGGAGTTGATGAAGCATTAACATATTGATTGGAGTCTATGGAAAATAATTACCGACGAGAATTCTTCTAATATTTTTTCTGCTTGCTTCTTTGGTCATAATATTGAAGACCATCTTCATGACTTTTATAGGAGAATCACATCGAGTCCAGTTCTCCATCTGACATATTATAATCGTGAGATTACGAGATACTTTATTAATTAAGATCATGTTATAATCAGTAATCAATTAAGTCAATGAAATTATTACCTTTTTAAGACAGCCATATATAAACTCACAACATCATCAATTTGATGAGTAATTCTTAGGTACTTTTGGAATGAGTAATACTAGAGATGCAAAAAAATTTTACAAAATATTTAACAAACTGTTGATGTGATGGGTGGTTATTAATAAATGAAAATGTGATGTTAATGGTAGACCTAGATGAAAACCAATAAGAAGTTAATCATATCAACAGTTTGTAAAAATATTATAAAGGGTCAGGCTTAGGTCGAGTGTTCAGTGACACTGGACTCGTTAAGATGATAACATGTGTCCACTTTTGGACATGTGTCACCATCTGACCGGATCTAGTGCACTAAATGCATTGGACTTAAATCAAGTCTTATTGTAAGATAGTTTATGGCTATAACATTAGTCCTCACGTAATACAATAAATGATGCTCATTTCTTTTACATTTATGTTTGGGTCCATTTATTCACTATAAAGGTAATTAAATTAATTATCAAAAAAAATTATTATAAAAAATTTATTTTCCCAATTTGATAACCTTTATTTTTTTTTATAATTAATTTAATTACCTTTATAAGACAGCCATATATAATCCCTACACCAGAGGGTTTTAGACGTAAATTTGGCTTGCTCTGGTGTGTGTGTTTTTTGTGTGATTTTTTTTTAATCATTGCTTGGGTCTCTTTAATTTAATTTAATTACTTAATTAGATAGTTGGTAGTATCAAAGCTTCAATTATTTCTCCCATAAAAATAAAAAATAAATAAACAAAAGAGCTTCAATTGTTCCAACAAGTGGCATCAAAGCTGCGGTTATTAATTGTTTGGGCATTGTTTTGTAAATTAATTGGAGACTATGTGGAGCATTATAATTAAACTTACAATATAAAATGGGTAAGACTTAAGTACAGTACTTAGGTACTGTTCCTTAGGCTTCCCTGTTAAGATCCTGTCATGTGGATTTTTTCTCATGAGATGAAAATGTATTTTTCAATTAAGTAGCCACATGGCTAAATCTTAAGAGAAGAATATAAAGAATAGCATCTAAAGTACTCTACCTAAATTTTGTTCATATAAAATAATTCAATTCATAAGCTAATGATGGAAAGCATTCTATATTGCTAGTGCCAAGCCAAGCATTATGTCAAACAAAGAGTGAGAAAAATATGTATAGAAAAAACAATTGGAGGTATTGGACAGGGTATAGACGTTAATGGTGTTTCATCATATATATCAACGAACTGATGGAAACTCCCTTTAGAAAAGCATCAAGAGGGTCATTGGTCTTTGATAGAGGAAAGATTTGTTGTAAAACTTCATAAGAGAGACAAGTAACTTGTGGCATAAGTGCCTCACTAACATGAGTGAAAATGGTTTGCAAATTTTGGCAAAAAATTAGTCTCTGATTTCTTTGCCAAAAATTTATATATCACAAAATTCCTGTGGCTCTGGTTTATTTGGTAAACATTTTAGACTTTCATTTTGGAAATCCTCTACTTGAAAGATTTGGTTTATTTGGCAAACATCATAGAGTGATCATTTCATTAATCTTTAGATGACAATAGTTAATTTGTCAATTTTGTTGATCGTACTTATAGTAATGTGTAGGTGAGTTTTATGGGAAAAAAAAAGACTAATTTTTTAGTACTACAAGAAATTTCATGATGGAAAAAAAAAAACAAAAAACAAAAAGAAAAAAAAAGGAAGAAAAGGAAGCTTTTGAAGTGTCTTCGGACAACATATATAGATAAATTCACATCTAATGAATTTGAAAATTATTACTTGAATCACAACATTAAACAAGAGAAGACAGTTCCTAGTTTTCCACAGCATAAAGGTATGGTAGACAATTCCTATATAGTTTCCCACACAATCTGAAAAGGAAAAACTTGAAAGCATTCTATTTGTAGATTGGCTTGGGATGCAACCACGTATCATGTTTGGAGGGATAGGAAAGAGTGAGGGAAGATTAGAAAGCAAAGCCAAAATTAGGGATTCAATTCAAAACAAAGCCTTGTCCCTTGTGTTGAATTTGCAAGTTGCCCCGTTCAGTCTTTCTATGATGGGGTAAAAATGGCTCTATTGAGTCAAATTGTAATGTATACAGTGATCATAACATGTCATCTCAATAATTGTAATCAAAATAAAACCCTCAAGATAAGACTATATGAATAATGTAGAATATATATATATATATATATTGTTTAAAAAATAGTAAATCAAAGTTGAAATCCAAGATAATGCTAAAACTAATTAATCCAAAACTCTTAAGATATACCTAGAAGCCTAAAACCTTTCCATCTTGTTCTTCATTTCAAACTCATTGATGTTGTAGAACCCATCCACCGGAGGACCCTCAATTTGAGAAGAAAAAGTTTGCATCATGGGTTGCTGTCCATAGGCCACCATGTGCTGCATAGCAGGATTGTGGTAGTGCATTTCAGGCACCCTAGAGTTGTTCACCATCACATTGTCCACCATCCCAACTGTTGGATCATAACAAATTTGGTCATTTGATGGAGTATATTGTATGCCACTACTAGACATGCCCCCAAATTGAGAATAATCCACACCCTTCACCTCCATTGGATTGGCCATAGGATTAAGATGATCAAATGGAAGTAAAGGGAAAAGACTTTGATCAGATGAATAGCAAGAAGGGAATTGGTAATCCATTGGCTTCACATAAGATATAGGCTGTTGGTTAATAGGACTCGTTTCCACATTCCTTTGAAGCATGACTTGAGTGTAAGAAAAATCGGTTGGGATTGATCCAAAGTTGGAGCTACTTAATCCTGACGCTGCATCATTTATCATGTAACTACCTCCATTTAAAACATCAATGTTTCTCTGTACTTCATCAATCTTATTGTCCAATATTCCACGAAGTACTGCTCTTTGTGCATCCGAAAAATTATTGAAAGGTTCAACCCATGTCATAGGCAACTGGTTTTCTATTGGCTTTACCTTTACATAAGACATAGGCTGTTGGTTGATAATCTTTGGTGCTACACTCCTTTGAATCATGCCTTGAGTGTAAGAAAAATCACTTCGGATTGATCCAAAGTTGGAGCTGCTAGCTGTTCCTAATGCTGCATCATTAATCAAATAATTACGTCCTTTTATAACATTAATTTTTCTTTGTACTTCATGGATCTTAGAGTCCAATAACCCAAGAAGTACTTCTTTTTGTGCATCTGAAAAACTATTTAGACCTTCAATCCATGTTGAATACATGGCTTCGAAGCTTTCCATACGCACTTTTGAGATCTCCTTCTCAATATTCTTCTTCCGTTGAATGAAATAGTCAGATAAGCTAAGAGTTTCTTTCTTACGTGTACCTGTACTCGTGCCCTTGTATTTGTTGATTATTTTCTCGACATTTTCTTGATTTTCAGGCCAGATTGCTAGCTCATTAGAATTTTCCTTCGGTATGGGTCCATAGATGATCATGCACACATCGACACCACAAAGAGTGGAAAGCTCATAGGCCTTCTTTTTCAAACCCTTTTTTCTCTTACTATAGGTTACCATACGAGACTTCTCGTTGCTGATGAGTTTCATGTTTATTTTTGCACGCCCCATCTTTTGATCTAACAAAATTAAATTTGTTATCAGACTCAATGAGCAGGACTCAAATCCATAATCTAATTAAGTCATAAATTTTAGAATCAGATAAGGAAAAGTTCACAATGGAAGATAAAAGTGCTAGCGATCTTGAAATTTAGTACGCAATTCAATTATAGCAAAAGGAATTAAATAATAAAATAAAAGAATAAAGTTTTAACATTACTCTATGATGAATCTTTGGAGGGTTCCTGAGCTAATACTTGTTTTTAGTTTTTAATTACTAATGGCTAAACATCATGAACTTTATTTTTCTAATTAAAAGGTGAGGTATTTTTAAAAAATTTTGACCATTGAAGTATTTAAACTTTTAAGGGACAATTTGTTTTTTCTTTTGAAGCGTCCCATTAAGCACAAAGTTGATATTTACAAGAATATATATTTAAAAGAGAGAGAGAAAAATAATAAGACAACGTTTGAAGTGGTAGTAATTTTATATACCAACGTAAAAATTAAGATTACAATTCTATTACATGCGCTAGTATAAAAATTTGCATTTTTTTAGAAATAAATTATTTAAGTGAGAAAGGGAGGCATGCTTACAAAAGCATAGATTTTGTGTAAATAATAGTATTAAAAAATAGCTAGTAAACCCAAATCATAAGGGATTTAAAGTTTTGAAAATAATTAAAATATTTATTAAAAGTAAATTTAAGTTGTAAACCGCAACCCAAGCAATGACAAGTTTAAGAATTTGAAGGATGACCCACCCTAAACCCATTGCCAAAAACCATTAAACTCTGATAGTGTGGTGTAGAGAGATTTGAAGATTATTATTAGAAAGTCTTCAGAATAAGTTTATATTTTTTTTTGTGATTACTCATTCATAAAGAAGATAATAAAATTAAACACCAAATGGCTCTAAAAATTTGAAAGAGAAGAACAAGAGTGTGTCTGTGTGTGCGCACCATTTATTAAATTGATGAATCATGTATGCATAAACTTGGTATACAAGCACATACTTCTATGAGAAGTAATCCTTCATCAAAGGAAGGCATCTATACAATTTTTGTTTAAGTACCAAGAAACATATATATTCATTCAGACCGTGAATGTAAAATATGAAAAACATGTACAATACAATATGAAAGAAAACATAATACACAAAACAATGCTTTGAAAGTAAAACTGTAAAACTACGACAAAATACATACATACAGAAAGACACGTACAGATCTTTATATGAAGAGTTGTTCACGTACCTGATGAGGACGAAGAGAGTAGTACTACTGTGGAGACAAAAAGAATAAGCAGACAGGGTTTTGGTGTAGTTTTATATGAACATAAATATATACTATTACAAGCAAAGCAATGTCGGTTTGAAACTCCTTTGCTAGGTTTTGTCAAAAGAAATACTAGTAATAATTAATTATAATCTATAAAAGGAAGGCTAGGGCTGGGATTTTATTTGATTTTATTCGATTTTGTCATTGACCAAAAAAACAAACCAAAAATCAACCAGATAAACTAAAAATCCGGTCTAAGAGATTAACCACAAAACAATCACAAATCAAAACAAATAAATCCACTCAAAACCCTAAAAATTTTACCTTTCTCTCTAGTCTCCAGTCTCCACTGTTCAGTCTGTTCTCATCTGCTCAACAGACAACAGCTCAAGGCTCAAGCAAGGCAGCAAGCTTGAAGCTCCTCCGCCTGGACGGCTGGTCCAGCTGGACCGCCTCAGCCTCTCTCTGATTCTCTGCTCTCCGCCTCTCTCAAGTCTCAACTGCTCACCTCGCCTCACCTCACCTCACCTCACCTCACCGTATCAGGTTCTGAGGTTCAGGAATCAGGTATAAAATTATAAATATTTGGGCACAGGGCACTCCATTTTATTTGTTAAGAACTTAAGGTAGCTTTGTTTATTTGGGCCCTCCCTGGCTGGTTTTCTAACTTTGTTTATCACTTATTAGTTTATCATTGTAGCTGCCTGGACCCTCCCTGGACTGGGCGTTAAGTTTGGGCCTTCAAGTTTTTTTTTTTTTTTTTTTTTTAAACCTGCTTTTTTCTTTTTCTTTTTCTTTTTTGGTTATAGATAGGATTTGTTTAGTGTTTTGTTTTTGGTGGGTAGGTCTTATTAATAAGTCTTGTGTCAGTGTTATGGCTGTGTTTAAATTTTTGTTATACTTGTGCTTAATTTTTTTTTTTTTAATTTATACTGGTTGAAATTTCTAAAAACTTGTTATTGTTCAGTGAAACTACAACAATGCTTTTTATATAAATTAGATTCTATTTCTCATTTACTCTACACTTGAAAGTTATTTTTTATTTTAGTCTTTATAAATATATTGTTTGATTATAAATGTTTACTAGAAAATATGCATCTGAAAAACTTAAAAAAAGAAAAAAAAAATTAATTGAGTCTCAAAAAGGATCAATTGATAAATTTTTTATTAGTAATAAACAAAATATAACACAAAATTTAGATGAAAATATCACAAATGAGCAAGAAATTCACCAAAATAATTTAGATGAAAATGATGTTCAATTTTGCAATACAACAAATCTTGATAATGAACTTCAAAATAATTTAGAAGAAAATGAAAATAATGATGAAAAATATAATATAAAAATATTAAATAAACATTAATTTAATTATTATATAAGTATAAAAAATGCCCCATTTTTAGTTCTCGCGTTAGGCCCCAAAATGTCTAAGACCGTCTCTGTTTCCATCTCATCCTCTCTCTGCCTCAACCCACGTCACACCGTGCTCCATGGCTAATCACCAAGCTCTCCTTCTAAACCTCCATAGCTGGAGCTTTTCAAGCTCATCACCTCCGACCACGTACCACTGCCGAAACCCAGCCAAAATCAAATCACGACCACCACCACGGCCAAAACCCAGCCAAAATCAAATCGCAACAAAAACCCAGAAGCCCACAAAATCACAAATCAAATCACACCCACCGAAATCAAAGCACAAAACCCACAAAACAACCAAAATCACAAAATGAAAACATTGAAAGTGAAGCCATCGTTAAAAAAACATATATTGGTTTTGTTATTATATTTTAGAAGAAGAATCATTTTGTTAAACTAATTTTAGATCCAAATTAATCAAACACATACCACAAGCAAGAATGATAGACTGAAAGCAAAGCAAAAAAATTGGTATTTCCCATAAAAGTTTTTTTAAGAAAATAGAAAGGGTAAGCAAAATATAAAAACTATTTGCTTCATAATCTCAAATAAATAAATAAATAACCAAAAATCACACACCATAATCCGGTGAAACCTCGTGAGCCACAATTTCACCTAAGAGGATCATTTGAGTTGAGAGAGAGAGATTTTTATAGTCTTTGGCTCGGCAGTACAATCTTCGATTTCCTTTCTTAATGTGGCTTTCGCTCACTCCTTTTCTATCAGCCTAGGCGACGTATAAAGAGAAATAAAAGGAAGAAAAACAAAGCACTGCGTAAAAAAAAGAAAAGAAAAATGGTGAGAGAAGAAAGAAAGACGAACTGAGATCAGGTGCACTGTCATAGGTATTTTTTTTTTACATTTTTTACATTTTTTTAAATTTTTTATCTCTCCTTTAATATATTTTATTTAATGGTTGAGATTGAAAATTGTTTTTTCAACTTTTAATCTCAGCCATTAATTACAATTGCATCAGGGTATTGCACCTGAATCTAAAAAAGACAAAAAAACCTACACATACACATACACATACACATACACATACACATACACATACACATACAAATACACATAAACATACATACACATACACATAAATATACATATACATAAATATAAACACACATACACATAAACACGTATAAACTCACATAAACGTAAACATACACACACATAAACTTAAATATAAACATAAACATACATAAAGACTCGATTTAGCACACCAAAGTAACTAACGAAATTGTTTAAGGATTGGTGTTAGTTTGCAATTTTTTCTAGTCTATATTAGAGTTTAATTTTTCTCAGCCTGTATATGTGTTTATGTCTATGTATGTTTATGTTTATGTGTATGTGTGTTTATATTTGTTTGTTTTTGTTTATGTTTATTTATGCGTATTTTTGTTTATATTTATGTTTATAATTATAAAACATACATAAACATACACACATACATAAACATGCATAAACATAAACATAAACACACATGCACATATACATAAACATAAACATACACATACACACATAAACATACACATACATACACATTAGACATGGCAAAACTGGTGGGCCGGGTCGGGTTTGGGTCGGGTCAATCGGGTTTGCCGGTCAAACGGGTCACAGGTCAAAATGGGTCATTTTTAAACAGGTCAATCGGGTTGCGAGTCGAGTTGAGTTTGGGTCGGGTCAATCGGGTTTGCGGGTCAAACGAGTCACGGGTCAAAACGGGTCATTTTTAAACAGGTCAATCGGGTTGCGAGTCGGGTCGAGTTGGGTTGACCCGTATTTTTCAAACAATTTTTTTTTTTTTTCAATTACAAAAAGACTAATATCAAACTAAAAAGACTAAGAAAGAAGAGCAACTCACATTGAGAGTGCAAAAGATCTAGATTTATATTCAACTTCTAGCAGAAGCAAAACAACTACATCTTGATTTAATGCATGGAACTTAAGCCGTTAAGCACATATTTTTTTCATATACAACTTACAAGCCTTGCACCGCCTTTGTCATCAAGTAACCAACTCAAAATTTCTGACAAGCATCTTTCTTTTCTTTTCTTTTTTTGATACCAAAAACAGGGAGTACAAAACAAACGACATTAAGAGTTCATATACAAAGCTGGATTCAACCAGCGCTGGTTCAAAGGCAGTAGAGCTGCCTGCTTAGCTACAATACTTATATGATTAACTAGCAAAGAGGGCACTAAGATCATTTTGTAGAGTAAGCCACCTTGAACAAGAAAGTTAAGGTTAGCAAGCCTCTTAGAATCCTACCAATCCGAAGCTCTCTTGCTGTTAAGGGTTGTAAAAAGTCCTCCACAATCACTTAAAAACAAAATTCTTTGGAAGTTATAAACAGTTGCAGTGAGACTAGCTTCCACCACAGCTTCCAAAAGGCACCTTGTTGCAGTCCTAGCTAAACAAAAAAAGTTAGATAACTTAGAAAGGTAAACTAAACAAAAAAAGATTTAAAAATAAACATAACATATTAAGTAAAGAAGAATTACACCTCAATCTCAATCTACTCAACGTTGGTAGCAGATTCAGCATTGCAAATATTCATACTTGCAAATTGTAGCTCAAGTTGGCTAATTTCGTTAGCATCTTCATCTACAATACAATATTTTAATATAACTTAATGTACCATGAAAGCAAATCAATAAAGAATTAAAATTGTATAATTATGACTATAAAAAAAAAAATTAAATTACTTTCAAATCCATATAGCCAACTTTTAGTACATAACGTAGCTTTCATATTATCAGGTAAAAGACGTAATCGATACGGAGAAAGAATTTTTTTCCCAGTGCTAAAACTTGATTCAGAAGCAACAATGGTTATCGGAATGCTCATGAGATCCCGTGCCATTAAAGAGAGCTCTGGAAACCGATTGTAATGCTGTTTCCACCAAGAGAGAACTTCCAACTTTGAATTTTCCTTTTTGTCAAGTCTAGGCTCTTCTAAATACAAGTCCAACTGAGATTTTTTTGTTTTGGTACCACAACCACTTTCATAATGATCAAATTCCTAATCATTAAAAAAAATTGCAATGAAAAATAATACCACACAACATTACAATCTTTATTATTAAAAAAACATAACACAACATATACCAAACAAAATACAATTCACTTACATCATCTTCCTTATTTTCATCATCATCAGGATCATCCACAGCACCACTAGTATGACTAGAACTCCCAACACAAGATGAAACATTTGTAGTGGCCATAGACTTGGGGCGTTCATATTCTGAAAAAAGCTTATATAATGTAGTCTCAATGCTCTCCACCTTCATTTCAGCAATGTGCTCAATTGGCTCTATTTTCTTGAAAATAAAGTCCACATAATCCAACTTATACCTTGGATCAAGAACAATGGCACAAGCTAGCACCACACTATAACAATCCCAATATTTGTCAAATTTAACTTTCATCTGTTCTGCCATATTACTGATAAATGAATCTTGGCTCTCCATTTCTTCAAGTAAGAGCAATTCAATTCGAGACACTCCTTGAAAATATATATTTGCTGTAGGGTAATCAGTTCCAGAAAATAGAGTTGTAATGTCATTGAAAGGTTTCAAAAACTGAGTTATCCTTTCAACTCTATTCCATTCATCCCTTGATGGACAATGCTTGAAATTAGCATCTTCCTCTGCTAAACGGTTCAACACAGAACCATATCTCATAACACTGTTAATCATGTCATATGTTGCATTCCATCTTGTACACGCATCTAAACATAAACCCTTTGTTCTCTTCATACCAACTATCCTGGCACATTCATCAAATCTACACATTCTACTCTCTAATCTTTTAAGATATTTTATAGTTTCTCGGATCTTAATCACCGAGTCATCTATTACTTTCAATCCTTCTTGAACAATAAGATTCAATATATGAGTACCACAACGCACATAGAAAAAGATACCATTACATAACAATAAACCCCCCTCATTAAGCTTTTACTTTATGAAATCTTGGCAATTATCATTATTAGATGCATTATCTAAAGTAATAGAAAATATTTTCTTCTCAATACCCCATTCTTCCAAGAAACTTAAAATTTTCTCCGATAAAAGAGTTCCCGTGTGTGGAGGTGGCATATGACAAAAATTCAAGATGATATTTTTTAATTTCCAATTCTCATCCACATAATGTGCCGTAAGACAAATATATCCCTCACTTGTAATAGAGGTCCATAAATCCGAAGTCAAACATATTCTACCAAGAATTGATTTCAACTTATTTTTAACATCATCCTTCTCATTCTTGTAAAGTTTTAAAACATCAGCTTTTGAAGTATTCCTAGAAATATGTTTAACATCTGAATTTAGATAGCTAAAAAATTTTCTAATGCCCTCATACTCAACAAAGCTAAATGGTAAATTATGTTTAATAATAGCCTCCGCTAACATCTCACGAAACTTTTCTTGAGTTATCTTGTTTTGTAACACACTAACACTACCCTCTTCTTCACCATCTTGTTTTACTTCTTTTCGTTTTAAGCATTTAAGAAGATAGCGATGCAAGTTTGATGTTCCATGATGACTATCCGCCAAAAACATTTTCCCACACCATTGACAAGTAGCCTTACTTAACCCTTCTCCATCAATAGGTAATTTCACAAATTCATTCCAAACTGTAGAAATGTGTAGTTTGCCCTTTGTTTTTTTCCCTGAAACACTTTTTGGTTTCTTAAACTTTGATTTTGAATTAACTCTTAAAGATGGTGAAGTAACTCTTAAAGATGGTGAAGGATTAGTAGAAGTATCCATAATTACCGCATCATCGTCACTTTCCAAATTTACAGCCGGAGAAGCAGTTGTACTCTAATTATCAAAGCAAAATATATAATTAAAATTAAAATTCTAATCTATTTAAGACATCTAAAGAAACTGTAAACGATAAACATAACTACATAAGACATTCATCCAAATGACACAAAGGCAGAGCAGAGGCAGAGGCAATGGTAGAGCAATATACTATATTTGATGACACATTCATCCAAGATTCCAAATGACACAGACATTCAACAATCAAACACATAAACAATTAAATATTTTTTAGCAGAGGCAGTATACTATATTATTATTATTGCTAAATCATAAATTCATAATATTAAAAAATCAATCCAAAAACTAAAAACATTTTAGGAATTTAAGAGAATGATGAGAAGGATTTAACTTACCTTCACCATAGTTGATGATTTGTGGTTGTGGTTGTGGTTGTGGTTGTGCTCTTCTTAAATGGGCCAGCAGCTATGTGGGCCATGTGGCTTGTGGGTGGCGAGAGACAGAGAATTGAGAGAAGTGAGAAAGCAGAGCAATGTTGCCAGTGTAGAAGGGTGGAGGCCGAATGTGTGAAGACTGATTCACTGAAGAAGGGCAGAGGCTGCCAGGCCGGACTAAGGACTCTAGAGGCGCAAGAGATGAGAAATAGAGGAAGTGAGGAGAGGAACTCAACTTTCAGCTTTAGGTTTCAACTTTCAAGTTTGTACTGTTTGTTTGTATAATTGATTAATTCATTGTTTTGTGGCTTTGGACAATGGAGTGAATCGGAGTGGACTACAGCTAGCAGTAAGCATAAAGCATTGAAATTGAATGAGATTTTTTATTTTTAATGGTTGTGAGAAAGCCTTCTGAGCCCTTGGCCGGTTGGCCCTTGACTAGTTGACTTGCCCTTGTCACTCACTTGTGTTGTGTTTGTAGTGACTTCACCGACTTGTCTTGTCTTAGTCTTAGTTGTCTACTGTCAAGCATTGATGGTTGTGCTTTATTAATTATTACTAGTTTTGATACTTTGTGCTTTATGCACAAAGTATCAGGATGTAATTAAAAAAAAAATTGCGATTTTTTTTAACGGGTCGGGTCACGGGTTATTCGGGTTGGGTCGGGTCACAAGTCAACCCGTTTTTGTTTCAGGTCAAAAAAATCGGGTTCGAGTCATGTATTTTTCGGGTCGGGTCGGGTCGGGTCAGAAAATTCTGACCCATATTGACATGTCTAATACACATACACATACATAAACATACACACATACATAAACATAAATGAACATAAACATAAACACACATGCACATACACATAAATATAAACATACATACATAAACATACACATACACATACATAAACACACATACACATACACATACATTTTTAGTTCTCGCCTTAGGCCCCAAAATGTCTAGGGCCGTCCCTGCATACTTCTATGAGATGTAATCCTTCATTAAAGGAAGGCATCTATAGAATTTTTGTATAAGTACCAAAAAACATATATATTCATTCAGACTGTGAAAGTAAAATATGAAAAACATGTACAATACAATACGAAAGAAAACATAATACACAAACCAATACTTTGAAAGTAAAACTGTAAAACTACGACAAAATACATACATACAGAAAGACATGTACAAATCTTTATATGAAGAGTTGTTCACGTACCTGATGAGGACGAAGAGAGTAGTACTGCTATGGAGACAAACAGAATAAGCAGACAAGGTTTTGGTGTGGTTTTATATGAACATAAATATATACTATTACAAGCAAAGCAATGTCGGTTTGAAACTCCTTTGCTTTAATTTGGGCCTGCAGTACTATTAGAATGAGGTATAATTAAAAGGAAGGGCTGGAATTCGAATAGGTTTTGTCAAAAGAAATACTAGTAATAATTAATTATAATCTATAAAATGAAGGCTAAGGCTGGGATTTTATTCGATTTTGTCAAAAGGGCCTGCGGTATTACGCAAGTTTTAGCTCACTAACTAAAGGCGTTAATTGGGGTTTTTTTTTTTTTTTTTTAAACAAACATTTGTTAGAAATATTTATAAACTAAAAAAATTATTAAATTAATCAAAGTTGTTTTTTACACCCTAATTAATCAAAATTAATTACATTGTAGGAAGTTGTTTGGTAGGATTTCTCAAACGAACCCACATCAAATATTACTATATACTTTATTTAGGAGTTCATAAGAGACTAAAGAGGCTAATGAATTTGTTGATGTGATGACAAAGAGCGGATGTTAATTGCAAGAATATCTTATATTTAATGAACCTAGTAGTTATTATTATTATTATTATGAAAGGATTTAAAGTTACATCGTCCTCTTATAATAATTAATTGTTATCAACATTTCAATACACTAATTTTTGGAGGATGACCAAAAATTTAACCAGTTGAGTTAATATAATTGGAGCTTATATAATGTATGTGTCAGTTATTACTAAAATGCATTTCAAATATTTATTTATTAGGTGGTTAAAGTTCATCAATCACAAACATTGTTACAACAGTTTGTAAATTTTATGTAGTAAAAATTTTAATATCTTTAATATTATACAATTTCCCCTCTAAACTTCTAAGGACTTTGTGCATGAGAATGTGTCAATTTAACTACAAGACCCTTGCTCCTTCCTCCATTGTTAAACATGTATTATAACTAGGCTTTTAGTTCCTTTGTAATGTTGTTTCTTACCCTGTCATGGACAAAATGTTTATTTCCCATTTGGGATGTACTTATAAACTGCCAGCTTATTGCTTAAATTTCCTGTTATTTACGGATCTCATGTGAGTCGCTTACTTATTTTATGTAAGGACGGACCTAGGTGGGGCCCAAGGGAGCCCGGGCCCCCCCTGGTCCAATTTTTTTTTATAGTTATTGTTAGGTTCTAAGGATTTAGGATCTAAATGTATTAGAACTTCAATGTGTAATGTTGGCAATTCATGATCAAAACTTAGAGTATAGAATTAGGCTGCTCAAAGTGTGTTTATGTGTAAAGTTGGAATCGAGTATATTGCAGGATTTATTATGTAAATCTGCAAGGCTCGATTGATCGAAAATTAGACTTGATCGATCGAAACTTGTGCAAATTATTTTTTCTGCAAAATTTCCAACTCAACCCAAGCCCATATAACGTGTAAGGTTTTATGTTTTGCCTTAAGTGTAAAAGGAAAAACTCTAGCCACGTTTTGGTGTTGTTGTTTATGTTATGTGTGTGTGAATCTCTTGTGAGATCTAGAGGTGTTTACCTTCATACATACTTAGGGTTTCCAATATCAAGATTAATGTCAAGAGCTTGGTGATCGCTTTAGTTACTGCATAAAGAGCTTAAAGAAAAACACAAGTAGGAGTACTTGTGGTTGCTGTGAATCCAAGAAAGAAGTAGTCCGTAGACTCGGAGCTGTCATGTGGTCGTGGTAGTAAGTTTTCTACTCGATGTAGCAATAGGATATTAGTGGTCTAAGTTGTTATTGTAAAACAATTAGGGACGTGGATGCCAAGAGATTTGTTTGGAAAAATATTGTCACTCGGTTTGGGATCTCCCATACTCTCATATTGAACAATGGTCTTCAGTTTGATAGCAAAACCTTTAGGAGGTACTGTTGTGACCTAGAAATTACGAATAGGTATTCCACACCGGCTTATCCACAGAGGAATGGACAGGCCGAGGCTGTCAATAAGGTCATAGTGAATGGACTCAAGAAGAGATTGGATGATGCAAAGGAAAAATGGGTGGAAAAGTTGTCATACGTCCTTTGGACATATCGGACCACACCTCGTAGATCAACAGGGGAGACACCCTTTTCAATGACTTATGGAGCCGAGGCTGTTATTCATCTAGAGACTAAATTCCCAACATTGAGAACGAGTTCTTTCACTTCGAGCAACAATGATGGGCTGTTAGGGAAGAGCTTAAACTTAATTGAAGAGCAAAGAGAAAATGCCATTGTCCAATTAGCGTATTATCAACACTAGCTCAAGCAAGGGTATGATGCCAATGTAAAGGTAAGGCCATTAGCGCCTGGAGACTTGGTATTAAGAAATGTTTTGGGTATTACAAAGAACCCAGCATGGGGAAAGTTAGGGCCCAACTGGGAAGGGTCATATCACATCACCTCAGTGGCTGGAATAGGTGCATATTATCTTGAAGATCTCGATGAAAATGTTGTACCACGCCCTTGAAATGTAAAAAACTTGAGAATGTATTATTATTAATGAAAGTGTTCTCTGCCATATTTTTTTTTATTACATTATGCATTATGCGTCCTATTATTTATTTGAATATCAAATAGAACCTTGATCATACCTGACTCCTCGGACCATATACCTTGGGTAAATTGATATTTTCAATCATTTTTCTAAGTATTAAACAGAATTTTAGTTATGTCTAGCTCTTCAGACCACATGCTTTAGGTAAATTAATACTTTATGACATTTTTCTAAATGTTAAACAGAACTTTAATTATGTCTGGTTCCTCAAACCACATACTTTGGGTAAATTAATACTCCATATCATTTTTCTAAGTATTAAACAGAACCTTAGTTATGCTTGACTCCTCGGACCACATGCTTTGGGTAAATTAATATTTTATGACATCTTTCGAAGTATTAAATAGAACCTTAGTCATGTCTGGCTCCTTGGACCACATGCTTTAGGTAAATTAATACTTTATGACATTTTTCTAAGTGTTAAACAGAACTTTAGTTATGTCTGGCTCCTCGAACCACATACTTTGGGTAAATTAACACTTCATGTCATTTCTGCTAAGTATTAAACAGAACCAGTCGTGTCTGACTCCTCGAACCACATACTTTGGGTAAATTAATACTTCCATTTACTTCTGCTAAGTAAATTAATACTTTGGAGTAAATTATTACTTCCTATTATTGGTTTAAGTGCCAAATAGAATCAGCCATTTTAAATGGCAAAGATCTTCATTGTAGTAACATGCTCAAATAGACACTCATGAGCATTACTTAAAGCATTTGTAGGAATACTTGTTTTCTGTTTAAGAATTAATTGTCCTTTTAGTCCTTTAGACTTACTAATCAATACTGGATAAAGTGGAGTTAGACATGTATGGATACTCCATTTTATATGTTAGGGGAGTAAAAGATATACTTTGTTGAGATTCAAACACATTTTTATTTATGCAGATAACTAAATGAAACTGCACCTCATTTTCACATTGGTTAAGTGTTGAATAAAACAGAAGCTATACCAAGATTTGCATAAGTATCACAATAGTAGAGGAAATGTTTATAATTTTCATTAATTTAAGTCTTAGAAAAAGGCAAAGGGGTTACAAAAAGAACAAGGTGGTTACAACTTGTGGAAACAAAAACAACAGTATACAAAAAAAAAAGAAAAAAGAAAAAGAGAGAGACATCTTAAGGCTTCATTTTTATTACAAGCTTATCCTTTTAGGTCTTGGGAGGCTAGGTGGAGGCCGCTGTGGTGGATGCTGGTCCTTTACCTTTAAGGACTTCCTTGGAGGGTATGGGAAGAGTTGCCAGCACGATCTCCAAGTTCTAGGAAGCCTCTTTGTCCTTGGAGGGGTCTTTAGGGGCGGCTGGAGGCAAGTGGGCATCATGGCCTACATCCTTAGTGGTGTCTGCTATCTTTTCAGTGTCCTCGAATTTCTCTACAACTTCGGGGGAGATGTTGGCTGTGGGAAGAGTTTTGGTTGGGCTTTCCTTGCCTTCATCTGCCTCCTTGGAGATCAAGTCAACCTTGGAGCCCAAGGCACGAATGGCTAGAAGGTAGTACACATTCTCCGCTCTCCTAAAGGTAGAGGAGGCCTTAACCCTAGCTTGGTCGAGGGTCTTGTTCCACACTTAGAGGCAATATAATCTGCACACCTCCGAGACCTCAGCCTTGAGGGCTTCCTCGATCTCTACTACACCCATGTCATAGCCGTCCTGCTCGGCCTTCTCCTTGGCCTTCTCAGCCTCCTCCAACTTCTTTGTCAGGACTTTGATTTGGCTTTTGGCAACGAAGAGCTCGCCCTCGACTTGGCGGAGCTGCTTGCGCTGAGCCTCCGCCTACCTCTCCACCCCATCCAAAGCGGCCTCGACGCTTTTCTTGTCCCGATCAGCTTCAACTAGCTTAGCAGTGAGGTCTTGGGATTTCTTCTCTACTAGTTCAAAAGCTTTCTCGACGGCAAGGCACCTACCCTCCTCTTCCTTCATTGCCTTGTGAGAGCTGATGACTATTTCCTCAGCTCTGTGGGCAGTCCGGATAGCCTTAAAAAAAAAAAAATTTATTGCTATGATAATTGGAAAAGGAAGGAGGTCGATGGACTTACAAGAGTGAGGTCTCTCTTTAAACTAAGGAAGACCTCATGCTTCCTCATTAACCTTAAGTCGACCATATCTTCAAGCAACAATAAAGCCTGCTCCACCACATCGGCCATGTAGCCAGCTTTCCCTTGCTGGAAGTTTCTAACTGAAGCATCAGCAGGTAAGGGAGCTCCGTCTAGCACCAGAGCGGGCGTCCAGGCAAGAACTCTGATTTGAGATTCAGTTCTTTTATCCGCTAAAGTCTGAGCTACCTTGGCCTGTTTAGCTCCCCTCTAGAGCTCGGCCTCCTTAAGGAAGGGACCCTTCCCTCCTTCCACTGCTTCATGGCCTCTCTGATCCATTTTTCTCTTATGGTTCGCAGGGTTAGGTCGGGGAGGCAGAGAGGATGGAGGAAACAGGAGCTTCACCAGAGTAGTCTTCTCAGGCTTACTCCCAGATTGAGACTCCATGACGCTGAGGAGACCAGCTCTGGGTTTGCATTATATCCCCATGGCTTCTGGAATAGGAAGATCTCCTTGCGTTTGGCTTACTTCGGCAGGAGGTAGGTGACTGAAATCACCAGTGAAAGCTTCTAGAGATTGAGGTTGGTTGAAGACCTCAAAATCGTCCTCAGAATCGGACACTTCAACCACTCCTCCTTCTTCTTTTTCTTCTTCTTCTTTGGTAGCTGGTTGTAAGGGGGTGGCTGTGTCCTCGGCTTTGTACTAAAAGATGGGTCTACCTTTAGCACACCTTGGGGCCCCGGACCTGGGTTGAGGAAGCCAGGTACAACTACGTCAATTTGTTATAGGCGAGGGTCCTTTGCTTTGATCACGCACTTCAGCACCTGGAAGCTTGAAGTTCGAAACTTTGCTTGTTGACAAAAAGTTCGAAACAACGGCGAGATAATTTGCAAAACCATTAAGAAAAAACAATCAAAAAAGGGAACGGCACAAATCAAAGGAAAGTTCAAATACCAACACAAAAGGAGAAAAATAGGTACAGAATGTGTCAAAGTGAAGAAAGGGTAACTTTGAAGAAATAAACCTAGACCTAAAACCCCACCTAGTTGCCCCTCTCTCGTTGGGCAGGGGAGGTCATCGTACCACTCCCCTGAAACGATCAAGAAATCCTTGTTCATGCCTTTGTTGGAATTAGGAAAGCATGAGATAAGTCTGACCTCGGGGTACCTAGTTTTTAAGTAATACCCCTACCCCTTGAGATGGTGAAGGTTATAAACCCAGTTAACGTCATGGTGGGTAAGGTTTAGGCCCATTTTCTCATTAAGGGCGTCTACACTACCTAAAATCCTAAACATATTCAAAGCACATTGGGTGGGAGCTAATCTGTGGGCCCTAAGGTAATCTCTAGTGACTGTACACATTGGGATTCTCATCCCTCCCTTTATAAAGGCAATCATTGGGATTACTACGTCTCCCTTCTGCCTACTGGTGTGCTAATCCCCTTCCTTACAATACCTAATGGAGACTCCTTGCTGGATCCTATATTGAGCTTTAAAGCTCTCTATATTCTCTGCGAAGTATACCAAGTAAGCGAATCTACCCATTCCTAAGAGATGATTGAAGGTACTAAGAAGATAAAGAGAAGGTAGGAGGGCCGAGGAGAAAAGGACACGGAGAAAAGAAAAGTATATAGAAAAATAGATGGAAAGAGATATAAAAACTTACGCAAAGAAGAAAACTCTCCTCGGACTGGCTCTTGGTATTTGTGAGGGCACGAGTAAGTTGAATAAGTGCGCAAGTTCAGTGTATGAGTGCTAAAGTGAAGTGAATGAAGTGTTTGGACAATATTTATATCAAAGAAAGGGTGACAAGCGGGAAAATTCCCGCCCGAGTTCCAACAAAATCCTCAGCCATTGGATTCGCATCATGCCGTAGAACGTAGGGAACATGGAGCTGCAGAAATTTAATGAAGGCGCATCTCTGATACCAAAGCATCAGGAGAATGCGTTGGGCAGTTAAAAAAGCACATGCGTAGACAGAGGTGATGTATGATAAGCACAGGGCAATTGTGGTAATATCGAAATCCTCCTTTCTTCCTAACGAACTAGAGAGGAGAATTTCAAAGGGCTATTGTAAGGGTGGTAGGCCCAGTAGTACATATCTATGTATATATTGGGCCGGGGGCCTAATCCTATGACATTAAATAGTCCAAGGACGAGGAAACACTGTCAGAGGAGTCCGTGTTAATGAATGAAGAGGTGAGGTATGGTCCTGAGAGTCCAAAAAAGTGATTCGAGGAGGAATGCTTCCTCGGCTGAACAAAGTCGAGGTCAAAAGGTGCGGTCTGACATCAAGAGCAACGTTTTGGACAACTCCACTAATGAGGATAAGTATCAAGAAGGAACAAGACAGAGGGAGGCTATGAAATATCTAAGGGAAAGCTGCTACCACCGCATTAAATGCTCTGCAGCTAACTCTCTGGCCGCATTAATGAGGAAGTGATACCTGAACAGTAGTTTTCAGCCTTACAGCTACTCCCCAAAGATTTCAGGAAGGTGCTAATATGATAAGGATCAAAACCGACAATCTAATCTACACGTGGAGGGCAGAGATGAAAGGAGGAAGATAGTATAAAATAGAAGGGATGCCCTGAGAGAAAAGGATCGGAGAATCGAGAGAGAAATATTGTAGCAATAAGAACTGTACTTGTAATCAACTTTAAGAATTATATATAAGAACTGATCTTCTCAGACTGTGCCGAGGACGATTTTCTTAGATAAAACCAATCTATTTTTACTTTATTGTCATTTGAATCCACTATAATCATTACCCAACTCATTAGAACCTAGTTTTCCAACCCACTCTCTACAAATTCATTGTATTGGACTCTTTGGGCCTAGATCCTTTTAACTTTTGGGCTTAGGAACCAAATTGCGTCCTTACAATATATATATATATATATATTTTAGAAAAGAATATTTATATTTTTTAATACTATATGAATGTTTATTTAAAGCTTTTTTTTCCCTTTATACTTCGACCCCTGCTAACTTAAAATCCTGGGTCCGTCTCTAATTTTATGTTCCTATTATTTACAGGTCCCGCATGAGTCACTTACTTATTTTATTTAACTTTTACCTTTTTTTGGGTATTTTTTTTGCCATTTAACACCATTTTAGGAACAATTTCGTTAGTTAGCAGGTTTTCAAAACTATTTAGGAAACTAGCATCTTGAGTCTCTTAGACTCGAGTTCAAGATAAAAATCAAGCCTTACACACTTGAGTTCCAATGTGGAAATCGAGTCTCTAAAACTCAGGTTCCATAGAACTGTAAGTACAGGAGTGAAGAACAATGAGTGAAGAAGAAGAAGAAAGATCAAGATCTGACCAAAGAAGAAAAATAGCCAAACCCATTTCTCAGAAACCCAAACCCAAAAAAAAAAAAAAAAAAAAAAAAAAAAACCCATTCTTCACACCCAAATCAAACACAACCCCACGGTAGTTTCGATCTCGGCTTAGGTTTGGTTTTATTGTTTTTCTGGGTTTGTTGTCACAAAAGCCCTAAATTTGCTCAATAGAATTAAATCAAAAATTGACTACGAACATTGAGACAAAGCATGCATTGCTGGGTTTTGATGCCTCTCCGTTAATCTTCCTTTCTGTTGAGCTTAAATGTTCGAAGATGTTTATTTCTCAATCAAGGAGGAGTGAAGAAGCATACATGTTGCTGCGTTTTTCTTTGCTTTTCCTCTCTGTATTTGCTAAACAAAGAAATCACGTCTCTTAGGCTCAAGTTCCAAGTGCAAACTCGAGTTTCTTAAACTCGAGATGTTAATTTCTTAAATAGTTTGGAAACATTACTAACTAACGAAACTATTTAGGGATTGATGTTAGTTTGCAATTTTTTTTTCCCTTTTATTTATAGTACTTTCAATAAAAAGTTTTCGCCAAAAAATTAGATAAGTTATTCTCAAACAAACACTTAGACTCTTAAGGTATACATATAGTCTAAAGTTATACACAAAACATGAGTAAATGGATTAAATATTAAATAATATCTTATTAACGTGAACTTTGGCATTCATATCAAAAATAAAAAGAATATGTTATCCCGATAGTTTTATTTTTTTAAAATATCAATCTAATAAAATATTATTAAATCTACAATTTATATAAAAGCTAAATTAGGTTGATTTTGATTGACCTCATAATATTGTGTCACATGGGTTTTTAAGGTCTCTTATACATCATATTTTCTTTAATTAATAGAATATATAGTTTCTTTTTTTTTAATTCCCTCAACTTAAATCAACTCGCTCTTTCTTACCAATGAAGTAAATGCTCGATCTCCTCTTAATGTGATTAAACCATGTCAAACAACTCTCTCTCATCTTTTCATAAATAGAAGCCACCCTTATGTTCAAGGGAATTTTTTCATTTTGGATCCTATTTTCTCATGTTTTCATTTTATCCATCTTAAAATTCTCATTTTATGAATGTTTTGCTTCTTGACATCCCAACATTCAATATCGTAGAGAACAATTGGTCTTATAGTAGTCTTATAAAATTTTCCTTTTAACTTAATAGAATTTCTATGATCACACAACTATTGATGTGCTTTTTCACTTCATCTACCCTACTCTTATCTTATATTTCACATCTTCTTCAATCTCTCCATCTTTATATATGAATTATTGGTCAAAGATATCAACAGTTCTAACTCTTTATTATCTCTTGGAGTTTCATATAGAAACACGATCATAATAAATCACCAATGAGTTGTCCCAAAAAAAAAAAAAACAACAAACAAAGAAGCCTAATGCAAGATTCTAGAATATAAGTTTTCATATACAAATATAATAATAATAAATGTCAATTAATAATTATCATATCAAATTTCATGAATAATAATATCATGTTAAACTTTCTAGTGTATTAAACAAGCTATTTGACTAATGATGTAATATTGACAAAAAACTGCACTAAATATAGCTCTCTCTCTATATATATATAAGAAAGATGACGTAGAAAAACTAAAATTGTGCAAGTAGATGTGATTTTAATTGAACTTATTTTTCACCTTATGATATTGTGAAGTTTTTTTTTTTTTATTAACACAAAAACCTTTTTATTTGGGGGGAAAAAAAAAAGATGCATTTGATAGTGCAGTTAAAGCACTAAGTCCTAATAGTGCAGTTAAAGCACTAAGTCCTAGCTCGTTCGTATGGGCCGTTCGTGAAGAATAAAGGGAGAAACGAAGCTCAGCCGTCCGTGAGGAACAAAAGGATGGACGAAGCTCACTCGTCCATTCTTTTGTTAAGGATGGACGAGTAGTAAAGTCTACTCGTCCTTAAACTGGTAGGTATATTCGTCCACCCTCATTAAGGATGGACGAAGATAGTTCGTCCATAGGACGACCCTATCATATCGTAAGCATTGGGGCAACGAAACGATGTCTCCAAGATTTACCATTACAATACACCGGTACAAATAAGATAACTTCCGCGGTGGTTATGGAAGTTATCTCTGAATTCTCTAAAACCTCATGATGGTTGGAGAAATAACCGCTTCAGACGGACACTATATAAAGGTCATTCTACGTGAAGGTAGGCATAAAGATACTTCCAAAAGAAAAATAATCTCTTTATTTTCTAGAATTCCAGATTTACTGACTTTGTCATCGGAGGGTTCTTGACTGGCCCCCCACCGGTCTCCTTTGATTCTTGTTTGTTTTTTCAAAGTTCACTCACCAGATTACCAACGCCCGGAGCTTCCAGTCCACTGATATTCGAGGAACTATCAGTTGGCGTCGTTTGTGGGAAAGCATAAATACTATAGAATCTTTTACGTTTAAATTTCGTCGTTGAATTCTGCAATTTCTTTCTCCGACAAAGGGCTGAAATGGTTCGGACAAGATCGAGGGCCACCAGTCCAGGCCCTCAACAGAGCAGAGATTCCTCTAGTAATCCTCATCGAGACCGTCAATCGGCGCCTGCTATGCAGCCTTCATCAGCCCCACACATGCAATCCATGGTTGCTGCCATGGCAGAACTAACTCGCCAGAATCAAGATTTACGAAGAGAAATTAATCTCAGGAGGCAACGGCATGAAGCCCGTGAAGAGGAGCGAGAACAAAGTCAAGAAGATGAAAGAAATGTTGAACTAGAAAGTTAATCAAGGGGTACCACTTCACGAAGGGTGCCGCATTTGGAAAGGGAGGTGGACCAGATGAGGAAGGCTATGGCTGAGATGAGGGAGAACATGAGGAGGACTAATCCTGTAGAAGATTTGGTTCACAGAACTGATTCACCCTTTACAGCATCTATCAATGACCATCCATTGCAACCAAAGTTCAAGATGCCCTCTTTGGATTCATATGACGGCACGCGTGACCCCTTTGACCATATTGCTACCTTCAAGACTACCATGCATCTTCAAGGGGTTCCGGATGAGATAATGTGTAGAGCATTTCCAACCACCCTCAAAGGGCCTACGAGAGTTTGGTTCAGTAAGATACCCCCCAACTCAGTAAGTTCTTTTAAGGAGCTGAGCAAGTTATTCGTTAATAATTTCATTGGAGGTCAGAGACATAAATGGTCCTCGTCTAGCTTGCTAACCATAGAGCAAGGAGAGAATGAAAGCCTACGTTCCTTCATCACACGCTTCAATAGAGAAGCACTGACCGTGGACGAAGTAGATGACAAGCTGTTGTTGGCTGCCTTCCATAACGGGGTCAATTTTGATTTGTTCATACATAAGCTTTATGAAAAAGAGCCTCAGTCCATGGCCGAACTCATCCACTCAGCCCAAAACTTTATGAACGCAGAAGACGCGATCATAGCTAAGAAAAGGAAGAGAATTGAAAGAATGGAAGCAAATCCCCCTCGTCACCCTGAGCAAGCCCCTCGTCCAAAGAAGGGACGAATGGAAGAAAAGAAAGACCGAGATAATAAGAAAGCAGGTTCGTCAACGCGGAATCAGCAGTATACCCCTTTGAATGTACCACTCGAGCAAGTCCTTATGCAAATTAAGGACGAGCCTTCTTTGAAGTGGCCAGAAAAGATGAAGGGAGATCCCAACAAACGGAATAGAAACAAGTATTGTCGCTTCCACAGGAATCATGGTCATGATACAGACGAATGCTTTGATCTAAAGCAGCAGATTGAAAATCTCATTACACAAGGGAAGTTGAGAAATTTCCTTAGACGAGACCAGAAGGACGAGAAGCATAAGGGGAAAGTGGAGGAATCGTCGCGACCACCGCTTGGAGAGATAAGAGTCATTCTAGGGGGAAATTCAACAGGACAATCGTCCAAATCAAAGAAGGCATACCTAAAAGTAGTGCAGAACGTTCAACTCTCAGGACGATCACCAAGGGCAAGGACCATGGACGACCAAGCAATCACTTTCACGGACGAGGACGCTGAGAGAATCCATCACCCTCATGACGATGCTATTGTCATCACCCTCCTTATTGCTGACTACAAAACTAGAAGGGTGTTAGTCGACAATGGGAGCTCGGCTGATATTTTATATTATCCAGCCTTTCAACAGATGAGGTTGGGACGAGATCAGCTCCATCCAGCAGGTTCTCCTCTAGTGGGATTCGGTGGGACGAAGGTACAACCTGTAGGCACCATTTCTTTACCAGTGACAGTAAAGGCATACCCGCAACAAATCACCAAGGAGGTGAACTTCCTTGTAGTAGATTGTCCGTCCTCTTACAACGCCATAATTGGAAGGCCGACCTTAAACAGTTGGAAGGCGGCCACATCTACCTATCACTTGTCAATAAAGTTCCCAACAGAACATGGAGTGAGGCAAGTACAAGGAGACCAATTGGCAGCAAGAGAGTGTTATCTGGCCATGCTAGCCATGGATGAGCAAAACCAAACTATGAACATTGAATAAAAAAGAATTGTTGTAGAACCCATTGAAGTATTGGAAGATGTTTCCTTAGACGAGAATTACCCAGAAAGGTGTACCAAGGTTGGAGCAGACCTGAGAGATGAAATTAAGAAGGACCTTGTCCATTTCTTGAAGAAAAATGTTGATCTGTTCGCTTGGAGTAACGAAGACATGCCTGGTATAGATCCCAGTGTTATTACACACCGCTTGAACGTAGATCCTTCCTCTAAGCCAGTGCGACAGAAGAAAAAAGTGTTCGCCCCTGAGAGAGATACTGCTATTAAAGACGAAGTACAAAAGCTTTTGGCCGCGAAATTTATACGGGAAGTGTACTACCCCCAATGGTTAGCCAATGTAGTAATGGTGAAAAAGGCGAATGGCAAATGGAGGGTGTGTGTAGACTTTACTGATTTAAATAGGGCTTGCCCCAAGGACAGTTACCCATTACCGCGTATTGACCAACTGGTGGATTCTACTGCGGGCCACAAACTACTAAGTTTTATGGATGCTTTCTCGGGATACAATCAAATAAGGATGGACGAAGCAGACTAAGAGAAGACGTCCTTTGTTACCAGTCAGGGATTATTCTGCTATGAAGTAATGCCCTTTGGTTTGAAAAATGCTGGAGCGACATACCAACGGTTAATTAACCACATGTTTCGTCCACAGATTGGGCGGAATGTGGAGGTCTACGTTGACGACATGCTGGTAAAAAGTCAGGATGACGAAGGACATCTAGACAACCTGAAGGAGACGTTTGACACGCTGAGACAGTACCACATGAAGTTAAACCCAAACAAATGTGCTTTCGGAGTTTCGTCAAGGAAATTCCTCGGATTTATGGTCTCCCATAGAGGAATCGAGGCGAATCCTGATAAAATTCGAGCAATATTAGACATGAAGCCTCCATATAATAATAAAGAAGTCCAGTCCCTCACCGGGCGGGTTGCTGCCCTCAACAGGTTTGTTTCTAAAGCTATTGACAAATGTTTACCGTTTTTCAAGGTTTTAAAGAAAGCATTTGAGTGGACAGACGAGTGTCAGAGAGCCTTTCAAGACTTGAAAACGTATCTCATCACGGCTCTATTGCTGAGTCCGTCCGTGACAGGAGAAGAACTATTTTTATACCTGGCAGTAACCCCCCATGCCGTGAGCTCAGCATTGATAAGAGAGGAAGGGAAAATACAAAAACCGGTGTACTATACAAGTAGAGCACTGAGGGGAGCGGAAGGACGATATCCCCTAATGGAGAAGTTGGCTTTCGCATTAGTGACAGCCTCTAAAAAACTAAGGCATTACTTCCAAGCTCATGTCATCAACGTCATGACAGATCACCCATTCAAGAAGGCAATGAACAGATTGGAAGCTGCAGGATGATTGGTTCAGTGGGCTGTCGAGCTCAGTGAGTTCGACATAAAGTATCAACCTAGGCATGCCATAAAAGCTCAGGCTCTGGTAGACTTTATTGCAGAGTTCACCCCCAGTCATGGCGATGTAAGTAAAAAGGAAGGTAACCAGAAGTGGATCATCCATGTGGATGGATCGTCTACACAGTACGTTGGAGGGATAGGCGTGGTTTTGCAATCCCCAGAAGGGGATAAACTAAAACACAGAGTTCGCCTGCAGTATCAAGCAACCAATAATGAAGTTGAGTATGAGGCTCTTCTCAAAGGGCTAGAATTGGCCAAGTCCGTGGAAGCTAAGTCAATACTTGTCTTGGGAGATTCTCAGCTAATCATGGGCCAAGTGAATGGGATGTATGAGGCTAAGGAAGAACGAATGAGGAAGTACCTTAGCAGGGTTGTGCGACTTATGAGAAAGTTTGAGGAAACTAACTTCGTTCAAATCCCAAGGGAAGAGAACAAAGAAGCAGATACACTAGCAAAAGAAGCTTCGGCGAGTGAAACTACCGACAAGTTTGATGAGATTCAGTACATGCCAAGCGTAGACATCCCAGAAGTACAACAAGTGCAGAGCGAAGAGAATTGGATGGCTCCCATTGTATCGTACCTGAAGGAGGGACGACTTCCAGAAGAAAAAGACAAAGCAAGGAAGCTGAGGGTAAGATCAGCCAGGTACGTTCTTATGGACGAGGTTCTGTATAAAAGAGGCTTTTCCCAGCCTTATCTTCGGTGTCTGGCTCCAAACCAAGCAAACTATGTACTCAGAGAAATTCATGAGGGAGCGTGCAGCAATCACTCAAGAGCCAGGTCACTCGTCCATAAAATCGTCCGTGCAGGATATTACTGGCCAAATATGCAGGCCGATGCTAAGGCCTATGTCAAGGTCTGCGATCAATGCTAACAGTTCAGTAATATCCCCAGGCAACCATCAGAGTACCTAACCCCAATGACGGCCCCATGGCCCTTCGCGCAATGGGGACTTGACATCCTGGGCCCTTTCCCAACAGGTGTAAGGCAAATGAAGTTTCTTGTAGTTGGTATCGATTATTTCACCAAATGGGTAGAAGCAAAACCCTTAACTAATATCACACAACAAAATATCAAGAACTTTATGTGGAAGAACATTGTATGCAGGTTTGGCGTCCCCAAGGTGCTGGTATCCGATAACAGATGACAATTTGATAATGCACTTTTCAGGGATTTTTGCATACACTTTGGAATTCAGAATCACTATTCCTCGCCCGCCCACCCACAAGCAAATGGACAAGCTGAAATTGCAAACCGATCCTTGTTAAAAATAATCAAGACTCGGCTTGAGGGAGCAAAGGGAGTATGACCAGATGAAGTACCAGGAGTTCTGTGGGCATATAGGACGATAGTAAGAACTCCTACAGGAGAAACTCCTTTCAAGCTAGCCTATGGAAGTGAAGCCGTCATACCTGCAGAGGTGCACATGGCTAATCACAGGGTGATGACATACCAAGATAAAGATAATGAAGAGTAACTTCGTTTGAGCCTCGATCTAATAGACGAGGTAAGGACAGGTGCAGAGCAAAGGACAGCCAAGTACAAGAACCTCATGGCTAGGCAACATGACGCAATGGTAAAACCAAGGCGATTCAACATAGGCGATCTCATCCTAAAGAGGATTTCCTTGGCAACCAACAACCCAGCTCATGGGAAATTGGGACCAAATTAGGAAGGCCCCTACAAAGTGATCAACTGTAAAAGGCAAGGATCCTACTACTTGGAGGCCTTAGATGGGAGGAAACTGGAACATCCTTAGAATGTTGAACACCTAAGGAGGTATTACCAGTGAAATGCAGGCCCGGGTGAACTTCATGGACGACAGTTATCCTGAACGAGATCAACTTTAATTAGGTTTACTTTTTTTGTATATATAAATAGTTTGTTTTTATGTGTGGTTATGGACAAAGTTATGGATTTGCTTGTATTTGTTTAACTCCTAAAGGCACTAGCTCATAAGCATGTGCCTCGTCTGTGAACAATATATATATATATATATATGCAATGTACATAGTATTGTGTGAATCCTTGATTTCCATACTACTGTTCAAATTAAACCATGAGAAGGCCGAAAAGCCAAAGACGAGAAAATTCACTAGGACGAGGTGATGTAACGTCAGTTAAGCTTTCCTAAGGGGAAAAGCAAAATCAAGGCACTCTTGTCCAAATAATTGGATGAAGCATTGCCTATGCCTACAAGTCACGAAAGCTCGTCCAAATAATTGGACGAAGCATTGCCTATGCCTACAAGTCAAAAGCCCCTAGACATACTCGTCCATATAATGAACGAGGTAAGGAGTATTACCCGTTCTACCATGGACGAGAAAATGCATGGACGAATGTTCTTTAAGGCACTAAAGCATTGGCTCATGGACGAGCTAAGAGCGAGATTTTATCCTCGTTGGACATGAGAATCAGCCACGTCTAAAGACGAGTAAAGCTGGTAATTGCCATTCTACACAACGAATTACACTTAGTGGAATTCCAATTGAAAATGGTAAAACTATATAAAAAAAAAATTTTAGGTAAGTGAATAAATGCAAAAGTAAAAGACCTCGTCCATATGTAAAGAGGAACAACATTCATTTAGTTGTTTAAGGGCGGACGACCTACGTCCTAACACCCTTTACAATTACTGTTTAAGAATTCGTCCCAAAACCATGGACGAGATAATTGTATTTAAGATACATCAAAAAGGTCCTAAACAAGGGACCAAATGGATAATAAAATAGAGAAAAAAACAAGGTAAACATTTTCTAAGACGAAGGGGCGTCCACATTAGAGCCGTCCTAAGGGGGCAATGTGCTTACATCGTCTTCAATGTTAACGTCCTCGGAGTTAGTCTGGAGAAGGGAGCTTGTAGCAGCATTTAAGTTCAGTTTAATGAAGCTAAAGTCCACCTCAGGAAAGTTTTCAGTAGCGTCCATCCTGAAATCCTCAAAGCCCGCTGCGTAGTTGCTGTCCAGTAAGTCCTTAAAGTCTTGGACGACTGAAATTCAGCAACTGCATTTTCCTTAGCCTTAGAGAGAAGGGTACTCAAATTGTTGTTCTTCTTCTTTAATTCCTCAAGACGAGCATCCTTCTCAATGGCATCAGCTTTCAGCTCCTCGACTTGGCTCTGCAACTCCTTAACTTCTCCCTTGGCCTTGGATGCCACCTCTGCCCACTTCTTACTGTCATCCCTCACCTCCTGGATCCTCTTCTCCAGCAAGATCCTCGTCTTATCCAGCTCTGTAGCTTGCCTGGACGCAGCAATGAACTTTGACATTCCCTATAAAAACGATGGACGAGAAGTGGTCAGACGAGGGAAATAAAAAAAAAAATTAAAAAAAAAATAAAAATAAAAAAAAAGAGAAGGAAAAGTGAAAACACATACCTTGAAAAAATCATGAACACCAGAATGTTAAAAGTCTTTCAAGGACATGTCATAGCACACAACTATGTCCTCCTCCAACACAGCTTTCTAGAAACGTTCCCAAGCCACGTCTTCATTCTCAATGAGGTTCATTGGAGCACGTTGAGGCTGGGACGAGGTAGGCCCAGTAGCCTTGGACGAGGGGGATTTGGACGGAATGGTTTCGGTTGGAATGGACAAATCCACATCAAAGATCTGGAGGGACGGCTGAAGTGAAGGAACATTTGTCTGAACGACTCCCACCTTGGACGAGCCCTGCCTGGCCTTCTTACCTCGACGACTGGGAAGATTTCCTAAGTCAAGGTTCCTTGATAGTGATTTCCGCTTCTCCCCAGCAACAGGCTGGCTCCCCTCGTCCACAGTTTCTTTACCCTTGTTTTCCTTTAAAGTCGCCATTCCTGAAAAGCAATCAAAGTTGAACACACACACACACACACACATATATATATATATATATATTAAAAAAAAAAAAAAAAAAAAAAACGACTGTTTTATTAAGTACAAACTTACGTCTACGGATTGTAACCTCGTGTGCGATAGCCTCGTCGGTTGGCTCTAGACTAAGTCTCCACCTGGTAAGACGTCTAAGGGTAACCAAAGAATGAAAGTCCCTTTCTACGTGCAAACGAGCTCTATGGACGCGGTCACGGTAAAGCTTGCTCAAGGTAGGACGTCCAGCACCTGTACAATAAACAAGTACAGGTTAAGAACATGCATAAAAAAATGATGGATGAAATGAAAATGAATGATGAGAGACGAGAAATAAGAGAGGGCATACCTTCAGGACGAAGGTTCCCCAAGTCCCCGGTATAAGGGGGAAAAGGATCTCTACCCACGTCCACGGGATTTCCAGCCCAAAAACCGAAGACGAAGATAAACTTCGTCTTCCAGTTTCTGTCAGACGAGGGTAAAGATTTTATTAACCTACAGTTTGCGCCCCTAGCTGTAAATTGGTAGAAACCCAAGGATTGGCTAATTTCCAAGAGGTTTATAACATAAGAGAAACTCGTCCACAGTGAGAGGACGACTCTCCCCAAAAACTTCTCTCCACAAGATCTGCATAGAAATGACCAACCTCCATGCATTGGGATTGAATTGACACACAGCTAAGCCTAACTTTGTGAGCAGTTCCCTAGTGAAAGCATTCAAAGGTAATCTCAGCCCACCTAGAAAATAGGCTTCATAGACACCAACCCCAAAATGAGGATTACAGCACCATTCTCCACGGACGGCCAACCTAGGGTTAAGCTCGTCCGGAATTTGGTACCACTTCCTCAAATTAGTCAGCCTCTGTTCGTCAGTTTTAGATTGGACACCAACCGCACAACTGTAAACAGTCTCTTCCTCGTCCAAAGGGTTAGACGAGGGAATACTCGTCGAGGTGCCAGCTTGAAGCCTAGAGGCTGTCCTCTCCCTAAGTTGTTCGCGAATGACTTCTATAGGAAATCCAAGGACGCCAGAAATATATTCCTCGTCCGTGGTATTTCCCTTACTACTATTATCAGAGCTATCACTAGAACCACTATAACTAGTGGAATCGTGATACTCGTCTATAGCTTGATCTAAACTATTACCAAACGAGGAATTCACATCTGAAGACATTCTAGGGAAAGCTGTAAGGAAAACCTAAAAATTAGAGGGAAGAGAATACCTGGCTCTAGATGAAAGAGGACTAAGGGCGCGGAAACTTCTAGACAAGGCTCTAGACGAGGAAGGTCAGAGAAGAAAATTTGGGAAATGTAGAGGGTATCAGAGTGATTCCACTATTTATAGGGAGTGGATTATAACCTCGGAAATGGCACCACCAAACAAAAGCAGCCACGTGGCAAGTGTCTCAAAAAAATGAACCAACGCGACTGATCACCGATGAAACTGTGACATGTGGCATATTTGGTCTTGCCTAACACGTTGTACTTTCTCGGACGACCCACGGACTGGAAGGCAACTGATAGTGCAATTAAAGCACTAAGTCCTAATAGTGCAGTTAAAGCACTAAGTCCTAGCTCATCGTATGGGCCGTCCGTGAAGAATAAAGGGAGAAACGAAGCTCAGCCGTCCGTGAGGAACAAAAGGATGGACGAAGCTCACTCGTCCATTCTTTTGTTAAGGATGGACGAGTAGTAAAGTCTACTCGTCCTTAAACTGGTAGGTATATTCGTCCACCCTCATTAAGGATGGACGAAGATAGTTCGTCCATAGGACGACCTTATCATATCGTAAGCATTGGAGCAACGGAACGATGTCTCCAAGATTTACCATTACGATACACCTGTACAAATAAGATAACTTCCGCGGTGGTTATGGAAGTTATCTCTGAATTCTCTAAAACCTTATGATGGTTGGAGAAATAACCGCTTCAGACAGACACTATATAAAGGTCATTCTACGTGAAGGTAGGCATAAAGATACTTCCAAAAGAAAAATAATCTCTTTATTTTCTGGAATTCCAGATTTACTGACTTTGTCATCGAAGGGTTCTTGACCGGCCCCCCACCGGTCTCCTTTGATTCTTGTTTGTTTTTTCAGAGTTCACTCACCAGATTACCAACGCCCGGAGCTTTCAGTCCACTGATATTCGAGGAACTATCAGCATTAATAACCAAAAAGGTTATAGCATTATTTGATAGGAGAAATTGTTCACTTCCTTTCATAAGGTGTAATTTGTGGGTTAAGGCTCCATTATCCATATGACAGTTTAGTTATAATATTGTTAGTTTTTTTTTTTATGGGAACATTTTTTGTTTCATTGAATGTTTATTTCGTTGTAAAGCTTTGATCAAACTCTTTTTTTTTATTGCTTTCAAAAAAAAAAAAAAAAAAACTCTTTTTTTTTTATCAAACTCTTAAAAGTTAAAACATTGTATAATAACCGGAAAACACAAAAAACTTTGACAACGGATTACACTAAACGTATGTCTGGCATTGTCTTAAAAAACCAGTTTTTTTTACTATTTAACTTATTTTTATTACTATTCAATTTATTTTTGCTACTATTTATGGGTCTTTATATTTTTTGGTACTATTCATGGATCACACTGTACTATTTCAACTTCTTTTTAGTTTTATCTACAGTACTTTTAGTAAAAAGTTTTCACTTTCTTTTTTTTTTTTTTTTTTTGGTAAAAAAAAAGGGGGCCTTTATAGTTATATTACTCCTCCGGGCAAGGCGCCACGTGGCAGTGGTTCATGGCTTCACGTGTGTGGGGAGTTACCCCACTAAGGATGCCCACCAACGGACTCCTGCGGGCAGTGGGACTCGAACTTAGGTGTGGTGCACGAAGCGCCCGAGCCTTACCCACTCAGCCAAGCCCCCGTTGACAAAAGTTTTCACTTTCAGTTAAATAAATTGTTCCCAAACAGACACTAAAAACATTTTCAAAGAATACAACAGTATTTCCCTTTTCTTTTTTCTTTTTTCTTTTTTTAAATTTCCTTTTTGGAATAATCTAGTATAGTGGAAATGAGAGTGAAACATAAGATGAAAGAGATTTATATCTTTTAGCTTTTGATTAATTTTCTTTAGCTTTGGATTAGTTTCCTTTAGCTTTTAGGGTTTTTTTATAAATAAAATAGAGGTAAATTGCAAATTGCACCCCTAAAGTTTGGGGGTATTTGGATTTTACGCCTTGAAGTTTCAGAACTTAGATTTACCCTCTGAAGTTTGAGAATATTTGGATTTTACACCATAATATTTCAAAATTTGAATTTTACCCCTCCTAAATTTTAGGAGTATTTGGATATTACACTCCTAAAGTTTGGGGTGTTAAGATTTTATACCTAAAGTTTCAAAATTTTGGGTGTAAAATCCAAACACCCCCCAAATTTTATGAGGTAAAATCCAAATTTTGAAATATCAAGATCTAAAATCCAAATATCCCCAAACTTCAGAGGATAAATTCCAAATTTTCGAATTTTAGGGTGTAAAATCCAAAAACCCCCCCTAAACTTTAAGAGTATAATTTGCAATTTACCCAATAAAATATTAAAAATTATTTTTCCATCTGGTCCAGTCCGGTCCGGACCGGGACCAAAAACAGAATTTTTTTATTAAAAAAAAAAAAAAAAATAGGACCGGTCTGTACGGGTTTGTTTCTTACAGGCAGTTCCAGAAGAACCAAAACTCACTTGCTCCTTACTTTAAAACCTTTCCAAGCTCCCACCGTTTCCAGGTCAGACCCCTCTCTATCTCTCTGCTTCAATATGTGTAGAAATCTTTTGGGCTTTGTAAAATGCTTCTTTTTTTTTCTTTTCTTTTTTGAGTTTGATTTCTATAGCTACTTATCTTGATTTCTAGGGTTTTCTCTCTACTATTTCTCTGCTTTATATTGTAGCAACCCGAAACGGTTAAAACCCAATTCCTTAAATTTAATTCAGTTTTAATGTCTGGGACTAATTTTGAAAATGGTGGACTAGTTGGTGGTTTGGTTTTGTTGGGATTTGCCTTTAGTTGCTCTTTTATGAATCATATATGTGCATAGCGAAAAAATTCGAGTTTTATCGTAATTGGCTTTAGTATTTGCTTATTTGTAATTTATGTGGCAGTACATTGGAATAGTTACTGATAATGTTTTTATCAATTTAAGCGTTACTCATGTGATTAAGGATGGGTTTGTTTGAATTGATGATTATAAGTGCTCTGCTCAATTGGTTTGGTTTAGTTCAATTTTCGACTATTTGAATAATATAGTCATAGTCGACTAGTGGATTTCTTGTTAGTATCTAAGATGAGATTCCAAAAACCAAGTTGAACAATATAATCATATCCATCTAATATCATAATATGATAATCCCGATTTTTTTTATTTTTTTTATTTATAATACATGACGGTATAGTTTATAAAGATTTTCCATTATAGGCATGGGCATTGAACTCCATGTTAATATCCTTTCCTGATTTCATTTCCTTATGAAATTTGAATAGAGAATTCAACATTTTGTAGAATCTCTAGTTTCTGTAAACAGTGTGAGTCTTTTATTTGACAACATTGCTTCTATCATTAGAGTTCAAGCCAAGAAATTTATTTCTGGATTTCCATTGGTAGAAGTTTCTTATATTAATCTAAGCAGTATGCATAATGCACATCTAAGTTTGTAACTTGTGTGCGCATTTGTTAAGTTAGTGCAGAAGATTAGAGGAAGAGAGGAGCTCGAGCTCTGCACCGGTGATGGTGGAAGTATGGTGGTCCCTATTGGGGGCTGCCATCCCAGCTGTTATTGCAGGGCAAGCTTTTAGAATGAAGAAAAGGCATGCTGAAGAGCAGAGGCTAAACAGTGCCAGGGGGAGGGAGAAGAGCTCTGATGACATTTTTGTTTGCGAAAGGGTATGTACATCAAAGAGAATGTTAAAGAAGGTAGGTTCCTTCTCAAAGGACCCAATTCCTGATACCTGTGTTACTGTATGCGGTGTATCTGAGCTTGATGCGTGCGCTGATGCCTGTGCTCGCACTGTTTGTGTTAATCAACATCAAGTGCCTAATTGGAATGACGTCTGCTTAAGGAGATGCCAGAGTGAATGTCTGAAACTCTCTGATTCCCGTTCTTCTTAGTGCATTTTTTTCCCCTCATTTAGACAGTAAAATTTGTATAAGCTGAGTTGGTATCATAGTGATGGTTGATTCACTTTCTGGAATGTATTATGTGACTCTGAATGTTTTAGTTTACAACCAATTTTAAGCTCCATGAGCTAAAATATTTTGCAGGATTGCCTCAATTCTTATGTTGGGGAACCTGGTGATTGTTAATTCTTTGAATGGTCATTTACTTCTAAACTTTGTTTAAATCAGCATTTGTTGAAGGCACCATTTGCATGTAGGTGCTGTATGTTTATGTCTGAGGTTAAAAATGTTGCAGATGTAGGTGCTTTTCAAAGTCATTACACATATCTGCGTTTGACTTAGCTTTCATGCTGTTTCTGTTAAACCTAATTTACACTCTCTACCTGTCCAATACTCTGTACCTTGATCTGCCAATGAGTTTTGGATCAATTGGCACTTATTCCTCCCATAAGAGTGATTGGAGGGTGAAGTCAAAAACTCAGTGGGTGCATATGTAACTTACCAATAAAAAGTGCCTACTACATTGTTAAAATTTTCTTTGTGGCATGTAGTTTTATATCTAGGACCAAATCTGGCTTGTGTCATTGTTGTTTGGATCCAAGAAAGACTATCTCTCTGCCTGTTCAATGTCTGTTTACCTTGGTCGCATATCATTCTGTTATTTACTACTGTACAAATATGCTTGGTGTGGTTCTACTTAAATAAGCCCAGGGTACAGCTAAAGGTGGAGAGTATGAGTACCACATCTAAGTATGCAATAGTCACATAAAGGTATAAGTGACATAGTAGCATACTCACATGACACATAAGAGAATTACCCGTAACTCATTTTCATCTGTGATAAGTTTCTAGCAATTCTTGAATTTGTGCATTTATGGTGATGTATTTTGGTTGTGCTTGAATGGTAGGCAACCTAAGAAGCTCTCTGAAGTAACATTCTTTGCCCACACTTTCCCCCCTCTTCCTTTGGTAATGGAGTAACTCAAGTCCAATGATCATAATCTGAAATAGTTTTGTTAATATTAAGGTGAATGCTTGGTTAGAGCACCTTGCATTTTGGCCCCCCTTATGAAGGATAAAAGTGGAGAACAATTTTCTCTTAATCCTTCCATGTGAGGATGTAAAGCAGTAGTTCTCTTCTGCAACTGATACCACTATCTTAAGTTAGACATTGAGGCATTTACAGAATTTTGTTGAGAATGTAGATGCAGATTGGGCATACCTATTAAGCCCATGCCTGCAATAATGTCTTGAAATCATTGCCCTTGATATCATTAAAATAAAGGGAATATAGATCATAAGAGTTTACAGTGAAACGTTGATTCTTAAACAAAACAAATTATCTCACTATTAAACAACAAAATTGATTAAAGGTCTGCATTAGACTCATCTTTATCAGATGTAATACTCTCCTTCACCTTCTCTTTCGTCTTGTGCATCACTTCTCCCACCACTTTAGCTGCCGATTTAGCAGATTCTTCCACTGTATGTTTGCTTGTTCCAAAACTATTTTCAGCCGCCTCTTTCATCTTTCCTCTGGCGTTGCTATCCTCAGGATTGGCTTCATCCTTGCCCCTGAAACTGCACCAAAAATTTTAAACTAAAACTTATGAATTTAGAACAAAAAAAATAATGTATGATGAAAAATAAACAATTGGGGGTGTCTATGAAATCAATAAACTCACTCAAGATTTGGAGGGGAAATTTGCAAGTGCACTTGTTTTATAATAGCTTTGATTTTGTTCCAAGAACTTTCATGGGACTGTTTCATTATAGAAATTGCATCTGTCACTATCTTTGCAATAGAGGGTTTCTCCTCCTGGTTTTGGGCATAGTGTTGTCCTCCTTCTCCAATGGTTGGGAGAATTTGAAGAGCAATAAAAATGAACCAAAAAAGAAATAGTATAGTGCTTCTGGTAGATCTATCCATGCTGATAAATTTGAAGGAAAAAAATAGAGAGAAGGGATTCAGGATGATTTTACTATTGGTAAGGTGGTTTGCAAAATGAAAACACTTCCCATTTACATGCAAGCTAACGTGGGGTTAGCATCTTACATGTAGGTGTTCACGTTTGAACTGTTCAAAAGTGATTTGAGCTAGGTATGAAAGAATAGAAATTATAGAATACAATAGTGCTGTAAAATTAATACTTACAGGAATCACATTTTGTTTTGGTCGTTAAAAATGGAACTTATATGTCTAGTAGATGATCAAGTGGTGTATAGTAACTATCTACCCAAAAAAAAACAAGTGAAAACATTCCATTTGATCCCAAAATTTTGGATCAAGATCTATTTTAGTCCACAAATTTTGAAAAAAAAAATGTAAAAATATAAGTTAGTTCTTCCGTAGATTTGCCATTGTAATAAAGCGCCACATCATTTTATTTAATTTTTCCATATAATAATTGTAATTGCAAGGATATCGAAAGTAAGGGTAGCAATTCGTGTTAGTGGGGGGTTCGTGTTGTGTCGAGCCATGAATATTCGGCTATATGAGTTAACTTGAACCCAACCTGAATAGTAAACGTGTCAAAAATCCTCAACCCTAACACAACCTGTTTATTAAACAGGTTGACCCGGCATGACACATTTAACCCGTTTAATTAACAAGTCATGCAAATATCAATATAAATTACCTGTCTAATAACTTGTTTGGTTGATAGGTCATACCTGACCTAAAAAACCTGTTATCAATTTCATATATCTAAAATTAAAATAAAATTACAACCATAAATATAGTAATAAACATATAATTACAACCATAAATTAAGCAATAATAATAACAAAAACTAATATATTTATAAGCTAAACGGGTCAGACGAGTTAAACGGGTTCTCATGTTGAATACTAATATGACCCGTTTATTAAACAAGTCAACCGTGTCAACCCGAATATAACCCGAACTCGATTAGCCTCAACCCATGACTTATTTATAAATGGGTTAATCATGTTGGATCCGTAGATCATGCCAGATTTTACCACTCATAATTGAAAGCCTAACTTGGTTCCTTAAATCCAAAGGTATATTTCTTTCCCCCACCCAAAATATATAAATATATTTGAAAAAGAAAGAAGTGGTGTATTTAAATCAAGTGATCACTGACATATTAACTTATATATATATATATATATATATAGATAATTTGATTGTAAAGATATATTTGAACCATTTATGTCTTCATTTAATATATGAAGATGTATCAATTGAGTTATAATACTCATGATACATATTAACTTTTTAAGCATTATTGCCATTAAGTTTTAATGAAAAACTTTAAAATTGTTCAATATTGTTTGAGCTTCAAGTTCAAGCTTTATTATGACCTATCGTTTATTTATTTTTAGTCCAATTTTAGCCGATTCTCAAGTCTAGTCAAGCGTTCTCACTTTTAATAAACATTGTGGGTTCTAATTAACTCAATTTATAAAGTTTCTAATTGTTGAATAAGATACCTAAGGTTCAATCCTCGCTTACATCAAAAAAATCAATTAATGTCTTTATCTAATGATAAAAAGTACAAACATTAGAAGCAGATACTATAGTTTTTTTTTTTTTTTCTTTTTTTTTTTTTTGAGAAAGAAGTTGATACTATAGGTTGAAACTCTATAAATTAAAAAAAATATATATATATATATATATATTGTAAGGACTCAATTTGTAATGAACCCTTAACAATAAAATTTGTAGAGAAGTGGGTATATGGATTTGGCATCACCGAAGTGAACAACGGTTAATTTGGTGTTTACGATATGTAATAGATGACAAGAAATTAATAAGAATCTCATCAAATGAATTTGGTTAAGTATTTTTGTAGGTAATAATCATCACTTTGGCTATCTAACTAAAGTGCCTGTTTGTCCTCGGACTAGGCCGAGGATCTATTTTTCTTAGAGTTTTTCCTCCCCTTTTTTGGTGGGAGTCCTCTTGGTTATATAGTATTGCTTTAGTTAATCTCAGTCGTCCATCTGTCGGTTATTCGGTCACTCTAGATGAGAGTTTGTCCCATCATCTGTTTTTGTAGACTTTACGTTAGTTCTCAGCCGTCTTTGCAGGCTTTTCTATTAGTCGGAGTAATCGAGGCAATTGGGTTCGTTGGTCACATCATCATTAAAGCGGTCGGAATGTTGGTGGGATATTTTCGATGGATGGAGGATATTTCCCTTTAGTGATGTCGGTGTGCCGAGGACAGGTCATTCTCAGTTTAGGCCTTGGATGTTGTGGGCTCTTTCCCGTTGTCCTCGGCCTCAGCACTATCCTCGGCGCGGGCCTTGGGCCGCGCGTAGTGGGCCAGCGTGGTTAATGTAATAGGGCCCCACAATAGCCCCTCAAAATTCTGCTGCACGTCCCCTTGGGCGGGGAGGAGGATTTTGATTATCTCGACGCGTTTTCTCGGCCTGTTGTGTTCTATCTTATCGTCAGTTTTTATCACTACTTCGGTTGTTTTTGCAGCTTTCTTTTTGTGCAAAATGTCGTCCGAGGATGGTTAGGCTTGGGTTGTTTGTGCTATAGCATTCAATTTCTCATGGTTTTTGTCCCTGATGGGGCTCGTTCACTTGGTGCTTGAAAGGGAGTTGGCTTCGCCTTAGCTTTGAACTCATGATCCGTATAGGAGCCTTGGCCTCATTCAGCATTCGTATTCCCATTTTTGAATCATACCTAATTTTCTCATTTTTGAATCATCTGAAGTATCTGGTTTCACCTTGAGGCTCGGGTCCGAGGACCATGCAAGGCCTTGGTTTTGTCCAGTACCTAGTTTTCTCTTTTTTGAATCATCTGAAGTATCTGGTTTCACCTTGAGGCTCGGGTCCGAGGACCATGCAAGGTCTTGGTTCTGTCCAGTACCTAGTTTTCTCATTTTTGAATCATCTGAAGTATCTGGTTTCACCTTGAGGCTCAGGTCCGAGGACCATGCAAGGCCTTGATTCTGTCTCGTACCTAGTTTTCTCATTTTTGAATCATCTGAAGTATCTGGTTTCACCTTGAGGCTCGGGTCCGAGGACCATGCAAGGCCTTAGTTCTGTCCAGTACCTAGTTTTTTGAATCATCTGAAGTATCTGGTTTCACCTTGAGGCTCGGGTCCGAGGACCATGCAAGGCCTTGGTTCTGTCCAGTACCTAGTTTTCTCATTTTTGAATCATCTGAAGTATCTGGTTTCACCTTGAGGCTCGGGTCCGAGGACCATGCAAGGCCTTGGTTCTGTCCAGTACCTAGTTTTTTGAATCATCTGAAGTATCTGGTTTCACCTTGAGGTTCGGGTCCGAGGACCATACAAGGCCTTGGTTCTGTCCAGTACCTAGTTTTCTCATTTTATTCGTTTATTTTAGCTATTTATCCGTAGCCGTTTGGTTCTTTATTGCTATAGTTTACAATAAGCCATAGATAATTACACTTTTCAAGCAGAAATAATAATAAATACAAGCTGGAGTTGGTGAAGGATAAGACCCTGCCGTGTTCTGCCTCTTCGTTTTGATGGGACTCTTCTGATTACGAGGCGTCTCTTGGGTTGTCCAGGTAACGTGTTCTGATGCTTCGGTGCCTACTCATTTAATGAGGCGCCTCCTCATTAATGCTAGCCGTGGATCTACGAGGATCTAACGGTTGTTAGGCCCTTTGGAATTTGGGGCAGAATAATGGTCTCCGGAAATCGCTCCCTGGGATTTATTGTGGATTGGCCCTCATTAATATTCCACCTTCTATATAAGGCGTTTCTAGGGCAGCCTTCTCCTTCACACTTTGACAAACCTCCATCTTACACTTCCCCAAAAATATTACTCAAAAGGGTTCTCCCCAATATCGCCGCTTGAGCCCCTTCGAATGAGCTGGCCCTTAGAGAGGGCGATCTCGAGGGGGCACAGCCCCTACCAGGAGCCGAGGATGACATTCCAACCCTGGCCGCTACGCTGGGATGGGTGGATTGGAGATCTAGAGATTCTCCTTCTTTTCAACCTAACCGGAGACAGAGCCCTCCTCGCCGCCTGGAGGAGGATCCGGAGAGAACGTAACCTCCCTCTCTTGGGTCTGGGTTCTTGACCCCCCAAGCCGGCTGCCTAGAGGGTGGGAGGGGAACCAGGCGGAACCTAAAAGCGGAACCGTCCTGTGCCTCGGCCTCTTCCGCCTTATAGGTTGCCTTCCTTCCTTCTAATCCTTCTTCTCTCTTCTCCTTCCTCTTCTCTTGCTTCACCTCTTTTCCATCTTCTGATCTTCAGCCAGCTTTGCTTTCTACTTATTTGTTCTTCATCTCTTCTTCCGTTTCTTTTCTCTTTCTTTTCTTTTGCTCCTCAACCAGCTTTGCTTTCTACCCTTTGCTCCCCTGCCGGTTTTATCAAGCGTCTGCCTTTGTAGTTAGCTTTAGAACAAGCCCCTTGGGCTTTACTTGTAAAAGATGTAATTTTTCTTCAAGTATGAATAAAAGAAGTAGACCTATTTTGTATTATTTATTTCTTTGTTTCTTTTTTATATTTTCGTTTCTGGTAGTTATATATCTTCGAATGAATGTTGCCACTACAAACCGTGTTGGTCTTGACTGATGATTTTTCATTTACACTAATCGTTGCACTTGCTAGCGCACAACTCCGCCCCACGGTGGGCGCCAATTGTAAGGACTCAATTTGTAATGAACCCTTAACAATAAAATTTGTAGAGAAGTGGGTATATGGATTTGGCATCATCGAAGTGAACAACGGTTAATTTGGTGTTTACGATATGTAATAGATGACAAGAAATTAATAAGAATCTCATCAAATGAATTTGGTTAAGTATTTTTGTAAGGAATGATCATCACTTTGGCTATGTAACTAAAGTGCCTGTTTGTCCTCGGACTAGGCCGAGGATCTATTTTTCTTAGAGTTTTTCCTCCCCTTTTTTGGTGGGAGTCCTCTTGGTCATATAGTATTGCTTTAGTTAATCTCAGTCGTCCATCTGTCGGTTATTCGGTCACTCTAGATGAGAGTTTGTCCCATCATCTATTTTTGTAGACTTTACGTTAGTTCTCAGCCGTCTTTGCAGGCTTTTCTATTAGTCGGAGTAATCGAGGCAATTGGGTTCGTTGGTCACATCATCATTAAAGCGGTCAGAATGTTGGTGGGATATTTTCGATGGATGGAAAATATTTCCCTTTAGTGATGTCGGTGTGCCGAGGACAGGTCATTCTCGGTTTAGGCCTTGGATGTTGTGGGCTCTTTCCCGTTGTCCTCGGCCTCAGCACTATCCTCGGGGCTGCGCGTAGTGGGCCAGCGTGGTTAATGTAATAGGGCCCCACATATATATATACCTATACACCCATTAATGTGTTTGAGGATAGATATATTTTGGGATTAATTGTTAAAATAATATAAATAAATTATTCTTTTTTTCCCCTTCATATGGTTATCAAAAGCATTATCTATCCTCAAAAGCATTAAAAAATAGTTGTAAAGTTTTTAATATGAATAAAATTTAGTGAACAAAGTTGTAATATTCATGTGTATTTTTATCACATGACTCATTAAAATTATTTAAATATCATATCTCAAAATTTGTATTTATGCCATGCACTAGCCAATGAACACACCACTCAATCGAGTGGGTCAAATATATTGATTTTTTTTTTTTTTTATAATTTCTATTGGGCAAAGTTAATGAATATTGTAATAGTATTGATATAGGATTTTTTAAAAAAAAATTTCATGGGAAAAGAAAATAATAATTGTTTTTTTTTTTTTTTACTCTTTATATTTCTCATAAAAATTATGTTAAAATTTTGTTAAAATTATTTATTAATAATTATTCTAAAAACGCTGTTAATATGGCCCAATTTTTTTTTTTTTTTTTTTTTTTTTTTTTTTTTATGGATAAGAATATGGCCCAAATTTTATTTTATAAAAATTTCTCTTTATTATAAGGATATTGATCCTAGATCTCTTTAACATAAGGATAAAAATTGCCCTTTACCGAGTTGAGCTTGGAACACACCAAATAAATTGATTTTAATTATACCCATTACCCACCGCCCAGATATATATATATATATATTTTTTTATACAACCGCCGAGATAATTTAAACCGAGTGTGATTCGGACTTTTTAACTCAGGAAGACTCCTATATATATCGACAGGACAGGCAGACTTATTCACAGTTCCATCACAGAAACCCAAACCCAAACCCTCCAAATAAAATTACGCATTGGTTTTTCTCAATAATATGTCTGGGGAAGAAGAAGAAAATGCCGCTGAGCTCAAAATCGGAGACGGTAACTCTCTCTCTCTCTCTTAGGGTTTCTGTTAACTGCATCCGAATTCAACACGCTTGTCGTGTTTTCGCTTAATTCTTGTACTTCCGGATTTCGGAGTAGGAATTGGCTGTTGGCTTGGCTATTTGAAGTTGATCATCATCTAGCGTTTGAATTCATTGTTCAGATTGAAAAAAATATTACAAATTTAAAGTTTTTTTTGTTTTTTTTTTTTAATAATGAAAGTAGATAATGAATTCTAGAAGCTACATTCATCGAATTATTGTTTGGTTACTTGCAATAAATCAGTGTTAGCAATCAATACGTGTTATGATGGCTGTAAAAATTCCAAACGCACTACCAATTTTACTAACCTAGCAATCAATGTGTCCAAATCAGTTTGTGTTTAAAGTCGAACGCATTAGTTTGTAAGGTTTATACAATAAAATTTGTTATACTCCTAGCAGCACTTTAATCATATTAAGTGCAGCAAATTCGAGATGCTTTGCTCTTTTTTTGATAACTAGGGAACCTTTCTAAAGAAGAGCCCTTTGGACTCAGCTCTAGCTAGTAGAACCTACTGGTGACTAACCCCACCTGCTAGAACCAATTGCCAGGGGGCATTCACCCCTGACGGGCTATGCAGTTTATGCTCATGCCCGTGAGCAGAGTTGCTTCGATTTCTTATTTTTGTGTTTTAGGATTTCTAACTAGGAATTGGTGTTTGGAAGACAATATGTGGTTGCCAATTCAATAAGCTGATGATCTCTGTGTGTGCGTGTGTGTGAGAGAGAGTTGCTATTTTTACTTTTTTTCCACTGATAAATATTCCTCTCTGTATCTCTTTCCAGAGTTTTTGAAGGCCAAGTGTTTAATGAATTGTGAAGTTGCTTTGATTCTTGAACATAAGTATGAGCAGCTTCAGCAGATGTCTGAGGATCCAATGAATCAAGTTTCTCAGTGAGTTCTTTAGAAGCACATTTTTTTTTATATATATACTCTGCTGCTCTAATTGCATATTCACGTGTCTTTCTTTTCTTTGTCTTATGTGTGCTGATGTTTACTTAACTCTGATTTTTCTGGCTTTTGTACTTCATTGTGTAATCTGAACCATGATTCCTTCCTGAGCAGTGTGTAATCTATCACCAGGATATCATTTACCGCGTCACTTGCATAATCTTCCCCTTGTTGGACTTAAGCTACATGCTATGTAGTGCAAGTTGGATAAATGAGTTGTTGGGAACTGGAATACAACAGTGCCTGTGCTTCACTTTGTTTAACATATTAGAATTTCTGCCTTTAAGATGTGTTTAGACACAAAGTTTATGCCTCATCTGATTTGGACAGTTCTTGTTTTAGAGTTTTTTTTCCCTTTTAATTTTTTCTCATCTTTCCAGTATTTTACTTAATGAGTGTTTTTCCGAATCTCTACCACACTGTATCTAGGAGTATAGAGTCAGGTCTATAACTTTTTTTTTATCAGTAAAATGTTTTATTTAAGTGGAGTCAGGTCTATTACTGAACCCTTTCATATGCTCTTTCCTCCCGGTTGAGTGTTACCATCTTTGTGTATATGTACATTTTTTCTAATTAACTGGCTTTAGCTTATCCAAATCTTATAAATAATCTAACAAAATTTGCTCAAAATTTTGGGCCAAATTATATGTGCCAGTCATCTGAATTTTTAATTAGATGATATAAAATCATACATTTAGCTAGGTCAAAAGGAATACAGGAACATCTTTTTTTCTTTTTTTCCAACTGCTGTTGGGGAGGTAGTGGTATGACTCTCTATTCCCAGATTACAGGGAAAAAAAATGACCAGATGAACTGCTAAGCTAATTTTGAGTTATCTTTATCCATTCTTTAAGAGGAAAGAAATTACCTGCTGAACTGCTAAGCTTATTTTAAATTATCTTTCTCCATTCTTTATTTAAGTGGAACTATTTAGTATTTATCTTTGATTTTATATGTCCATAATTCATAATTTTTTTTGCAATACATTGAGTATAATTTCTTCTTGAGTTGTGTACAATGTATTAAATATTAATTCCCTTTGATTTATCTTTTTTTTTTTTTTAATCCTGCATTTAACCACTGCAAAAAAAAAAATTTCCCCACAACCCCTATATGGTGAATGCTGTAGGGGCTTTTTGGAAAGCATAATTTTTTATATGACTAAATAATGGGTGGGAGAGGGTTTTTCTGCAGTGGATTCTTTATATTTTATGATGAATTTAATTATGTATTTCCTACTTTATGAATCTAAGTTGCCAGCCTGCCTGCCTGCTAAGATGGCTACACAAACAGAAGATACTTAAAACCTTGCATGACTTTAAACTGTATGCCCTATAGTTAAATGTGATCTAATCATTCTTCATTCTTTTTTTCCAGAGTGTTTGAAAAGTCACTGCAGTATGTGAAGCGATTTAGCCGCTATAAGAATCCTGATGCTGTTAGACAAGTGCGAGAGTATCCTGCAAAATTCATATGATGACGGAGTTCCATTTCTTATTTGTTTATACATACGTGCTTGCATACATACCTAACTACGCACACAAAATCGGCATTTGTTACTTGATTTGTTTTGTTACTCAATCTTGCAAAGAACTTATGATGAAGTCTTATGGAGTTATAGTTCAAATATGCCATCTATGATAAACATCAGAAATTATGGTTTATTTAAATTTATCAAAAGTACATTTCAAATGTGAAACTTAAGATAAGAGAACAGATATGTTGGACATCTATCTGCTCAGTTTTGACAAATGGCGTACTTGTTTTTTCATGGTGAAGAGTTTAATATATTCCAAATCTAGTACATAGTAGAATACTTAGATCTGGGAATACGTTCTTAAGTCCAATGATGGGATATCCACAAAAGACAAATGAATTATTGACCTAAATTTATTGAGTTATGGGATTGACAGCCTCTTAATTTTTGACATTTATGGGCCACTATCATTGACATTCTTTAATTTAATAGACCGAGCTCATTTTTGTTGATAATATTCTTTAATTGTTTCATGTATCAAATGCATCTAGCATAATTTTAAATGGTCTTAAGTCTTAAGCAACTGGGGGCAGCAGAGTTTGCAAATGCATCTGAACATGACTCCTGTTTTTAGTACAAATTATTCATCTAAGATTGCTCAAAGACATGGATATTATGTACTTCTTTATAAAATGCTTGATAACAGCTGCATGTTCAATGATATCTGTGGGGAAATGGTGAGTTTGTGTTAGTTATTTAGTTGCACTCAAACTTAGATTGTTGTTCTTCAAACTTTTTTGTCTTGCTTAACTGACATTCAGAATCCTGAGTAGATACCAGTTGGCTGAGTTTGAGGTAATGTGCCAAGTCACTCAGCAAACTCTATCTAGAACATCTGTTCTCACACGAAAAATCTAATGAATGTATATCAACGTTTGTTGTGCAGCTTTGTGTTCTTGGCAACCTTTGCCCTGAAACAGTGGAGGAAGCAATTGCTATGGTACCATCTATCAAGGTATGTTTTATTCATTCACTTCTCTCCATGTAAATATATTTGTATTGTGCTACCCTTTGTAATTTGTTTGGGTTGGATATGTCATCATTTGCATACATGGTATACTGTTATACATGTTAGTGCAGATACAACTGGAGAAACCGAATTGATATAAGTCATATTACCCCCTCACTCTTTTATTTACAACAAAATAATGCATTGATCACTGCTGGGACCACCTAGAGCTACATTTTTCCCAGTACTGATATGTCATGATACTTGCTTTCATCATATCAAGTTAATTTATAAGCCTCCTGCCTCCCTATAGTAAGCAGGTAACAGGAGAAATTATAAGCTTTATAAAATAAAGATGTTATATATTTATAATCGTAAATAAATTTATTAAAAAAAAATCAACTCAAGTACACTATTACTATACTAGAAGAGAGTGCAAAAGGTGGGAAAGCGAGATTACACTCTTATGATCTTTAGACCTTAGAATAAAACTTGACAAAGAATGTATATAAAAATTTAAAAATGATGGGGGAAAGAGAGGCTGGGTTTCTGAACTTGGAAAGACTAGAAATGTATGAACTTAGTTGGAAATTGGAAAGCAAGAAGTTTACACTGCACTTCTTTGAGTTCTCATTCTCAAAGGGAGGAAAGAAGATGCAAACTCATTTCAAGAGAGCAAAATTTTCAAGTTTGCTCATGTGGACGTTGATACAGAAAATTATGCTCTTTCTTTTGAAAGTGTGTAAAATCATGTGCTTATGTCAATTCAAGCTTCCTTGCTCAACCAGCATTTAATACCATTTTCAGCAGAAGGCCTTGCATGAGACTGCATGTAGGCTCTTTTGGCTGCTTCTAATGGTAGAAGAGAAATGCTACCTTTTTTAGTAGGTTCTTCTTACAGTACACAGGAGTCCTTTGTTTTTGTTCATCTACTTGGCATTACTTGAACAAGGAACATACCTTCTTTGTTTTGATAAGAGAACAAGGAACTGTTATATATCTTATTTTATTTGGATTGATATATTTATTGGGCCAATTTTATTGTGCAGACCAAAGGACGGGCTCATGATGATGAGGCAATCGAGAAAATGTTGAATGACCTGTCACTCATCAAGAAATTTGAATAGAGGGTGTTATGCTGGACCAGATCTTTATTGATTATGCAAACGAGATGTTTTTGAAATGTTATATTTATAGCAATCTTACGATCCTAATGTTGTAATATTGTGATTCGACTGATCGTACATTGCCACTTGCATTTTCTGATGATTTTGCTTGGTCCCTGACACAATGATTAGGTACAAGATAATGCTGCAAGTCGTTTTAAAGTACAAGTTATCTTGTATGAAATTATCAACAACAAAAAAAGAAAGTTATTTTGTATGCCACAAGCTAGTCTTCCTATCTCCTAGAAAACTGGTCAGGAGTCTTATAATATAACTAGCACCTTATGGTGTTTTCAAAGATGTCCAAGCCTTCTGGGGTTCAAATATATAATCTCTTATAGTAACTATTCAATTTTTCAAAAAAAAAGAAAAATTGGAAATCGACCTAATTTAGGTCCTGCCCAACCTCAAATCAATTTTCTCTCACCGCAAACCCTTGGTGCAGTAGTCACTTCATAAGTATAAATGCTTGTGGAATGTGAAAAATAAGGGTCGAGATTCAAGTTTCCAAAAATGAGCTTCATATATATATATATATATATATATATATATACACTTAGATTATGCTAAAGTAAAAATTCTATCTTGTATCCAAAAAAAATATATAATATATATATATTCTCTTTCATTGATTCAGTATGAGTTTTTTTTTATTGAAAATAAAAAATAAAATAAATAAATAAACTCAGGTGTGATTATTGCACCACAACGCTTAAACTCTTGTATTGGTGTGAGTTCACTTGGACACCAGTGAGTTTTGCCACAACTCATACAACTTCCAAATTTATAAGTGTGATAAGTCATAAAAACTTTTTACCACTAAATCACCTCCCCAATTAGTACTTATGAGCATCTATTTCATGATAATTGTTCTTTTTTCATCAAATCAAAATATTAATAAATTTCTTTTTGCCTTTTTTTGGTATAATTGCATCTCTCAATTAACAACAAAAAACTTGATCTTTTTTTTTTTTTTTTTTTTTTGAGAAGCACAAAATACATGATCGTAATTGAATTAACTAGAGCCAGCTATAATCAATTCTCACAGAATTGAGTAGCTATAACATTTATGAGAGACATTATTTAATAACCCACATTTACGAGAGCTATGATTTAATAACCCAATTGAGAGAGAGAGAGAGAGAGAGAGAGAGAGAGTGGCGTTGGGGATGACTTAAAAAATGAAATTAATTGTCCCTATCAATCTTTAACCCGGCCATGCAAACCGCAACAATCTCCATAACTCATCTTCACAGACAACATTAATGTAACCCTTCGTTTGAAATTCAGGTCGTAACGAGAAAAACCCCTTGTGACTCTTTCCTAAATCAATGAATATATTTTCCCTCGTTTCTGTAATAAAACTACACACCCCATCCATAGCCATGTTACAACTTTTCCTCGATGATTCCTAATACATATGAGCAGTTCACTGTAAAACCTGATGTTTGTAGAGTTAAATGAAGGGTTGTTGGTTGTATTTGAGATAACCACTCTCCTGAATGGGGAATAAGAAAGAGAATTTTGAATAATTTTCTGCTTACTTTCATTAACACGTTCTGCCCTTTAAAATAAGGTATATGACAGTTACATCAGAAATTCAAATTACAAATGCAAACAACTGCTTATCTCTCCCTACATAATAGGGATGGCTTAATAAACAACTCCTAATTTATTTAAACTCCTAACTGCACCTAATACATATGATTCTAAATCTTTAACTCCAACTACAACTTCTTTATCCTTATCCTAAGTCTCTGCAGAAACTGATGTGCAAGTTGAGAGTCCAAGTGCAGTTACACGCATATGTTGGTCTGTTGCTGTTGTCTGAATCATAACATTCACAAACAGGCAATTTACTTGCAAGTGGGACAAAATTTGGTGTTCATTTTTTTTCTTTGAATTAATAATACAGATCATGAGAAATATCTGAGTGGAGCTGACTCATCCAAGGATTTATCACATTGTACCACAACAGCCTCCTCTGCCACAATCCAGCCCCCGGTGTCAGAATCTTGATCAAACAATTGAGAACAGTTCTAACAAACAAAGGGCAACAAGAGTATAAGCACATGTTCAAAATATACCATATGTTATAAGAAATTGGAAGGTATCAAAGAGATATGCAGACTTTGAGAGAGACCCTCAATATACCACTAAACATACAGGGAAAAAAAAAATTTAAGACCATCAAAAGGCATCAGAGACAATCTACAGGCCAATATGCACAGTAAAAAGTGGACATCTCTGCTTCACTAAGGAAATTTGTTAATATGAAAAGGGTCTGGGTTGCCTTTGGAACACATAGAGAGGTTAAAATGTTGCAATAGACCAGATCCCAACAAACCCCTCCCCAAAAGAAGGGAGTGGCTTGACCTCTCCATACTCTTTCTAATGACACTTTTAAGCTATTCCTAATGCAAAAACTGATTTTTTAGGTACACACTTGCAGTGATTGTGAAACTCATAGGAGGGGAGAAAGGTTTGCCATCTAGACTAATTAGGGAAGAGTTGAAAATTCACCTTGGAGCAAGTATATACAATAAGCGTCATCCAGTCCCAATTCTCCAGCAACTGTCTTTGACAATCATCAACTGCTTCATGTAGAAAATATAATAAAGGCGGCATTAGCTGCATTTCAAAGTGCCTTGATCCACCACAAAGCCTGCACTTCCCAAGGTTTCCTTCATCTGCAGCAGCTAGAAGAGGCTTCCCACCATATGAGTATCTGAGCACGCAAGAATATGAAAAAATATCAAAAATGGAAGGATAAAGGCAACAAAGTTGAGATAAAGAATACAATTTACCAATTCTAGGATTGATATATGCATCATGCTAGAAAATTAGAGCTGCATCAGGAAACAACTGTCTACAAATTATGCAATTTTCAGTTTATGGCAAACTAGAAGCTGGACAAGTTATTCATTCTGTTGAGTTCTTCTGTAATTACACTTCTTGGTGGATCATTGGATAGTTAAACATGTCATCTGTTGGTTGACTTAAAGTTGTCACAAGGGCATCCAAAATTACTACAATTAAAGAACTGACACTTTTTCCTGCCTTTTCAACTCAGCTAATTTTCCTTGACAGTTGCAACTAAGAAAAAAACTAGTAGAACTGAATGTGTGGTATGCTAGTGCAAACAGAATCAAGTTTGAAAACGTAAGTTCCTCTTTTACTTTTTTAAAACAAGTCTCAAGTCCGATGTAGAGTATGCCTCACAGTCTAAGTGCCTCTGTAATCATTGTTAGTTCAAGAAGCCAAGGTGGGGTAACCTAAGCTCCTTGACCCATACCACAAGTGCAATGAGACTGAAAATAAACAATGTGGAGAAGTGCTCCATCAACTAACAGCTAATACAAGCTACCAGTAGAATCACATGTCTGAGAGATCTAAAACTTCATTAGGTTTATACCTGAAACATTGTTCTGGGTATGCATCCAATCGTTTCTTAAATTTAAGATAAGTCCTATCAGCTGTCAAAGCTTTATCATATTCATATTGTTCCTCTGCCCAAGCTTCTTCTTTTCCATGATCCTCAGCATCACTACCATTCTCCTTGATGGAAAGTGATGAGTAAGTTGAACACATTGAAGTAAAATCCCTCGAGGATGGCTCTTCCTGAGTATAAATATAAAAGCAAGGCACCACTGCAATCAACAAACGTATAAATCAAGTATAACACTTTTGACGCAACATTTATAGCTTAGGAATAACTGAAAGATCAATTTGCAAAATTGACTCCTCCACACCAAACTCAGATTTTAATAAGGGAGGGTTGGTGGGGAGTGATAAAATCATGTTACAAACATTTTGAAATTAATATGGCTAAATCATGTTGCATGCGCGCGCGCACACACACACACACACTCTTCGTTTGTTGTATCGAACTCCAGTAAATAGTTAAGATCAAATTTAAGAATTGCACACCATTCCATATGCAGTATGAATATATATTTCTTTATATTTCTATTTGACATAACAACAAAACAATCATTAATACATCTTGATTCTACTAACCTAGTCCTTCATTCACTTTGTTTCATACAATGAAAGCCAATTCAAATTCTTTTTCTGACATACCTACATTTTGTAATCAGTTCTTTTCTTTTCCAAAGGGCATGATTTCCAGTACATTGGTTCTTCCAGGTCAAATGATTACATTGTGTTTCAACACAGGAGGGGAGGTTAAATTGGTGAGAAGCATGAAGTTCGCATTTTCTCATGAATAATACCATACTACCATACTACAGTTAATGGGTACAAAATAGATGATGCAGGCCTGTGTATCACATACAACTCATAAAATATGAATATCAGGCAAAAAAATGCAGAAAGGGAAATGCATGTTCTAAGTTTTTATCCATGTGATAACCATACCTGGTGTGCTGGAGTCCATCATACTTGTTCTTGGGCTTACAGGTGTGGGCTTTGCATTAGACATAGAATGGTGTTTACTCTGTGGTTTCTTGGACTGAGAAGCAGAGGTTGCAGCTTCAGAGAGTGCTTTACTCAATTCCTCCAGATCCATTTCTTCATCATTTTCGTCATCGAAACCCTCCAACCAGCTGGTATTTGAAACTGAAACAGAGGGTGCAGGTGAAGACACCACTTCCTGAGAGGTGGTAGGTGATTCATCTGTATTGGGTGACTTCTGAACACGAAGAGCTCGCCAGCTGCACAAGATGAGAATTAGCATGAGATAAAGAAAAATATGGTTAGTCAAAATTATTTTACTAACAATAGTATTTATACATTTATAAAAGATCAGCGAGGAATATTGAAGAAGACCTAAGGGAAGTGGTCCCACATTTTGGCATCACACAACCAAAAACAAAAAGAACACGCTCTTCAATCTCTAAACTTTTACTTGAAATTGGAGCATAAACCTGGAAGAAAAAAGGTCATTTTAGTGCTTACACACTTCAAATGATACATTCTCAATAAAAATTATAACATATTAGTTTGAAGTATTTTAAACCTGTGCAATAAGACAGAGTTTGCTTCCACATGCACTACACTCTAGCAGATTGGGTCTCACAGCCTCTTTAGGAAGAGGCCAATCCTGTTTAGAAAGGTGGGAAAGAGATTAATAATAGCACATTTTCAGATATATATATATATATATATGCGGGCAGATCAGTTGCAGTTACTTACAGGCAATCCACCAATTTTGGTTGTATAATGATCAGATAGTTCACAATGATCAGTGGCCAATGGTCCTGGCATGCCCAGAAAAACTGCACCCATCACGTACTCTACTCGAATGGAAACAGGAGCAGTCCTACGTCATCCTTGGATTACAAAACTAATAAGATAAACACTCATAATTTCATGTCATGCCTAATGAAAAACAATTTCAGTAGCCACAGTAAGTTTCAAAGATACCTGGGATCACCCAAAAAAAAAAAATACTAATGTAAAATAACTATCAAAACAAAAGCATAAAACTACCATAAGCAAATTCTAAAGTGTAATACTCTCCATTTCATTTCTGATCATAAGAAGAGCAGAGAAATTTAAATGCTTCCATTTTTACATATTTTCATTATTTGCAACCTACTTCCACTCAATTAAGCCTGTAATAATAATTATTTGGATTAGATTTGCAAACTGTGAGTTTCTTATTCTTAAGAAACCAAAATAACAATATTAACTTCCAACACTATAGCTCGTTTTCTTCTCCTGAATTTCCTCAGCAACCAAAGAAAGGGTATACGGTATACCCCCAACTATTGACTAGGAACCATGTACTAAACCCAAGGGGTAGCTCAATCAACTAGGAACCACACCTCATGATGCTCATTGCGGAGGTCACTTATTCAAATCTCCCTTCCCCCAAGGCCAAATTCACTTGTCAAAAAGTAAATATCATAAAACACCCATGTAAGCAACGGTAATTTGCTGATGAACACCACACACTAATCCCACCAATCATCTCTATTCTAAAACAGTAATCCCAAGAATACTAACTTGACCTCAGAATCCCATACCCCACAATTGCTTAATTAAAGCCTTAGAACTCAACAAGTCCTCATCTTGAACACACAATTCACTGTCCACCCTTTAAAAGAAACTACCATTTGAGCTTAGCTTCTTTGCCCTCTACAAAGTTTCAACTTTTTATGCCTAGTAGTAATATGAAAAGAAACCCATTACTTATCTTCAATTTTTCCCTACTCCAGAACACGTATCCCATAAATTCACTCCAAAGTTTACACATTTTTTCACTTTCTATGCCTTCCTGGCCCCAACATATCAAATGGGGTTCTTTAGCATTGAGTTAACATAAGCTCAACAACAACAACAAAAGTAAAAAACTTTCCAACATTCTGAAACAAATTTACCGTTTCCCATGAAACATTGTCCACAGAAACAGATAGCACCAGCATTAGTAACCAAAAAGAAAAGTAGAAAAACATATCCAACTAGTAAATTTGGCGCCAAGTGTTCAAATAATGATAATAATATGATTGTTGTGCTAATTCACGTACCTTCAACCCACAAACCAGCCAAAAAACCCAAATCGATAAACTAACGCAGCGGTAAAAAAAATCCAGATATGAGAATCGGTGGGTGAGTCGACGACAGTGGAGGTGGAGCCTGTGATGGAGGATAATGAACTGAATGATTGGACTGAAAAAAGAAAAAAACAGTGGAATCAATAATCGATGGTTGGAGCTGACGATGGTGGAGGCCGAGTCGGCGAGGAGTGGCGGTGGCGCTGGAGATGAGTGACGCCGACGAACCTGAGAGTGAGAGGGAATGGGGCTGTTGTAGTCGTGAGAGAGAGGGACAGTTGCGCGAAGGGTTTACACTTTCCGGCTTGGGAGGTTATTTTATGGTTGATCAAATTTTACACCTAGACCAACATAGTAAAATGTGTAAAATATTTTTTTACATCAAAATAAACAAAACGTTGTTGAAGCCTATTTTGGCAAAAAGAAAAAAATGCTCAATGGCAAGAAGAAGTACAACAATATAAAAGGGGTGAAAAAAGAAAAATCAGCAAAGTAAGAAAAACCATTATGCCCGAATGGCATGAATAATGATACACAAACCCACAAAATACTAAAAGGCCCGAAAAAAAACAAATGGGCTTAAGAGAGCCCCAAAGAAGGAAGTAGTAAACCCATGAGAATATAAGAAGTAAAAGCAAGCAAAGATGGGTCGGAGGAGCCCCAAAGAAAGGAATTAGTAAATTGGATTGGTTCAAAGGCCAATAAACCCAAAAGTAAAATATATGGTAAGTAGGCCAAGAAAGCCCGAAAGATTTAATAAAAACTCATGAGAATGTAAGAAGTAGGAAATAATGAGATGGGCTAAAGATGCCCCAAGGAATGAAACGGGCCGAGGATACCCAAAGAAATAGAATGGGCAAAGGAAGCCCAAGATGATATGAGAACAGACCCAACAAAAATACTGGGTAACGTAAACTGAGGAAAAGAATAACACATGGCAGGCTCGAAGGAAGCCCAGCAGACGAAAGTTAAATGATATCATACCAAGAACAATGCAGCGGCATGGTAGGAGTACCAGTCAGCCCACAAACCAAGGGTGAAAAGAGAATGGGGCCAAATTGAAAGAAGCAAAGGCCCACATCCAAGCAATACCTAGCCCAAAGAAGATACAATATGCGAAGAATGAAGACTCAATGACTCACCCATGCCACAAAAAGTTAAACAAGCATCAGAACAAGCAGCAATGCCAGACAAACCCACAAGTAATAGCAAACGCATGAACACTAAACAAGTACTGAACTCACATGGAAGTGGAGCACGCACAAAACTCAAGCACTACCAACTTGTACCCAGCCAATACAGGGACGGTGGGCCATGGGTCAGAGGTAAGGGAGGGTGTGGTCTGGCAATGGGGAGAAAAGGAAAGCCTATTCTGGAGTTCCCGCTCAAGCTCTTTTAGAAAAAATGTTTTACTGGGATTACATGCCACTCAAAAGAGATAAAAATGAGCTGAAATCACTATGTGCATACTATAGGAGTTAATAAGAAAGAATGCCCAGCTCTTATATAGATAGGAATGCCACGAAAGGTAAGAAAATAAAACAAAACTCCCTTTGTCTGGGAATGGAACATGGCGCAGCCAGCACAGGGTAGCGGTGGTAGCTAGGCAGCCAGCAGACCAGTGGGTAGTCCAAGAATGACACCTACAACAGGCCAAAAGTGGTTGAGGGGTAAAACGATAAATCTTATCATGACAGGCAGTATAAAAAGGCCTTAGCAGTGCACAATAAGGAACAACGGGGAGGAATAGCAAGAAACATGAAAAAAAAAAAAAAAAAAAAAAAAAGAAGAAGAAGAAGAAGAAGAAAACGGAAAAGAAAGAAAACAAGAGAATAGAAAGTGAAGTGAGGAAACAAGAGTGCGAGGAGTGATAGAGCATGCACCAATAGACTACTCATTTCTCTCCCTCTCAATAGCCCATTCTCTAGCAAGTTAAGAGTTTGAGATTAAGCCATTTGGACCCATTTTCCAAAGTAGACAATTTCTATAGCAGAATCTCCCTGTGAGGTTACCTACATTTGAAATTGATTCCCTTCTTGGACTTGAATCTGCCAAGGGGCCAAGTTTAGCAAACTAACACCTTTCCTTCTCTTATCATAGTTGTTCAAGTACTAACGTTATTTATCCTGTTGCTTATTCATTCCTACCATGCTCATATTATCTTTTTCTTTCCTGTTGCAAAATTGTTTAGACATTATCTTCGGTACTTTAGTTAGAATATTTTAACTATCTTGCTGTATTATGTTTTTCTTGCCATAACGTTTTTTGTGATAGTATTCCCTGCTGTGGGCACATGACCAAGATCTTTGCCAAGGGTTCCTAGCTTGCACATAAGCTAGTTTAAGGTGAGTTTCAATTGAGCCAGTCTCGACTCTCCTACCCTCCTACCCCAAAATCATTGGGCCACAGTACGGCAAGAGCAATCCAACCCAAGATATAAAAAAGCCCACCACAAACATCCTCAATTTAATTTGGTGCCTCAATTATTAATTTTATTCATTTATTCATTTCCCTTAATTGATAAAATTTTCTCTTTTTTTTCTTTTGTTATTGTTTCAAAAAAAAAATGTCAAATAAGGAATATTGAATAATGAACATTGATCCCATCAAAAATTTAAAAAAAAAAGAAAAAGAAAGAAAAAAAATAATGAACATTGATTTGTACCCCATTTATTTATTTTGAAAAACAAAACAAAAAAAATAAAAACAAATAGTATATAAAATGGTTGCAACTAATAGTTGAGGAAATTGATTTGAAGGTTGAAGGACAAAATTGATACTATCAAATGTGGGGAAAAGTTAACAATGCCCTAAAAGTATAAGTTTAGGAACTTTTTTTAAAAACTTTTGATTTAAAAAAAAAAAAAAAAAAGTATCTAACTTTTTGTCCTTAAAAATGATTTGGTAACAAATATTCTAAGAACATACATTAATAAAACCCAACTAAAACTAAAACTGTGACAAATTTATAAAAACCAAAAAAAATTGTAGTTTGGCCATTTTATTAAAGTTTTTTTTTTTTTTTTTTTTTTTTGAGGATGGCCATTTTATTAAAGTTACTAAAAAAATTCACACCTAATGATGACATTGGCTTGAGTTTGAAAGTTAAGTGGTTAAATTGATACAAATAGTATTTCTCAAAAAAAATATTGATACAATTATACAAATAGTAGTTGAGAGTTAAATTAAATTTAGCTCAAATAGTTAGAAACCAAGTTAGTAATTTAACATTCCATCTATTTTATTTGTTTACAAATCTTTTTTTTTTTTTTTTTTGGGTAAAGAATCTACAAATCTAGTTCAAAGTTTGCATCTGTCATTGCCAATGGTTGCAAGTTTCAGAACAGCAACAACAACCATCTTTGATGCAACCACTATCATATACAAAACTTTAAGATTCATTCCAAGGTTCGTGGTAGGCACGCCAACTTTCAATGTGCTTAGTCTAACACAATACTAGCTGTGTCAGCCAAAAAATAATAATCTATATATATATATAAAACCGAAACCTTTGAAGCTCTCACAATTTTTCACGTCAGCACAATATTTAAATAAAATTATTATTTTATTAATTATTTTTGTTTAATTCAAACTTAATAAGGAGTGAAATTCTATTTCTCTAATAAGTCCAACTTAAACTTAAACTCATCATTATCATTATCTTATTATTTTTGGTGAAGATAATTGTGATTTTGGATTTTGTTTGTGTATTAAACTTTTCTTTAGAGAGATCGGTATTGTTTGTGTAATCTATTATAATTGGAGTAGTGAATCACATCCTCACGTATTTGATTTATTGCACACTAATCTTCACCAATATAATAAGATATTATCCTCAGTTATTATAGTTAGAACACGCCGTTACTGAAAAATAAAACCCTAAACTTAGAACAATATAACCAGCTTATTCTGTTCACTCCCTTCTCATCAAAGCCTCTCTTCCCTGTAGTATCTCTCTTAATGTCTTCCGTCCAGTTTCGTTAAAGCTTTTTGTATTTGATGTTTGGTGTACCAACCTCAAGCTAAGGTATCTTTTTAATTGAAAGAGCTGGAAAATTTATTAATAAATATTATGGTCAGTATCTCTATACTATTCTTTTCTCACGTTTTTTCAATATTGTGAAATAAGAGTCTTGAATCATCATGTCATTGTTAATTTAGTGCATTTTTTTGGCATTATATTATCTCAGACTCTTCCATTTAGGGAGAGGACGGTTAGAAAATTTACCTTTCGATCAGCTGTGATTATCTTAATTATGTTTGTTGATATTGCCCTCTTTAAGTGATTGCTCCATCAACAAACAGCTTAAGATGGAAATAGGAACAATCTTCTACACAACTCATTCCTTCTTTTCCTTTGTCTTTGGTACACCAACAATTCAGTTTTTTATTTATTGGTTTTCAAAAAAGTTAGTTTTCGTAGCACAATTTTTTTACCTTTATATTCTAAACACACAGAATATTTTTCATATTGTGTTTTTGAAACTTCAAATTATTGTCAAAATAACAGGTGTATATTGCAGGAAAAGTAGAGTTACATTGGAAGATGATGCATAAATTGATAGGAATTCTCCTTATGTTGCCCCTATAATCAAATACGGTATTTTGTATACTCTTTGAGCAATTGCATGCATTGATGTATGATTGAGATTTTGTTTTTTTTGGTTTTGAAGTAATGCTTGAAATTAAATGCGATTGATACGGCTCCATTATTTGCTATGGTTATCTTCACGAACACTGCCATGAATTATTATTTTGAGGGTAACCAATCTTTCACTTATATTTCTCTAGACTCTAAATCTTTTGATTTTAATAGCTATAGTCAAGGATTATTTTCTCGAGTGTACCTTATCTCTCTCTCTTATATTTATTTGTAGTATAGTCTTATATATTTTGTTTTTTTTCAATAATTTTTAAGCTTTGAATCTTCTGATTTGCTAATGTTTATGGCATTTTGAAAGTTTAACTTATAAATTATTGGGTTCATTTTTGTAACATCTTAAACTGGTCTCTTATCTCTTATATTTCTCTATTGTGTAGTGTTTTTTTTTTTTTTTTTTTTTTCAATAATTTTTGGCTCTAAATCATCTTATTATTTTTAGTTTTATTTTTTTGACTTTTGGAAGTTTTGACGTCAGGTTCTTTGATTTTCCACTTTTTTTTTTAATTCTTTTGAGGTAACACGTATTTCTCTATATTTCTATGTAGAGTAGAGTAGTCACAATCATAATAGTAGCACATTAAAATCAATATAATTTCTAAGCTTTGTATATTTAATTTCTTTAATATTTTTAGGTTTTTGGAAGTTTTAACAATTGAATTTTTGGGTTCATTTTTTGCAATAACTGAACCTGTCAACTATAGCAATGTATTAGTCTTCCAAGGATAATTCCATCTTTCTTTTATATTTTTTTGTTGTGTAGTCATATATTTTTCATTTTGTTTTGATAATTTCAGATCTGAATTTTGTAATGATATATTATACCTTTATGTAAAATTTTCGTGTGCATTGTATGAGATTAAGAAATATGAATTAAACTTAGTATAACCTAATAGATTTTACTTTTTCTCATGTCATGTGTTAGTAATTGAGCTGAATTTGACGTGATCCATAGGGCAAATCATAGAAGCTTATTTATTAAAACTTATTAATTAATATATCATTTGTTTCATAATACATTATACATTTATGCAAAGTTTTCCCGTGCATTGCACGGGTTAGCGACTAGTAATAATTAACAACCAAAGCAATACTAGCTAGCTACGGGTGGGTTTTACGTCATTCTGGGAGGCTACCATGTCATATTTGAATGTATTTTCTGAATTAAGGCTTCATTTATTTAGCACACTTCATACATTCAAGAACTCTGTTGGATTTATGGTAAAATGATATCTAGAACCAGGTTTTCAAAAGGGCGCATAATCAAACAGTCCCTGAACTCCTGCCTTAATGTTTTCCTTACATTATGGTTTTCGAAAGCATAAATGCATGTTGTCGGGGTTCTGCAATCATTAGCAAAAGAGAACAAATTGCTAGAACAAGATTTTTAATTACAGCCTTAATTTCAAGTAATACCTGTAATTCTATTTAAATTATATACACGAGGACAACTACCTGGCTCACGACAGGCCACCTCATCTCCTAGGCCTTTTTACAGGTAAAAAAATAATAATTGAAACATTGGAGGAATCTTCAATGAAGAATTTGGGTGAATCAATCAATTCCACCTCTTAGAATTCTTCGATCCTTTTGATTTTTGTTTTGCCTGCTGAAATGCTTGCCTTTTCTGCTTCTTCAGGGCTTCCTTCTCGGCCTGTTAGAGGAACAAAATATAAATTTGGGCTCAGATTGCTACAGCATAAGCTTATGAAGCTATATCATTTCCTTTCCTGTTTCATAATGCTGGTAATAACAACAACAATGCTTACCTTAGACATCTTGGATTTGGCTTTAATTTTAGGAGCCTTCTCCTCAAGCTCGGCCTCACGTTCTAGCTCCCTCATCCTCGCATCAAGATTTTTCTCAAGATAATACTGTAATGTACACACTTAAAGGTCATAAAGTACTAATAAATTTAGCCATTGGATAATTGCACTGCATGGAGGACAACGTCCAGACTCCCACTAAGCTATGCACATGGAATATGATAATTTTATTTTTTCATTTATAGTTGCATAATGGGCTTAACAATGTCAATGATGTATCTTATGATATGATCACAAATTAGGCCTCAGTGGGCACTTAAAACTTTTGTATGCTTGGTTTGATATGAAATGTAGGTACTAGGCACGGCTAAGCCTAATAGTCTTAAATTTGGTGCACTAGTGGTCATCACAGCAAATGTCAAGTGCCATAAAATCATGACTAGGTTCTCAGGCTCAGATTTATTTTCCTCAAAAAGCTTGTAAATCTTAAATTATGCTATTCTTTTAAGAGAGAAGAGGGGAGGAGGGGGGCTTACATTGTAGTCTCCTGCATAATCTTGTAAATTGCTGTCTTTAACTTCCACCACTCTATTAACTATCTGCTTTATAAAGTATCTGTCATGAGAAACTGTGATAACGGTCCCCTGGTACTCATTTATTGCCTCCTGATAAATCATCAAATGATTAAAGTAATCATGAGGTTTTGTACCACTACATTCATTAAAGATTACAGTGCTAAACCAGAGAATAACTGAAAACATAAACCAAACCTCTAGCATCTCTTTTGAAGGTATATCCAAGTGATTAGTTGGTTCATCCAAAACTAGTAGATTGGATGGTTTCACCATGAACTTACAAAAAGCAAGACGCGCCTAACAAAACAGGAAGAAACAATCAGATATGTCTCATTAAAAGGAAAATGTACAATATAAATGTAATGAAACAAAGCCATGGTAAGAAAATAAGCCTGTTCAACCGAAAACAAGTAAAGTAATGGAAATATATTTAACAGACAAGCATACATATTTACACACAGGCAGAAGTGTAACCATATGCCAGAAAAAAATTAGACATGTAGATCACTGGATGCATTGAAATAGATCCAGTTTAAGTCCTACATCTAACTTCCAAATGATACATAAAATCCGCAAAATATTTGTGTCTTCCACCCTTCCTAGAATCTCCTTGGGTCCAACTAAAACTCAACAAATAACCTGAATTAGCCAAAGGGGTGGAAAAGAAACACCAAAAACCATGCTGAAATATCAGGACACTGGAATTAAGAATGACAAAGACAAAATCATCTAATGATTTTTAGTTGTATATTTTGTCTATCATCTCAGCAGTTTTCATTCAGGAAATCACAAGACTTTGACCAAAAATCCTCAAACTATCACTGGAAATGAAATCCACCAGATTGTGCTGCAATTTTTTATTTCCATTAAACTACAATAGTACTCTTTAACATTATGAAATATATACAAGAGACTAGGAAATTCATGCTGGTGATAATTTCTGCTTTCCATTAAAGTACAATACTACTCTAGAGTATACACAAGAGACTAAGAAAATTATAAATTCATTTTCCAGTTAAAGTTTTTTTTTTTTTTTTTTTTTTTTTTTTTTTTGATAGGTAAATTTTCCAGTTAAAGATCTGAAGCACAAAACAGAACTTGTTATGTAACACATAAATGCCAGATGAATGTCCACTAGGAGAGAATACAAAATCGCAAAAGAGCATACAGTTTTAGCTTACCTTCTCACCACCACTCAAAAGAGAAACCTTTCTATCAAGCATATCAGCTTTAAAATTACAACGCCCAAGGAGTCCCTTTATGTCATCACTTCTCCAGTCCTCTGCAGCTTCTACTACCGTCTCAAGCACTGTTTTATTCAAATCAAGTGCCTCAGCCTAAAATAGAGGTAGGTCAGTGTCAGTCAGCACAAGCAATAAATTAGCAAAACATACAAACTGCCAATTATATAAAAATATATATGAAGTACATGTATATGTTTGTAAAACCATTGGAGCTTAGAATTAAGCATGAAAAACTAGAAACACCATGATCATTAGATAAATGGGAGATACAACATTGTAGACATTAACACACCTGATTTTGCTCAAAATAGTTTGGTAGGACATTATGCTCCCCAAGCAAAACTTCACCCCCTCTTGGCTTCTCCAAACCCATTATCAATTTCAGCAAAGTGCTCTTTCCACATCCATTTGGGCCAATTATGGCAAGTTTTTCTCCCCTTTCAATTGTAAGATTTGCCTTGTTGAAGAGCACCTGACACACAGCTCATCAATTTCATAAAACATAAAAAATCATAAATAGATAATTCAATGTTTCTAGAACCCTCTTCCTAGTTTGATTAAGTATATCAATTCACCTTATCTCCAAAGCCAAATTCCAAGTTATTAATTGTTACAACAGATCTTCCACTTCTTCCACGCTCAGGGAACCTTATTTTCATTTGTTTCCGTTGAAATGGCTTCTCTACTAATTCCTCTTCTTGAAGTCTCTCCAGCTTCTGTTGTCACCCAAAAGCAATCAGAGAGAGTTAGGAAGGAATTACAGTAGCCAGAAAATAGCATGAATGAACCATGTAATAGAAGCTAGATATTTATTTCAGTAATAACCAGATTTCCAAGTGACTTCAAATAATTTCAAGTTATCATCACTAAAAAGGTAAATAAAACTGAATCAAGAGAAGTTTAGGCAACATTTTGATGGAGAATGTGTAGGTGAATAGAGATAAAAGAGTAGCAAAAAGGATAAACAGAATGAATTCTAAGCTTCGCCACCTATGAATCTGCCTTGAAACCATAGGCATAACCACCAAACAAAAGAGAAGCACATTCTCAACACAAAATTCTTATTTTAAATCATGATACCCTCACCATTACAAGAGCCCTAGTTTTATAGGGTTCAGGGATTACATTAATAGGGAAATGTTGAAATAACATTGCTGCACATCAAGCTTGCTTTGAAAAACAAGTCAAAACAAAATGGAAAAACTTTATTGCCAGTCAACAATTTCGACTAAGCATGTGGATACATTCCATGAATGCTTACAGAATAATTTCAAATTCAAACATAAAACCTTAGAAGATTTTGATGCTCCTTGCATCACATTTTGTGTTAACTCATACTGAGCAATAATTTAATAGCAACTCACTGCAAAGCTTTATACAAAACATTTCATTTGACTGATGTGCGTCTACCTTTTTTTTTGAGAAAGGATGTGCGTCTACCTGCTTGTATGTTCCACAACTAAAAGATATTTTCAAGCAACAGCTTCTCAAATGAATAACAGTAGCATTGCAGAAGAAATGAAAATGCCATAAAATAAATATTTCTTAAAAATAGATATTGGTAACTTTCTAAGAAAGAATCCATTGAAAGAATTTAAACTTTAAATCAGAAAACATCATCACAGTGTTCCTAAGCTGTTGTATTATAATCACATTTTAGGAGACAGATTAAATAAAATATCTCCTGAACAAGTATTGCACCATAAATGCATTGTTTTTTAATTGATAATTACACACTTGGTGGGCCATGAACCCACAACCTCACCTTCCACCTTGCTTTTACAAGGGGAGGAGGTCTCAACAAATGTATTGTGATTTTTTATATGCACAAGTGCACCATTTCAGTAACTTACAGTTATTCATCACTGCATCAGTCCTGTCAAAACTTGAAGAGATACTAAAGCACCAGGTTTGTACAATGGTCTTTCTAGCATTGTTGATGTTGAGAATACATAAACATCTACTTCATCACCTATATGTACAATGCCCTAAAAATTGCTATCCTAAATAAATATCATTATCTACTATGAACCAAGACAAGATATTTCATGTTTTTATGATGAAGTGGCGTATATTAGTATTAGTTCTGCATGCCTAACTATTCACAAGCTCAGTAAATCTAAATGTACCTTTTCAGCAGAAGAGGCACGTCCGGAATTTGCTCCAGCACCTAACCTATTTATTAAGTCTTTTGTATGCTCAATTTCCTTTTGCTGCTTCTCCCATGCAGCATACTGTGCTTCAACCCATTCTGCCTTTGAAATGATATACTGGGAATAATTTCCCTGAAATGTCCTGGAGACACCCATATCAGTCTCCACGATTTTTGTACACAGTTGATCAAGAAAAGCTCTGTCATGAGATATGATAACCATTGGCACATCTTGCTTACTAAGATAACCTTCAAGCCACTCAATTGTATCAAGGTCAAGGTGATTTGTAGGCTCATCCAAGAGTAACAAATCTGGCTCCTGCAGAGAAAGACACAAGACAACAATCACACTGTAAACCAGTACATTTAATGCATGCCTTATATGTAAACAATTGACCAGCATCAATTGTAATTCAGACTGTATAACCCATGCATATCACCAACAGCAAGCATACAAAAAACAAAATGACTTTCACTAGGCATGGAAAAATTCCAGCGTAAATTGGTAATAATGAGATTCAGAAGAGTTGTCCATTTCCACTAATGATATCACTTAGTCCACTTTATACATGTGATTGACCTCACATTGAAAAGTAACATTTAGCCATACACTAATGGAACATAAAACTCTCTGGAAATAGAAACTCACTAATGATGAATTCCCATTGCTTTTTTTTTTTATAAGAGTAAAATTTATTAGAAGAAGGATTGGTCAAATGCAAGCCCTTAAAGAAGAATTCCAATTGCTCATACATCAACTTGTTTTTTATACCACCCAACAACTCCTCCTCCTCGTCACAGCATTTTGTTGGCAAATAAACCATATTTTCATATTAAGCAAGCGGAAAAAGCACAGAGCAACAAAATTTTTTTTTTTTGACGAATACAGAACAACAAACTTATCCATACATAAAGCATAGTTCAATTTCAATCTCCTACACTAAAGTTACATATAATCCAAAAAGACAAAAAATGGAGTATACCTGAATTAAAATCTTCCCAAGTGGTAAAAAAGTGATTCGGGAGAGTTGTCCATTTCCACTAATAATATCACTTAGTCCACTATATACATGCAATTGACCTCACATCAAAGAGTAACATATAGCCATACACCAATGGAACATACAACATAAAGGAAATATAAATTCACAAATGATGAATTCCAATTGCTCATATGTCAACTTGTCTTTGAAAAACCACCCAGCAATTCCTCCTCACAGCATTTTGTTGGCAAATAAACTATAGTTGCATAATAAAGTAAGCAGAAAAAGCCCAGAACAACCAACTTATTAATACATAAACCATAATTCAATTTCCTAACAGCATTTTATTGGAAAATCTATAGTTGCATGATAAAGCAAGCAGGAAAGGCACAGAACAAAAGACTTATCCATACATAAACCGTAATTCATCCTCCTACACCAACTATGACATATTATCCAATCCAAGACACAAAAAAAGAGTATACCTGAAGTAAAATCTTCCCAAGTGACATCCTCATCTGCCACCCACTACTAAACGATGCCACCAACCTATCCGAATCCTCGGGCGAAAACCCGAGCTCCGGCATCAACTTACTGACCTTAGCATCCACCTGAGCCAAGTCCACTGCCTGTCCTCTCCTCTGAAGCAAATCAAACTCATCCAATAGCCTCCCCATCAGCTCCATATCCTCCACAGCACCCTCCAAAGCCTTCTGCACTTTCTCTAACTTCCCAGCTATCTCCATCTCCTCCTTGAACGCACTCAGAAACTCCTCCCTCACAGTCCTACTCATTGAAACCTCAAACTCTTGGCTCAAAAATGCAATCTTTAAATTCATTTTCGATTTAATCACATTCCCACCATCCGGTTCTTCAAGACCAGCTATAATTCTCATCTGGGTCGTTTTCCCTGCTCCATTTACACCTACCAATCCAACCTTTTCACCTTTTTTCACTTCCCAGGTCACGTTTTTCAATACTGTGACACCCTTATAGCTCTTGGTCACATTTTCAAGCTTAACCCCAGATGAAATACTAGAAGCACCTGTATTGGATTGCTTATTGTTAGCTCTCTTTTGGTCCACTGAGGTGTTGGAGAACAAGGACTCGATGTCGGTTTCTTCGGTTGGGGTTTCGGTTTGCTTTTCAACGGCAACGGCTGATAATTGGGAGGCAATGATTTTGGAATTTGGGATTCTGGGGTTGATAAAATTTGAAACTTTGAGGGTGTTTGAGGTTTGGAAACGGGTTTTGAAAATGGGTTTGTTGGAATTGAGAAGTGGTGAGCCGGTGAGGAAGGTGGAGTTGAGGTGGAGGCGGTGGAGGTTGGTGGTTAAGTCCATGTTTGGGAGGTGAGAAAAGTGAGGATTTTTTATTTAATTTTTTTTTTTTTTAAGGGTATTGATGAGATTGGAATTTGAGTTGTGACTGTAAGTTTCTCAGCAACAGAGTGACAGAGAAACTCTCTCAGCCTGTGGAATGCAGAAATGGTAACTAGACTGGTCTTAAACGAGTGATGCAGGTGAAATATGACATTGTCAAGGGGGCAATGATCGAGTGAGAATGTGAATAATACAAGAGAAATACTATGACTATAATATTTCTACAATATTTTTACAACATTTCTTAAGTGGCAGGTTGTTATTGGTTGTTATTGTTGGGGCAAAAAAGTAATCTTAGTGTTAGTTTCAAATTTGAACCAATAACAACTAACCATCTGTGATTTGTTGTAAAAATATTGTAAAATTGTTGTAGACATAACATCTCTCGTAATCTAATCCAGCCAAAAATGTAGAAAGGAATATGAGAGTAGCGTGTTTGTCTGTGTGTATGTGTGTGTGTTTTTTTTTTTTGTTTTTTTTTTTAACATCGAAGAAAAGATTTTTCAGAGAAATACGAGAGTTGTGAGTTTGTGTATGTCCTTTTTTTCTTTTCTTTTCTTTTTTTGTTTACTGTTTTCTTTTTTATTTAAATTATATTTTTTATGTTAAGAATTTGTGTAGTTCAATAACATAGCTTTTTCTTCTTTATTAAGTCCCTATTTATATTATCAAATTATACCTATAAAAAAAAAATTATCAGTTAAAAACAATTTGGGATTTTTCACATAACAATTCCCTTCAAAACATGAAAAACCAATCCCCAAATGGAATCAACATTGTCAATCTAAAAATAGCAGGATGGAGGTGCCTTTTCTTGATATTTTATTACTATTAAGTTAGTAGTTTAAGTTTTGAGCATTATCATCATATATTTATGAATTTATGATACCATATTCTTCTTTTCCACAAATCAATCCTCCAAATTTAAGAAATTTTCAATATTTAGTGGTGGTGACTTTTAAATTTTTTCGAGTGTGCTAATTAAAAAACTTAAATTATACAAAATTTAATAATAATAAAATTCCATATATTGACAAACAAAAAAAAAAACACACACACACACAAATACATAAAATCTTAAATTTTTTCTATGAGTTTTATTATTTTGAAAATTGCATGATAGTTTCATTTTTAATGCTACAAGCTACATATTTTTCACAATTTTAGTTTAATAAATTTCTTCTTGTGTTTTTTTCCTTTTATTTGTAAGGACCTAATATATTGTTAAGGAGCCAAAGTTTAAGGACATAGTTTAGTTTCAAATTTAGCTGTAGCCTAAGGCTACAATTCTTACTAAACAAATTAATATGACTACAAATTCTGTAAATATAATTCTTGAATTGCATATTTTTTATGTTCTTAAAACACATGTCAAATTTCATGTCAATCAGATGATATTTACTATTTGATTCCTAAATTTATTTTTATGTATAATTTTAGATTACAAAAAACTCAAAATTTAAACATTTAATTGATAACATAACTATTGATCTTTGATTTTTTTTAAATTTTGCAAATATAAAGGATATAAAAAAAAAAATGTAATCAAATTGTGAATTTGTCAAAATTCAAATCCAATAAAAAAATATATTAAGTGAAGTTATAGCATTAATCTACAACCAAGATTATTATCAAACTTGGTCCAAAGATTAATTGTGTTGGACCTAAAAATATTTAGAGTGGTCTCAAATTTTTTTTTTTAAGGATAAAAAAGTCATAAAATTTTAAATATATATATATATATAATTGTAGGGATATTAGGCTCAGAAGTTCATTATATATTTGTACATTGAACCTATGGCCCAAGCCAAGGATAAGGACTAGTCTGAGGAGGAAGAATCTCCGTCAGAGAAAACCATGTTAGCAAATAAAAGAGTTAGTTTTGGTCACAAAGGTTCAATGGGATATTAGCCGAGGATAAATGTCTCCTCGGTAGCCAAGGTCAGAAGAAATAACTTACTAATGCAAGTGAACCTCCCAAGAAGTTCTGTCAGTATGAATAGACATTGCAGAGACATTAGATCGGGAGAAGTCCTAAATATTTTAGGAAGAAAGCTGCCATCACCGCATTTAATGATCTGCACCTAACTTTCTGGTTGCATTAATGTAGAGAAAACCCGTGAACAGTGCAAAATTGGCTGCCCCAAGGCATACACGACCAAAGAGGGTATCTGATGGAACAAGCACTCAAGTGGTGACTCAGGTGATCAACAAGTATAGGATCAAAATGCTTTAGAATGAACTATATAAGGGAAGAGACCTTTCATGAAGGGGGATCGAAAAAAGAGAGGAAAAAACAATGTAGCATTCAGAAACCAAACTTGTAACCTAATTTGAGAATAATATACATGAACAAACCTCCTTGGGCCATGCCGAGGTCGATTTTGCTTCAGTACAACCCTATTTCTTTGTGTTCTCTTATCATTTGAATCTATTTCAATATTGGTTTGATCAACTAAAGTCTAGTTTTCTAACTCATTCTCTACAAATTCATTGTTTTGGGTTTTTTGGGCCTAAGCCCACCCACGTAGTAGGTTAGGAATTCAAATCTAGTCTTTACAATAATAATTGTTTTTTTCCCAGATCAAGATGGCCCTATGACCATCCTAACTTCAAGGTGGAACTGCCTTTTATTCAATGCCAGAAAGAATAAGAGATCTCCAAAAACCCAAAAAAATAAAAAATAAATAAAAATTGGAGGTCCTAGATATACTAAGTACATTTTCTTTTTCAATAAAAAGGACTTGATTTTATTTTACTTAAAGGACTTCTAGAGCTTTTGAGAAATAACTATGAAGAACAGCGGGAACATCTTCTAGGAATTTTTTTTAATTTTTTAGAAACAAACTAATCGTTAAACATAATCACACATTTTAAATATACTCTTTTATTAAGTTCAAACTCATTACTTAATCTAAAGTACCACTTTAATTTTGAGCATTCCTAAACCTCATATGATTATTGATACAACATTCCTATTGTTAAAAATAAAATTTTATTTTCTTTAACTCAATATTACTTAATTAATTTAAAACTAGAGCAATTAATAATTTGTTTACATTATCCCCTAAGACTTTCATAATTTTTTATTCAAGTTTTTTCGAAAATGAAATTTCAGGCGAGATGAATCATGGACAATCGTTATCAAGGTTTCTTTAAAAAGTCCATTATTCCTCCTCAATATTTTTGTGGCCAAAAGAATTCGAATAAACTTGAAGGTGGAGATAACGCTCGTAGACAATAGTACTAGTTTTGTGGTGTAGATTTTGCTGCACAAGCCTATGTTAGAGACACCAGCCAATCATGTATTGCCACTTGTAACTCAATGCAAGATCATGTACAAACCACGTTTCTGGAGATGACAAGGACATTTATATCTTTTTCTTTTTCTTTTTCCTTGGACAGCACAAAATGAAAATATGAAAGTTACTAGCTCGAGAAGCTTGATGGAACAGAGATGGGTAACAATGCTAAGAAATAAGAGCAAGACTTTAGGTATAGTATTTAGCTCCTGTTGCTTAGATTATTTTTTTAACATTTTGTCATGTGAATTTTTTCTCATAGAAATGAACTGTATTTTTTAATTAAGTAAGCACATGATTGAATTTTAAGAAGAAAACCTAAAGAACAACACCTAAAGTACTGTATCTAAATTTTATCCAAAAAAAACAAATAGATGCGTACAATTATAGTAATTGGCTTTCAATTTTTTTTTGGTCTCATTCAGTTCTATTGAGGTATACTCTTATTAGGACATATATTAGTAAATTATTTTAGAAATTTTTTTTTTGGAAAAAACAAAAAGTGAATAAATTTTTTGATTTTTTTTTAATTTTTCATAAAATACTTCTTAAAATATATGATTAATGTGTATCTAAAGACATAAATTAACCAGACTCTTTAATAACAAGAGGAATCCATAAATATGTTCTCACTTCTCACTCAGTTTTCAGCTGAGGAAGAGTCATAGCTCAATAAAGATGGATTGACCCTTACAAACAGTGGGCCTGGCCCTGTTGGGTTGTAGATTGTTTAGGACTGACCTGGGCCTTAAAATTGGGGTTCCTTTTGGGAATTGGGGGTAGTGTAGTGGCCAAGTTTGGGCCGCTAGTGGGCCTATCCTAGGCTAGGGTTTAGGACTGATGAAATAGTTTCTCAAAAAAAAAATTTTCTCAAAAAAAAAAAAAAAAAAGGACTGATGAAATAAAAAGTGGAAAGAGCTGGAAGGGTAATTGTAGCCTTTTCATTTGACAACAAACTAACAAAAGTACTTGAGCCTTATTTCACTGCCTTTGTATTTATTTTTCTTATTTACAGTTAAGCCTAGTTGTAGCCTTAAGATGTCATTATTACTGTGTTTCAAGTAAATCTCAATATTCTGGAACTCAAGCGATGTGCTACTGTCTTATTTCACACTATAATGACTAACAGTAACACTAATTAAATGCACAGTAAAATTTAGTGATTTACTATTTATGTGAAATGACAGTACTTATTGTTCTATTCCAGGAATATCTGATGACATTCCATTCGTTTTCTCTAATGATACTTAATAAGGTTTCTTTTCCATTTGCGGTGATTTGCATTTCCTCGTGATGTGAATAAGTAGCATAACCTCATAACATTGTGTCTACCACGTCACAAATGTGATTGAAAAATAAACAAACTCACCATGACAATCATTATTGTGAGAAACTACCTTGTTCACTCAATTATTATATCTCTATCTTACATAAGACTAAGTCAAAACCCATTGGTGGAGTGCACCCTATTGTGAGAGGGCGTATCATATCGGCTCAAATTCACTAAATAATTTCACCGTGATCCTCTATAAATTAGATAAATTTTTGTCCCAAAGATGATTTCCTTTTATAATAATTCATGCTATTTGTCATAATAAGGTTCTTCTGAGTTATTTCCTAAATTAATTTCTTTTATATTACATGGACACTTTTTTTTTTTTTTTTTCTTTTTAAGCTGATAGATAATATTTTCACCATTCCGAAAAATTTTCTGACACCCTAGTCTTCGGTCACTAAAAGCATTTTTGGTCACTAAAAGAGTTTTCAATCACCAAAAGTATCATGGGGTTACTAAAAGAGTTTTCGGCCACCTTTTCAATCACCAAAAGCATTATAAGCTTACCAAAAGAGTCGTTAGTCACCAAAAGCATCTTTTGCCAATGAAAGAGTCTTTGGTTAACAAAAGCATCATGAGCTCACAAAGAGAATCTTGGGTCACCAAAAGCATCTTCGGTCATGGAAAGATTTTTTGATCATCAAAAGCATCATGAGCTTACCAAAAGAGTTTTCAATCACCAAAAGCATCTTCGGCCTATGAAGAATCTTTTGGCCTCTGAAGGGCCTTTGGTCATCAATAAAGTGCGTTGCCTTGTTTCCTAGTCAGGCTTCGTTTTGGGTTTTCGGCATATGAATGATCTTCGGCCTCTAAGGGATCTTCAGTCATCATGAAGTGTGTCGCCTTGTTTCCCTGTTCAGGCTCCGTTTTGGAACTTCAGCCTATGAATAGTCTTTGGCCTATGAAAGGTCTTCGATCTCTGAGGAGTTTTCAGTCATCAATGAAGTATGTCACCTTGTTTCCGTAGTCAGGCTCTGTTTTGGGTCATCAGGCTCACAATCATCGTTGGTCTTTAAGGAACCATCATACCTTGAGTGATATGAGATAGTTGGTATGACTTGTCTGTCAGCCCGTAATACCGACAAGCATCTCCATATCGATTGCATGTTCTCCATTCTTGCATGTCCATATGGAAGTACTTGTGCACCTCGCCCCAAGATCCTTCTACATATTCATATCCTCCAAAATATGGAAAATTAAACCTAGAGATCTTGGAGCATTAACTTTGTATCTTCCTTACGAGGGAAGATCCTACATTCATGGAGTCTCAATCAGTCCTACACCACTATATAAGCACCAAACCTCCTTTCTTTCTTTAACTATCCCACCAGTCTGTCACTACGCATATCATACTTAGTTCCACGTTGTTTGCATGTTCTCCACTCTTGCATGCCCATATGACCTTCTTTTTTTTTTTTTTTTTAAGATAATAACAATATACTGTTAACTCCGCAACTCGAACTCTTTCTCCCTTAAACCCTCAAACATTTTGTGCATGGGAGGTACTAATTCAGCTACAAGATCCTTGACATATAAATAAGACCTCATAATCCTTAAAATGATTTTTTTTTTTTTTAAAGAAAAAAAAAAAAAAGGCAATCAATGCCTCAATAATGATGGGCCAAACCCCTTGAAGTTGCAACATCTAATGCAAAAAGTCAATGCAGTGTTTCATCTTTTTATTTTATTTATTTATTTATTTTTTTAATAACAAAAGCAGGAGTTAGCTAAGCTATGTCAGTCTTCGGATTAAAACTCATCCTTTTTGGATGTAGGTAATCCTTATGAATGCCCACTAACAAAGGACTGCTGACAGCATAACTCGAATCTAAGTTGGTTAGACGAAGTATCCAACCTTCTCAACTGTACTATTCCCGTCGGCATTTCAATCCTTTTCCTGTCTAATAAATGAGATGCCCCACTAGTCTAGAAGTGTAGGATTATCAATTTTAAAAAAGAAGAGTAGGACTAGATATCCTCCATACTTTTATAGGGTATTATTATAAGCTGTCCTTAATCAAAAATATCATTTTCGAGTGTCAATTTTGTCAACTTGACTCTATTAACTATTTAACTCACACATTCCCTCTACAGCAATAATATTTATGTCAAGTGTCAAGTTGTCAACAACTTAATTGAATCATCTTAAAAACTGTCTACAGCTTTTCTTTTTTCTTTTTTCTTTTTGGATACCATTCAAACAGTCAGGTTACAAAACGGTCTGATTGACCATGCAACTTTGAATTGGCATTACAGTAGCCAACTTTGCTAGGTTATTAACAGAAATATTAACAAGCTTGGGAACAAACAGTGCGTGATAGTTGGTGTCATTTTGGGCTAGATAAGCCCAATCAGCCATCAAAAATCTTTCCTGCCAGTTGGGAGTGCACCTTCCGTTGATAACCTGGACAGGTCTTTGACCATCACAAAGGGACAAAATTTGCTTGTAGCCCAAATTCCTAGCCTTGTAGCTGCCTCAACCATTGCTTCCTGGATGGTGACAGGAATTAGCTTGGCTGTGCAACTAGCTAGGTATTATGATATCTCCAAGTCTACAGCTAATTAAAATTGTACGTACCTTTCATAAAAAAATAAATAAAAACTGTGTAAATCATATCAAACTATTATTTTTTCTTTTCGAGGAACAAATCATATCAAGCTTATCACGTCAAAATATACAGCAATGGGTAAGCGAATAAACAATAAAAGTAAATCATATCCCTAGCATAAACGTGGTGTGCATTTATGCTCTTTTTTTTTTTTTTTTTTTTTTTGGTCAGCAAGGAAAATAACATAATATTAGGTAAATATAATTCTGTTACAGCACAATCTAGCTTTATCATCAGCTAGAATTCTTTTCACCACAGGCGGTGTGCATTTATGCTCTAACACACAATTATTGTTATTATCTTAAGGAAAAATTTGATTTTAAACATGTTTGAAGTTTTTTTTTTTTTTAAACTCACTATGTGGTGATTAAAGAGATCACTCTGTATATTTTTAGCCACATAATTTTGTTAATAAATCATTGATTTGTTTAAATAATTATATATATATATATATAAATAATTTTATAAATCACCACATAATGAGATGATATTATATGGGTGAAGTGCTTTAATGGATGACACTTATCTGCCACTTAATAGTCAAATTTACTAACATAAATGGAACGCGTGGCTAATAAAAAAACAAATCAAACATGTAGGACCATAATAAAATGTAAAGTACCAATATGAAAACAACTTGATTTTAGTTTTCTGCTGATAGTATGTACAAATTTCAATTTTAAAGCATCAAAGCATTTTATTTTTATTTTTTAGAATTTTCAGTGTAAGTAGAGATTTTTATTCAATTTAATTGATTTAATTGAAAACATATGTGTAGAGACACATTTGGTGATGGACCCTAGACAATAAAATTTGTAGAGTATGGGTAGAAAAACTAGGCACTAACAAAGTAATGAGAAGGTGATATTAAAATTCCTAGGAATCTCAATAAAGGCCATGATCTCCTGAGGGTCTCGGTAATAATTTTGATTAAGTACCGGTGAAGATCTTAGTTAAGTGTTTATGTGGATTTCTTCGTCTTTGGTTCAATTCGAAGACTCTGTTCCTTCGAACTGGCCAAAAATCCGCCCCCCCTATAGTTGAGAATATTCTTGGTTATATAACCTCGTTTTAGCTAATCTTAACCGTCTATTTGTCGGTTATCTGAACTTTGTGCATAAGGGCCTGTCCCATCATCTGCTTTTGCAGGTTTTATGTTAGATCCCAGCCGTTTTAGCAGACTTCAAAAGTTGAAGTGATTGAGGCATCTAGGTTTGCTAGTCATTTCCTCATTAAAGTGGCCAGAATGTTGGTGGAATACATTTTAATGGGTAAGGGATATTTTTCCCTCATTAACGTCGGTTTGCCGAGGAGATGGGTGTCTTCGGCGAGGCCTATTGAGGGTCTGGGCCTTTCCTTCCTATCTCCAGCCTCTGTATTCTCCTCGGTGCGAGCCTTGGGCCGGCTACGGAGTGGGCCTTGGATGTTAACTTTTAGGGCCCCACAATAGCCCCTCAGAATTCTGCTGCCCGTCCCCTCGGGCGGGGAGGAAGATTCTGACCTTCCCGGCGTGTTTTCGCGCCCTGTTGAGCGTTACCTCTGTGTGAGTGTTATCGTTATTTCAGCGGCTTTTGTAATTTTTCTTTTGGCATATAGTCTCTTGCGATTTTCGTCGCTATTAGGGCTCGTTACTTAGCAAAAAAAAAAAAAAGGGGTGGGCGTAGCCGTAGATTTGGGTTCGTGGTCAATACAAAGACCTTGGTTTTTGCCCTGTGCTTATATCGCTCTATAGTGACTAGTTTTCGTATAGGTTTGGGTCCGAAGACCATACAAGACCTTAGCTTTTCTAGCACTCAGTATTTAGTGGAGTGGTCCTCCCGTCGGCCTGAGTCCTTGGACCATGCGGTGCACAAAATTTGTCTAACACTTAATTTTTTCGTCTGAAGTATCTGGTTTCACCAGAGGCTTGAGTCCGAGGATCATGCAATGCCTTGGTTCCGTCCAGTACCTAGTTTTCTTATTTTAAGTTTGTTAGTTTCCTCAGAGGCCGGTGTCCGAGGACCATACAATGCCTAGGTTCTGTCCAGTACCCAGTTCTTTGGCTTTTTAAGTGGTTAGTTTCCCCAGAGGCTTGAGTCCGAAGACCATGCAATGCCTAGGTTCTGTCTAACTCTTCATTCACAGTCCGAAGTAGCTGGTTTCCCCAAAGGCTTGAGTCCGAAGACCATGCAATGCCTAGGTTCTATCCAGTACCCAGTTCTTTGGCTTTTTAAGTGGTTAGTTTCCCCAGAGGCTTGAGTCCGAAGACCATACAATGCCTAGGTTCTGTCTAACTTTTCATTCACAGTCCGAAGTAGTTGGTTTCCCCAGAGGCTTGAGTTCGAAGACCATGCAATGCCTAGGTTCTGTCCAGTATCCAGTTCTTTGGCTTTTTAAGTGGTTAGTTTCCCCAGAGGCTTGAGTCCGAAGACCATGCAATGCCTAGGTTCTGTCTAACACTTAATTTTCTCATCTGAAGTAGCTGGTTTCCCCAGAGGCTGGTGTCCGAGGACCATACAATGCCTAGGTTCTGTCCAACTCTTCATTCGTAGTCCAAAGTAGCTGGTTTCCCTGAGGCTTGAGTCCGAAGACCATGCAATGCCTAGGTTCTGTCTAACTCTTCATTCACAGTTCGAAGTAGCTGGTTTCCCCAGAGGCTTGAGTCCGAAGACCATGCAATGCCTAGGTTCTGTCCAACTCTTCATTCACAGTCCGAAGTAGCTGGTTTCCCCAGAGGCTTGAGTCCGAAGACCATGCAATGCCTAGGTTTTGTCCAGTACCCAGTTCTTTGGTTTTTTAAGTGGTTAGTTTCCCCAGAGGCTTGAGTCCGAAAACCATGCAATGCCTAGGTTCTGTCTAACACTTAATTTTCTCATCTGAAGTAGCTGGTTTCCCCAGAGGCTGGTGTCCGAGGACCATACAATGCTTAGGTTCTATCCAACTCTTCCTTCGCAGTCCAAAGTAGCTGGTTTCCCCAGAGGCTTGAGTCCGAAGACCATGCAATGCCTAGGTTCTGTCCAGTACCCAGTTCTTTCATTCATTTGCTAGCTTATCTATTTATCTGTAGCTATTTTAATTTTACATTGCTACAATCTATAATAAACATTAAATGAATACGCTTTTCGAGCAAAATAATCACAAACGCAATGCTGGAGTTGGAGCACGAGAAGACCTTACCCTGTTCTGTCTCTTCGTTTGACGTGACTCTTCTGATTACGAGGCGTTTCTTGGGTTGACTGAGTAACGCGTTTTGACGCTTTGGTGCCTCCGCATTAATGAGGCGCCTTACCATTAATGTCAGCCGTGGACCTACGAGGATCTAACGGTGGATAAGCCCTCTGGGAATTTGGGCGGAATTATTGCCTCCGGAAATCTCTCCCTTGGAATTAATGTGGATTGGCTCTCACCAACTTTTCGCCCTCTATAAAAGGCGTTCTTGGGGCCACCTTTTTCTTCACACTTGACAAACATCCTTCGAAAACTTTCCCCAATAATATTGCTCAGAGGTTCTGCAAGAAAATAACAGTTTGAGCCCCTTCCAATGAGTTGGCCCTTAGAAAGGGCGTTTCCGAGGATGCTGAGCCCCTGTTAGGAGCCGAGGATGGCACTCCGACCCTGGACATCATGTTGGGGTTGGGGTAGGAGAGGTCCGAAGATCCTCCTTCTTTTCAACCTAATCAGAGGTGGAGCCCTCCCCGCCGTTTGGAGGAGGATTCGAAAAGAACGTAACCTCCTTCCCTTGGGTATGGGCCGCTGACCCTCCAAGCTGGCAATGATGAGGGTGGGAGGGAAATTAGGCGAAATCCCGAAGTGAAGCCGTCCTATGCCGCGGCCTCTTCCGCCTCCCATGTTGCCTTCTTTTTTCTTTTTCCCTTTTATTTCTTCTCTTTTTGCTCCTCAACGAGCCTTCTTTTCTATCTTTTGTTCCTCTACCAGCTTTCTTTTCTCCTTTTCCTCCTCTCTTGCTTCATTTCTTTCTATCTTTTATTCCTCTGCCAGTTTTGCTAAGCGTCTGTCTTTGTAGTTAGCATTAGAACAAGCCCCACGGGCATCACTTGTAAGAGATGTAACTTTTTCTTCATATATTAATAAAGAAGTAGACTTGTTTTGTTTTTTTTTAACTTTTCGCATACTCTTGTTCTTGCGATTGCTGACTTTTGAATGAATGTTGTTGCTGTAGATTGTACTGTTTTGGTGTTTTATTTTTGAAAGCATTGCTCTTGATTTCTTTACACCGACCACCGCACTTGCTAGCGCACAAATCCCTTTCCCACAGACAGCGCCAATTGTAGGGACACATTTGGTGATGGACCCTAGACAATAAAATTTGTAGAGCATGGGTAGAAAGGCTAGGCACTAACAAAGCAATGAGAAGGTGATATTAAAATTCCTAGGAATCTTAATAAAGGCCATGATCTCCTGAGGGTCTCGGTAATAATTTTGATTAAGTACCGGTGAAGATCTTAGTTAAGTGTTTATGGGGATTTCCTCGTCTTCGGCTCAATCCGAGGACTCTGTTCCTTCGAACTGGCCAAAAATCCGCCCCCCTATTGTTGAGAATATTCTTGGTTATATAACCTCGTTTTAGCTAATCTTAGCCGTCCATTTGTTGGTTATCTAAACTCTGTGCATAAGGGCCTGTCCCATCATCTGTTTTTGCAGGTTTTATGTTAGTTTCCAGCCGTTTTAGCAGACTCCAAAAGTTGAAGTGACTGAGGCATCTGGGTTTGCTAGTCACTTCCTCATTAAAGCGGCCAGAATGTTGGTGGAATACATTTTAATGGGTGAGGGATATTTTCCCCTCATTAACGTCGGTTTGCTGAGGAGATGGGCGTTTTCGGCGAGGCCCATTGAGGGTCTGGGCCTTTCCTTCCTATCCACAGCCTCTGTATTCTCCTCGGCGCAAGCCTTGGGCCGGTTACGGAGTGGGCCTTGGATGTTAACTTTTAGGGCCCCACAATATGTTTCTCACAAAAAAGAAAAAAGAAAAAAAGAAAACATATAAATGAATCATTTAATTGCTATTTCAGAAATGATGGATGCTAGAAGAGCTATACAATTTGTTCATAAAATTGGTATCTCTAAAACGGTTTTTGAAAGTGATTAAGAGATAGTCATCAATGTCTTTAGAAACGAAGTAGTACGTTTTTCATTTTTCGGTCATATTCTACAATGTTAGGTTAAGATAACTTGACCCCGTTTAATTAATTCAATTATCCAAGTTGATTAATTATGTCAAATTACATGCAAATCGTGGAGGCACCAACAAATCACCAAATAAACTAAATGCAGCAAAAAATAAATTGAACATGGTAATATGTTGCCAAATGAGGAAAACCTCGTAAGGCAAAAACCCCACAAGTTGATTTTCAGGTTACCACTCCCAAAAATCCACTAATCAATAATCAAGCGGTTACAAGTATAAGGAATTTTACCAACTACCCTTGGTCTATCCCAAAATACCAACCTATAGTTGAACTTTTGCTCCAATACCCAATTAGACTTGATCTTGTAGTAGCCTTCTTTCTCTTGATGCACAAACCGTCAATTTATGACTAACCCTTTACACGGATCCCAAGTACGTGACTAATTCCAGCAACTTGAACAGATGTTGTTGGCTGCAAAGTTCTTCATTTCATCAAAAATGAAGATCTGGAAGCACTCGGTGCCAAAACTTTATGGCATACAAATGCAATTGCTTCACACAGAGAAAATAAGTCTCTTGGTCTTTGTATCTGTGTGTGACAACCTTTAAAACAAGTCTTATATATGTCTAGGGTTGTGAAAAAAGAAACCCCAAACAAATATGCAAGGCTAGACTGAATTTCAGATTTGGAAATTCTGAAATCGTTAATTCTAGGTAGATCGAGCTGCTGTTAAGCTATCTATCAAGTTTCATATTAAGTCTCGATATCAGGCTTCTGTTGAACTATCTGTTGAGACTTAATGAACAACTTTTTTTCACTTGTTTCTTGAACTAATCTTCATGTCTTTAATACTTGACTTGAACAAAATGTACTAAATCTATTTTAGATCTACCCAAATACAAGTAAAATGCATTTTTCTCAAAAGATTAGCCAATTATAACAAAATATGACCCTAACATACAAGACACAAAGGTTATTGCCCTTTACTAGTTCTCTTCATAAAAATTTATTCTCTTATATATAGACAGGTAAGACAATGTAGTAACACACGCCTTAATTAGTTTGGATGGAAGATGTCTCTCCAAACACCAAATGTACTCTTTTTTTTTTTCTTTTTTTCTTTTTTTTTTGCAGCTGTATATTAGGGGCGATGCCATGTTCAGGCCAGGGTGATCCCAAGACCACCCTGACCTTAAAAAAAAAAAATTATATATAATAATTTTAAATTTTTATTTTTCTACCCTTCAAAAAAAAATTTGGGAATACCCTTAGTTTTTTTTATGCCAATAAAATTAAACTTTGCACCATAATTTGTTCTACTTTCAAGCAAAAAGAAAAAGCGCAAAAATTTTTTTGAACTAAAATCTAAAAATAAAATAAAAAATATGTAACAGAGAAAGTCCACCCTAGGGAAAAAAAGCCCAACATCAATCCTAAACAAAACTAACCTAAAACAGATTTTTAAATAAAAAATGATTAAATTTTTATTAACTAAATACCCAATCGGGCCAACCTAAATGGATTCTCAAAAAAAAAAAAAAAAACTCAACCAAAACCTAATATGCGTCTACAGATTGATCAAATGGTAAAGCAAAACTGAAATCAGAAATCCTAACCTAAAGGAAAAAAAAACCTCATCAACGACAACGACCAACGAACCAAGCACATCGGCGTAATGGCGCCTCAGCCACAAACTCAAGCAACAGAGCACATCGGGCATCGGCGACGGCGAGATAGGAGATCGGTTCGATTGGATTAGAGATTGCTTCACTTGTGACGCTTGGCCTCGAGTCCTTGCCTCAACGTGCTGTCGCGGCGTCGCCCTTCAAGCCTCCCTCAAGGTATTTCAGTTCTTAACTTTTCTCTCTTTTTCTCTCTTACATCTTTGGGTTTGCTATGCTCTGAGAGTGAGAGCGGAGCTCTCTCTTTCTTTCTTTTTGAACTGAAATGAGACTCTCTCTCTCTCTCTCTCTCTCTCTCTCTTTTTCTGATTCTCTCTCTTTCTCTTTGAATTGTAATTGCCTTTACTTTATAACTTTATTTGACCTTTTGACTTTATCCATTTGTGAGTTTGTTGTTTTGTGTATTGTGAATTTTGTGTGTTGTGAATGTTTTATATCTTTATTGTTTTGTGTATGTTGATTGGCTCTTGTGACTCTTGTCTATTGAGTGGGGGGTGGATGAGGGCCATGGGGCCGTGGGGTGGGGTATTTGAATTAGGGAAGTGGACAAGTAGAGGCAGTAAAGGTTAACTAACCAATACATTATAAAAGACAAAAAATTAAATTATGTTAGGCTCTAGGCAGTGGGTTGAGCCGTGGATAATGCACATAAGGTGTGTGCTACTGCATAGTGGGGTGTGTGCTAATCCACAGTGGGGTGTGTACTAGACTGCTAATAGTTAGTAAAGAAAAATAATGAAGCAACTAAACAACAATAATTAATAATTTAATTAACAAATACATTATAAAAGACAAACATATTAAATTATGTTAGGCTAAACAAAAATTAATAACTTTATAATTAATGAAACAACAATACAACAAATTATAGTTTATAAAAGACAAACAAATTAATGAAACAACTAAACAATAATAATTAATAATTTTATTAATATTTCAAATGAACTTATAATTTATTGTTTATTCTTTTTCTAGAATTATGGACAAATATTTGATAAGAAAATCACGTACCTAAGATTCATCTCCTGTGCAAGATTCATTTCCTGTGCAAGATTCATCTTCATCTTCTAAGCGAATTTGTGTTGACTTTAACTTAGAAAATCTTCCTTCAGATCCTGGGCTACGGGAAAAGATATCATCTTATCATCCTAATAATCATGATGAAATAAGAAGATTTTATTTACAAAAAGGCCCTTGTTAACTTGTTCTCCAAAACCATGATTACCCTCTAACAGATTTTTATGGAAAGCCCGTCGATTTAGATCCAAATGGTATGTAAATAGAAACTGGTTGGAATATAGTATAGACAAGGATGCAATATTTTGTTTTTATTGCTACCTATTTGGGCAAGATGTTGGTAAGCAAGGAGGAGGTGATACTTTTGTAACGAATGGATTCAAACTTTGGAATCAGAAAGAGAAGTTAAATTCCCATGTTGGAGGAGTTAATAGTGCTCATAACCAAGCTGCTAAGAAGAGTGAAAATCTAATGAAGAAAAAGCAACACATTTAAAGTGTTTTGGTTAAGCAATCAAATCAAGATAAAATTGAATATTGGGTTCAATTAAATGTAATAATTGATTGCATAAAATTTCTTTTATGCCAGGGATTAGCTTTTCATGGTCACGACAAATCTCAAGGTTCAAGTGATAAAGGAAATTTCCTTGAGTTTCTACAATTTTTGGGGGGATCACAACAAATCTATCAATGAAGTATTGCAAAAAGCTCCAAAAAATTGCAAGCTTACCCACCATGAAATTCAAAAAAACATTGTGAATGCAATTGCACGTGAAATATCCAAAGCCATCATCAAGGATCTTGACAATGGGTTCTTTTCAATATTAGTTGATGAGTCACGCGATATCTCAGTGAAAGAGCAAATGGCCCTCGTTCTTCGTTATGTGAACAAAAAATGATTTATTATAGAGCGGTTCTTTGGCATTGTACACGTAGCAAGTACCACCACTTTGTCACTCAAATATGCTATTGAATGTTTACTTTGTGTATATAATTTGAGTTTATCGAAACTACGTGGGTAAGGTTATGACGGGACTAGTAATATGCAAGGTGATATCAATGGTCTCAAAACTTTAATTTCGAAAAAGAATAAGTCAACATTTTATGTCCATTGTTTTGCTCATTAACTTCAATTGACTCTTGTTGTCCTTGCTAAAAATCACATTAACATTGCTGAATTTTTTATGTGGTTAGTAATTTAGTAACTGTTGTTGGAGGCTCTTGTAAGAGATAAGATGCTCTTCGAGATACACAATTTGCCAAAATTAAAGAAGCATTAGAGAATGGTGTAGGTAGAAGTGGGCAAAGTTTGAATTAAGAGACAAATCTTAAATGTTCTGGTGATATATGTTGGGGATCATATTATGGGACTATTCTCAACTTGATTTTGATGTTCTTTGTTGTTGTTGATGTACTTGAGATTATTGAAGAAGATGGCCTCTCTGACTAAAAAGTTGAAGCTCAATCTATTATGAGGTCAATTCTATCTTTTGAATTTGTCTTTGCTCTACACTTGATGAAAACCATATTTGTCCATTGCCATATTTCATCCAAATGAACTATAATGAATAAGAGAATTTAGATAAAGTCAAACTTGACTATTGGTGAAAAAATCTTTTCATAGTTGAACCATTTCTTTTTGAATAAATCTTTTCGTCATTAGTCTTGACTTTGAAGGTTTGCACCTTCTAATCTATCAATCTCATTTTCTTGTAGAGGTATTTGAAAACAATAAGCTTAATGCCATTAAGCGCCTCTATAAGCCCTAGACTTTAAGTAGAATATAATTCTATTAACATAACCTTGATCCAGTAATCCATATTCATATCATCTATTGCTTTTACGTATGACCGAGGATCAAATTCATATCCTTGGGGAATGACTTCAAAAGTTTATTTCAAAAGTATGAATTTATTTAATAAATGATAATACTCCCACTACGATATTGTACCGGTATAATAGTTATTTATATAATAATGTCTTGTGGTGTGTCTAATACAACCATCTCATTTCCAAATGTATTTTATAGTTGTCCTACAACAAATTATGACATTATTCTTCTAGAACATTCTACCTTTAAAAGAGCCATATTCCTCTTTTATGTATGCACTGACTTAAAGAAATCATTGGTACTTCATTCCTTACGAAAAAGAGTCCTAGATCATATTATCCTCTAAATAGAATTCAAAGACTAGGACTATAACAAAATAATGGTTCTAAAAGCCCTCTTTCACCAATCTTGAATATCATTTAGATTAATAAGATCTAGACATAAGAGCCAAAACATTCAATTCCAAATGATGAAAACTTCTTCTTTAAAAAGTAAAATATGTAAATTTTCATCTAGAAAACAATCATAGACAATACTTAACTTTACCAAAACGGAAACACTTTCCTTTTGGTCATATTTTTTAGTCTAATTTCTTTTTGGCAACTACTAGGGCAACTAACTTGTCCAACTATTTGGTATTATAATTCCTCATCTTACCACCCTTACCTTTCGGTTCAGGCTAAGAATTTGAATTAAATCATATTGATCTTAGCCATAGCTTTTACGATCTCTTGCGTTGCTTAGAACTCACTCATCAATTCAGATAATATAAAAAGAATTTATTTTCAAAACAATTTGAATTGATCAAATGATTCTAACAAGGCCTTGTGGATCATATCCATATGAGATTAACATTTAATCTCTACATCTAAGAATTCCAATTCATTTAAAAATAAAACATTTTCATAAAATGATATAGAATTGGAACTCCTTAAGCCATTCTTAGCACTCAATATAATTCATACCAAACATCTCATTTAGACTTAATATAAAGTATAAGTCTAGTACTAACTCTTACATCTCATACTGTAATACAATTAAGATAGAAGCCAATGTAATATTCTAACATTTCAATGGAAACTATAATCACATCATAAGCTATCTTCCATAAATGCATCATGTATAGGCAATTATGACAATGCTAAATCGAAACAAATTTATGTACTTTAGCTCCTTTAAGCACCATGTCCAAAATTATTTCTTAGCTAATGTGATTCAATTAAAATAATAGTTAGAGAACAAAAATTTATGACAACTTCAATTTGAGACTATGAACTTAATTACAAGGACATTATATTTTGCAATCATAATCATATAATATGGAACCCGAAAACCATACTATACTAGGTGCAACGACAACCCAATCTATGTCTACAATTCCTTAGTAGCAAGTATATTATAAACATTATGATGATTGAGAACTATTCTCATTATTAGTGCTATCATGATAACTCTTATCAAACACTAATAATATGCTATATTAACTTTAGCCTCTAAGTAATAATGATATAGATCCTTTGGGAGGTTAACATTACACTTAGTCTAGTGTATACCGTTATCTAGAATCATGTATAACCACATTTCATCTCCCTTATGGTGTTTAAATTTGTAGTACCATGAAACAAAACACCCTCCTTTGGGATCACGAGACATATACGCCAAGACGAAGTGCTTGTTCACACTACTTTAAACGAGTAAGTTCAATCTTGTAGTACTATGAAGTAAACACCCTTCTTTGGAATCGCGAGGCATATATGCCAAGACGAGATGCTTACTCACACTACTATGAACTGATAATGGAGGTCGTGAGATCCAACCATTGTATCTCTCTCCCACCAGAAATTTTAAAACAAGTGGATTGTCTTGAAATCATTGTGATCTAATCACAATTTTAACCCTACACATCAAATGTGTTTAATTGTTTAAATTCGATGTGATCTGACTAAGTCATGTCACAGTAGCGTAACGAACATTCGCGTAATCACAAAGAAATTTCATAATGTAATCCATGAAGTAAATACCCTCCGCATGGAGGCCAAGACAAAGTATCTATTCATATTACAATAAACTTAACAAAATGATTATTTCAGCACTCCCACTCGTTATTTGGGTTTTTCTTTAAATAATTGCGATCCCATCACAATTAATAACCTTGCACTTGTAGAAGACTCTAATCTCATTAGAATCACTAAGTAAAATGAAAGTCCTAAACTATTTAGGATTCCTTAAACCTTAACAGATCAAAAATTTGTTATAAAGAACTCTATCCTTAATTTACTAGATAAAGTATTCTAATCTCATTAGAAACTATATAACTTTAATTAGAATTTTAATCTCATTAAAAACCTCTAATTAAAATAAATTAAGGACTTTTAATCATACAACAATTCCAATATCATTAGAATGTTTCTTAAAAGAGAGGTCCTAAACAAATTAGGACTAAGAGTTCTGTGGGGACAGAAGCCCAAAAAAGTTGGTAGAGCTTATAATGGTTGGGCTTGCAGCCCAACGACCCAATCCGAGGACACTCATTCGTCCGAGGATACTCATTCGTCCGAGGATACTCCTATATCCGAGGATGAGGTTCGCTTATCAAACCAGCCTACGATGATTGATATACCTATCTTAAATTGTCAAAGATCTTTACGTAGTTACATGCAAACCAAACTAATGAACATCGATCAAAGGAGGAACCGGAAAAGATAACAAATATCTCCTAAAAGTTACTGCCCCCGCATTAAATGCTTCCCACCTAACTCTCTGGCCGCATTAATGTGGAGGTGATACTTGAACAGTAATTGAGCAGCTTTATAACCACTAGGCGGAGGATCCGGGAAGGTGAGATGGGACAGAAAGAAATCCTCAGAAAGGAACGTACACGTGTACGGTGAAAGCAAGATGGAAAAACTAGTATATAAGAGGAAGTCAGAATACACAGAAAGGGGGAGAAAAATTGGAAAAAGAAGAGAAAGGCTCTATTTGCTGCGCCAGAACTACGTCTTTTTCTACTGACTGGAGTTAGGTCTTACACCCACATCTCTACAAATTTTATTGTTAAGGGTTCATTACAAATTGAGTCCTTACAATTGGCGCCGTCTGTGGGAAGAGCTTGATCCAACCGTAAGAAAAGACAAGTGCAACAGCTAATGGCAGAAGGAGCACCACGGCAGGAGGGCACCAGTCCACACCAAGCGGAATCCAGAGGACCCCAACAGAGTACCCCGTTCGTCCGCGAGCGAAGAGGAGAACGCGAGAAAAGCGTGCGAACGACCCACACGGAGAAAAGTCAGCCTCGAGAAAAAAGTCATGCCTCTCACTCGAAGGACAATAGGGACATGCAACGTGAGATTAATATGCTAAGAAGGGAGCTTCGTTACGAACGACGAAAGAAAACATCTCAGGACTCGAGGCAACCCTCTGACGAGTCAGACGATACAAGCTACAGGTGACGGTCTAGAACTCCGCCCAGTGAACTTTTTTCCCATGATAAAGATCATTACAGTCGAAGGATGTACAAGAGTCCACCTCGGCGGGGCTTGGGGAACGAAGCTTTGAACAAAGCACTGAGTCAAGTTTCCCGATCACCGTTCACGCGACGCATAGAGGACGCGAACCTTCCTCGGAGGTTCCATCAACCTACATTCACCATTTATAATGGTCGAACAGATCCGGTGGAGCATGTTAGTCATTATAATCAGAGAATGGCCATCCACTCTAGGGACGAGGCCTTGATGTGTAAGGTTTTCCCTTCAAGCCTGGGCCCAGTGGCAATGAGGTGGTTCAACGGTCTGGAGGAGAACACCATTGATTCCTTCAAGGGGCTCATTCAGGCCTTTGGGGCTCGCTTTATTACTTGCAGAAGGGTTGTCCAGCCGATAGGGTCGTTATTATCCATGTCTAAACGAGAAGGGGAAACGCTGAAAGCATATTCTGACAGGTATTGGGAAATGTATAACGAAGTAGATGGAGCCAATGACAGTGTGGCTATTAATACCTTCAAGGAAGGTCTTCCAACCGATCATGATTTGAGGGGTTCCCTAACCGGTAAACCTGTCGCCAACATGCGACAGCTTATGGACAGGATTGATAGATTCACAAGGATAAAGGAAGATCAGATACGAAGTGGAGGAAAGTCTAAGGCTTTCCCTCAAGACAGGAGGGAATTTAGGTCAGACCGATATGGCAACAACCGACCTCGGAGAGACTTTGTAGGGCCGTCAAGTTCTACTAACTCCCAGGCAGTCAACGTTGTGTTTCGAGAACCGGTGCAGCGGGTTCTAGAGAAGATACAAGACGAGACCTTTTTCAGATTGCCCAGTAGAATGGCAGGGGACCCTACGAAGCGTAACCAGAACCTCTATTGTCAGTATCATAGAGACCACGGGCATACTACCGAGGATTGCAGAAACCTGTGGGACCATTTGGAAGAGCTTGTCCGGGAAGGGAGGTTGACAAACCTTCTACACCATTCCAGTACTCGAGGAAGCCAGACAGGTCAAACATTGAGAGGAAACGCCTTTTCAGGGGCCCCCCTAGGCATTATAAATGTTATATTTGCTGCCCATGGAAGAACAGGATCTGCTCCCACCAGAATATTGTCCGTATCCCATTGTTCAGAAAGGGGCTCAAACACAGTGCCGAAGAAAGCGAAGCTGAACGGCCCATTGGTGCTAGGCTTTTCAGAGGAGGATAAGAGGGGAACCATACAGCCGCATGATGATGCTTTGGTGGTGACGATGAGGATTGGAGGGTATGACGTAAAGAGGGTGATGATTGATGATGGGAGCGCAGCTGAGGTGATGTATCCCGACCTGTACAGGGGGCTGAATTTGACGCCCCAAGACCTTACGGCCTACAGTTCCCCATTAGTAAGCTTCGAGGGTAGAACGGTCATTCCGTTGGGTATGATTAGATTGCCTGTGCAGACAGGTCTTGATGTGGTTGAGGTGGATTTCATTGTGGTGGACGTTTTTTCTCCCTATATGGCGATCTTGGGAAGGCCTTGGTTGCATATCCTGGGGGCTGTCTCTTCCACCCTTCATCAGAAGGTGAAGTACCCATCGGGTGGCCAAGTGTTAGAAATATTGGGAAATCAGACCATGGCAAGGCAATGCATGGTGGCCGCTATTCAGCACAAGCCAGAGATGAACTCATCAGCTGGGGCCGAAGGTAAATTATAGCAATTAAAGAAACCAGAAGCCCTCTCTATCAATACCACCGAGGAAGCGGAGTGTGAGGGTTTGGAGAGAGTGACTGTGGGTGATGACCCGGATAGGTACTTCCAAGTCGGAGCGCTATTACCCTCGCCAGAAAAGGAGCAATTAGTTGAGGTCCTAAGAAGGAACGTAGATGTGTTCGCATGGAACGCCTACGAAGCCCCGGGGGTTGATCCAGATTTTATCTGTCACCATTTGAATGTCAATCCTTCAGCTGTTCCGAAGAAACAGCCCCCTCGGCGTCCTTCTAGGTTACACGCCGAGGCTATTAAGGACAAGGTGGACAAGCTCAAGCAGGCAGGAGCTATCAAGGAAGTGTTTTACCCTCAATGGTTGGCGAACACCGTTGTAGTAAAAAAGAAGAATGGAAAATGGCGAGTATGCGTAGATTTCACGGATCTCAACAAAGCTTGTCCTAAGGATCCCTTCCCTATGCCTCGTATAGATCAGTTGGTTGATGCAACGGTAGGTCATCCTCGAATGAGCTTCCTAGATGCCTTTCAGGGCTATCACCAGATCCCACTGGCATTGGGTGATCAAGAGAAGACAGCCTTCCTTACTCCCAACGGAAATTATCACTACAAGGTAATGCCCTTCGGCTTGAAGAATGCGGGATCGACGTACCAGCGGATGATGACGAAAATGTTCGAGCCACAGTTGGGCAACAACATAGAGATATATATTGACGACATGGTGGTAAAGAGCAAGGTAGTGTCCGAACACGTGACGGACCTTAACAGCACGTTTGAAGTTTTGAGGAAGCATAAGTTACAGTCAAACGCCTCCAAGTGCTCTTTTGGGGTTTGCTCGGGGAAGTTTTTGGGATATATGGTAACCCATCGGGGAATCGAAGTGAACCCTGACCAGATTAAAGCCATAAACAGTTTACAACCACCTAGAAACCCCAAGGAAGTCCAGAGGCTGACTGGAATGACTGCCGCACTAAACAGGTTTATATCCAGATCAGCCGATAGGTGTAGACCCTTCTTCCTTCTACTCCACAAATGGAAAGGGTTTGAATGGACTGAAGAGTGCGTTTTAGCATTTCAGCAGCTCAAGGAATACCTGTCTTGGCCACCCATTATGTCCAGCCCTGGTGTGGACGAGGTTCTCTTTGCGTACCTGGCGATAGCAACCTATGCTATAAGCTTTGTGTTGATACGATTGGACAATGGCGTGCAGCGGCCAGTATACTACGTGAGCAAATCACTTCATGAGGCAGAGGTGCGGTATCTACCACTGGAGAAAGCCATCTTGGCGATAGTGCATGCTACAAGGAAACTTCCCCATTACTTTCAGGCACACACCGTGGTTGTTCTGACTCAGTACCCACTCAGAGCAGTACTTCGGAGCGCAGATTACACTGGCAAGGTTGCTAAATGGGGCACAATACTTGGGGCCTTCGATATAAAATATATGCCTCGCACATCCGTGAAAGGTCAAGTTCTCGCTGATTTAGTGGCCGAATTTGCTGAAGGTACAGAAGAAATAGTTGCAAGCCCGCATGGTACGGAGGGAAAATCGGTTGGCCTTATTTCCACTCGGCACCTCACTCCCTGGAAGGTATACGTGGATGGAGCAGCAAATCAAAGGGGATCGGGTGTGGGCCTGGTCCTAATATCTCCTGAGATGGTCGTTATCGAGAAGTCATTGAGGTTGGGATTCTCGGCCACCAACAATCAAGCCGAATATGAAGCTGTGATAGCAGGAATAGCGACGGTAAAGAAGCTCGGCGGAAAGATAATGGAGATGTTCTCGGATTCAAGCCTGATCGTGGGTCAGGTCAGAGGAGAGCTAGAAGCTCGGGATATTAGAATGCAAAGTTACTTGAGCCGAATTAGGCACATGCAAACGAACTTTGAATCTTTCGAGTTGTCCCACATCCCTAGAAATGGGAATGCACATGCAGATTCTCTGGCTACCCTTGCTACCTCCTCGGCAAAGGGCCTACCTCGGATTGTCGTGGTCGAGGACTTGATCTCACCCACTCCAACTGCAGAAAGCCCTATTCAAATCAACCAGATCAGTTCAACACCTAGTTGGATGGATGCTATAATGGCATACCTCGAGAAGAATATATTGCCCGAAGACAAGTTAGAAGCAGACAAGATAAGAAGAAAAACTCCTCGGTTCTGGCTGTCTGAGGACAAGAAACTGTACAAACGCTCCTTCTCTGGGCCTTATTTGCTTTGTGTGCACCCTGAGGCATCAGAGGCACTTCTAGAAGAGCTACACAAGGGGATTTGCGGGAGCCACACAGGAGGAAGGTCTTTGTCTCACAGGGCAATCACTCAGGGGTATTGGTGGCCAGGCATGCAAAAGGAAGCGCAGGAATACGTTAAAAGATGTGATCAATGTCAAAGGTTTGCTCCGAACATTCATCAGCCTGGGGGAGTCCTTAACCCTTTTTCTAGTCCTTGGCCTTTTGCGCAATGGGGCCTGGATATTGTTGGCCCTTTCCCTAAGGCAATTGGGAATAAGAAGTACCTACTAGTTGGCACGGACTATTTCACGAAGTGGGTCGAAGCAGAGCCCCTGGCGAATATTAGAGATGTGGATGTCAAGAAGTTCGTGTGGAAAAACATCATCACCCGATTTGGGGTCCCTCAAGCTCTTATCTCTGACAATGGTCTCCAATTTGATAGCAAGGCTTTCAGGGAGTACTGCTCTGACATGGGAATAAAGAACAGATATTCCACTTCAGCTTACCCACAGGGAAATGGACAGGCCAAGGCTGTCAACAAGGTCATTGTAAGTGGGCTCAAGAAAAGGCTAGACGACGCGAAAGGAAGATGGGTGGAAGAGCTGCCACATGTATTATGGACTTACCGGACAACCCCACGGCGATCAACAGGAGAAACCCCATTCTCAATGACGTATGGGGCGGAGGCCGTGATTCCACTAGAAACGGGTTTCCCCACGTTAAGGACCAGTACTTTCACCTCTGAGGGCAATGATGAGCTTTTGGGAATGAGTCTAGACCTGATAGACGAACGACGAGAAAGAGCGAGGGTTCAGTTGGCCTATTACCAACATAAGCTGAAGCAAGGCTACGATGCGAATGTAAGGCTAAGGCCACTAGCACCCAGGGACCTAGTGTTGAGAAAAGTATTGGGGAATACAAAAAACCCAGCTTGGGGAAAGTTAGGACCCAATTGGGAAGGACCATATCGTATCACTTCTGTAGCAGGAATAGGGGCTTACTATTTAGAAGATCTAGACGAGAAAACTATACTTCATCCTTGGAATGTAAGCAACCTAAAAAGGTATTAATATTAGCACAAGCAATTCTGTCATATATTTCTCTTCTAACTTAATTGAAATTCTATTACCTGTATTCTCTAAGTCCATCGGAGTATTGATGAGAAAACTAGGTACTGGACAGAACCAAGGCATTGCATGGTCCTCGGACTCAAGCCTATGGTGAAACCAGATATTTCAGATGAGAAAACTAGGTACTGGACAGAACCAAGGCATTGCATGGTCCTCGGACTCAAGCCTATGGTGAAACCAGATACTTCAGATGAGAAAACTAGGTACTGGACAGAACCAAGGCATTGCATGGTCCTCGGACTCAAGCCCATGGTGAAACAAATACTTCAGATGAGAAAACTAGGTACTGGACAGAACCAAGGCATTGCATGGTCCTCGGACTCAAGCCTATGGTGAAACCAGATACTTTAGATGAGAAAACTAGGTACTGGACAGAACCAAGGCATTGCATGGTCCTCGGACTCAAGCCTATGGTGAAACCAGATACTTCAGATGAGAAAACTGAGTGCTAAGCAGAAACAAAGTAAAGTCAGGCCCTCAGGCCACCTCTTAGTAGAAATTAATACAATTGCAATAGCTACTGGAGCATTAAATGGAAGCCAAGTTATGCAAGGCCCTCAGGCCGCAACTTGGTAAAAATCAATACACTCTCTCCTACTGAAACGTTAAACGGACGTGAATCGTAAAAATTAAGGCACACAATGAAAATTGGCGCCTCTTAAATTAGGTCTATACGATCATCTTTATATATCAAGATAAATCCCGTGAGCATCATTTAAAGCATTTTTAGGGTGTTCAGCACATTAACGGACTAATTGTTTGGAATGCAATCTCCAATTTGGCCTGATATTTCTTATGACGTTTGATTCCGCTTTTCTAGAGTCCAAGATCATTTGAAAGTACGAGAATATTCGCGCAGGAAATTGTACGAGAAGTAAGTAAACCCATGATATCATATATAGGTCTGAGAAAAGAAACATGAGTTACAATAAAAAAATATATACACATAAAAAATTCTTTATCAACTACTTGTTTAACTTTATTGGTATTTTGGGTGGTGGGACTTTTGTCGTTTCTTGGGGAGGAACGTCCTTCCCCTTTTCCTTTGAGGCCTCCCGAGCGGGCAAAATGGTAGAAGCTAAATCCTTTTTGAAGCTTTGAGAAGTTTGCCCATCCTTGGGATCCTCTGCAACTTTGGCCGAGGAGGTCCCTTTTCTCGCTTCGGGCATTTCAGGCTGTTTTTGCTGATCGATTTGGAGAGGATTCTGACCCTGAGCCCCTTCTGATGGGCCAACCGCAGTAGAGGAAACCTCTTGTTTTTGAGGAGGAGAGCTTGAGGCTCGTATGGCTGAAGGAAAGAAAATGTTCTCTGGCCTTCTCAGTTCTGATGAAAGGTCGACCCCAGCACGATTGAGAGCTTCCTCCCAAGTTTGCGCACAGTACTTTCGGCACACAATTGGGACCTCAGTCCTGAACCTGTCCTCGGTCTCAGCCACGCCTTCGTCATACCCTCGTTGCTCAGCCTCATCTCTCGCCTTCTTGGCCTCGGCTCTTGCTTTTTCTGCCTCATCTCTCTCTCTCTCAGCCTGACCTCTAAGCCTTTGAGCTTTTTCCAGTTGTTTCATCAGCTTCGACACTCCCTCCTTGGAGGCTTTCAGCTGACTATTGACGTCCTGGAATCTTTTCCTTTGATCTTCAGTTTGCTTTTGAAACGCGGTCAGGGCTGAATCGGCACTCTTACGAGCCAATTCTTCTTCTGCCAACTTTTTCCTCAAGTCCTCTACATTTCTCTCACTATTGGTGAGCGCCTTGGAAGCTTCACCCCTTAATTCTCTCTCCTTGTCCCATTGGAGATATAAGCTGCTGGTCATTTTCTCTAGCCTGAAAGTCGTTTGAATAGCCTGTAAAAAAAAAAAAAAGAGAAAAAGAAAGAAAGGTAGTCAGAAATAAAGTGAATCGAAAAGAACGGAAGGAACTGTAAGAATGCTATACCATGTCTAGGTGCCTTTTTATGTTCATGAAGATTTCATTCTTCTTCATCTTCTTGAGCTCAGCCATGTCCCGAGGGAGGAGGAGGGTTTCTTCTAAAGCGGAGGCAACATGGCATCCAATCCCCCCATTGTACTCTATAATGGATGCATTTGCCCTCAGGGGTTCGCCACCAAGCATAGGTGCGGGAAGCCATGCTTCAGGCTCCTAGGGCTGGACGGTTTGTTTAGCACCCGCTCTAGAGCTCCCACGAGTTGTCTTCTGCTGTTTTAAAGGTCGTTGACCTTGACTCTCCTGGGTTGGCTGAGGCTCCACAATCTCCACCACATCCTTGCCTTTTTGCTCTCTTTTCCTTTTAGGATCGGCGGATTCAACCCCTTGAGGCTGGGAAGATTTAGGAGAAGACGAAGGAGGGAGACTGGTCTGTGGGGACCTCTCGGGAACCTCCCGTCCAGGTGTACCTTCAATAACATCAAGCAAACTTCTTTGGCTTTTTCTTTGAATTCCCATGTCGACGAGAGTCGTTTCGGGAGACTGGAGTTGATTAAACACTTCAAATTCGTCGGCAGAATCCGAGGCCTCCTCGATTATTCTTTCTTGTTCTTCCTCTTCCTCCTCCACTTCCGGAATAGCAGGTCGTGACGAGGAAGCCCCAGGTCGTGAAGAGGAAACCCCTCCGGAAATAGCAGCTTCGGGTAAGGGTTGCGAAAAGGGGGTGCCTTCAGGGATCCGAACACCCTCAGGAACTATGAACCCAGACTTTGCGAAGGCTACGCTGATTCGGTGCAGCCGAGGATCTTTGGCCTTTATCACACCCTTGGGCGCTAGAAAGGATTTGGAGATTGGTTTGTACCCAAGAATGAGGTGCGCCGCCCTTAGTTGACCGTCGGACGGATTCTTGTATATCTCGGATCTTAAGATTCTGTCCAAGCTCTCCCTGTTAACTAGCCCAAACCGACGTTGGGTAAAACGCTTATCTGCAAAATCATCAAGACAATGACGAAATTCCTGTCATGAATGAACTCAACTCAAATCAAGAAGCACAAATTAAGGTGCAAGGGTGTACAGCCCAAAAACCCCACCTGGTTCACCCCCTTGGTAGGGCATGGTAAACCGTCATTCCACGCGCCGGAAAAGATAAGGAAATCATCTTTCAGACCCTTGTTCGATGTAGGGAGGCACTGGATTAGCCTTACCTCGGGGAACCTGGACCTAAGGTAGTACCCCGCATCCTTCAAGTGTTGGAGGTTGTACACCCAATTCACGTCGTGATGGGTAAGGCCCAAATTTAACCTCGCATTAAGGGCTTCTATACTCCCTAACACCCTAAACGTATTCGGGGCACATTGTGTGTGGGACAATCTAAAGAACCTAAGGAAATTAGTGGTGAGTCTGCCCATCGGAATAGTCATCCCTCCCTCTATGAAAGCAATCATCGGGATGACTACTTCCCCCTTTTGCCTCATATCGTACCATTCTTCCACGGAAGCGTACCTCATACCCACCGTTTGGGGGATCTTATACTTGGCCCTAAATTTCTCTATTTGCTCCTCGGAATCAACTAAATACTTAAACCTACCCATTTCTTAAGGATCGTGAAGAGAAATTAGAGAAGAGAATGGAAAACTGAAGAGGGTTAGAGAAACTTACAGTTGTGAAAATAGGCTTCTCGGACAAACTTCAGGTATTTATGAGATCGTTGATAAGAAGAAAGGAGGGACGGGATCAGTGAATACTTGATAAGATTTTAAGATTTTTTATAACTGAAAGGAAATCTGATTTGAAAAGCTCTTTATAAGGGCACAGAAATCGTAAGCGGGAAAAATCCCGCTCATAAGTTGTAGTGATCCTCCACCGTTAGATTCGCATCTTGTTGGAACGTGGAGGACAGAGAAACCGCCATCATTTAATGGTGGCATGCCCCTGACGCCGAAACGTCAGGAACGTGTCTTGGGCAGGTGAAAAGGCATTCTGACATTTGGAAAGGCCCAATGAAGGATATAGGGACGTTATATCAAAATCCCCCTTTTTTCGAGATAACAAAAAGGGAGATTTTGAGGGGCTATTGTGGGGACAGAAGCCCAAAAAAGTTGGTAGAGCTTATAATGGTTGGGCTTGCAGCCCAACGACCCAATCCGAGGACACTCATTCGTCCGAGGATACTCATTCGTCCAAGGATACTCCTATATCCGAGGATGAGGTTCGCTCATCAAACCAGCCTGCGATGATTGATATACCTATCTTAAATTGTCAAAGATCTTTACGTAGTTACATGCAAACCAAACTAATGAACATCGATCAAAGGAGGAACCGGAAAAGATAACAAATATCTCCTAAAAGTTACTGCCCCCCGCATTAAATGCTTCCCACCTAACTCTCTGGCCGCATTAATGTGGAGGTGATACCTGAACAGTAATTGAGCAGCTTTATAACCACTAGGCGGAGGATCCGGGAAGGTGAGATGGGACAGAAAGAAATCCTCAGAAAGGAACGTACACGTGTACGGTGAAAGCAAGATGGAAAAACCATTATATAAGAGGAAGTCAGAATACACAGAAAGGGGGAGAAAAATTGGAAAAAGAAGAGAAAGGCTCTATTTGCTGCGCCAGAACTACGTCTTTTTCTACTGACCGGAGCTAGGTCTTACACCCACATCTCTACAAATTTTATTGTTAAGGGTTCATTACAAATTGAGTCCTTACAAGTTCTATTTAACTAATATCTTTGATCTTATTAGGTCTTTTAGTTAGATAATCATTAATAAATATCCTTAACTTTTAAGGACTATAAAATTAATCCCTTTATATAGAAACATGTGTAATCTCATCACACACAACCTTGCCTTTTATCAAAGTTTTAACACTTAATCAAAAAGCAAGTGAAAAATTCAAAATTCAATGCCTTCGATCAGTCGAACCTTTTTCTCGATCGATTGAAAAATGAATAAATTCATCACAAAGCCACTACCTCATTCAATCAATTCTTGATTCTTGTTCGATCGATCGAAAATAACATTCGATCGATCGAAAGGGATTCTCGATCGATTGAGACAATGGAGAATTTCATCATGGAGTTTCTGCCTGAATTGATCGGTTCTTGATTCCTCTTCAATTAATCGAAAAGAATATTCGATCAATCAAAATGAATTCTCGATCAATTGAAACTTGCAAAACTGAATTTTTCTCAGAATTTTCTAGCAACCGTTTTTGACAATTTTTGCTATTTTCTATCAAAAACGCCTTTTGATTTTATGAATGAAGATTCACAGATCAAACATAAGGGTTTTCAATATCAAAATCAAGAACCATAATAATGCTAGAAACCTTGAAAACATAATCCTAATCTCATTAGGAATAAATTTCATTAAAGGATTTTAACCATTAACCAAAATACTTTAATTCTAGCATTAACATACTGTTTGATCAATATCATTACCGAAAAGAGAATCCTTGAATGTATACATTGTTAACTTTCTCAAAGTCACATCATGCATAGATTAATATATACTATCATATCAAGGATACAATCTCATCCTAATGAAGTCAGACCATCAATCATTTGTGAACATTGACGGTGTACCTCACTAATACAAAAACTAGCAAAGTCAGCACCATAACTAAAAGATATACCATGGTCCACTTCAAAAGACTGAATCCAACATATATATCTCATATATAAAACTTAGCATATGGATTCAAAGACACAATTATGTAGAAAATTTTACTGCAAAAAATAAAAACACCAAGAAAACGGTTTTTCTTTAATTCGAAAACTCAATCATATGTTATACAAGCATGATATTGAAGATCACTCTGATACCAATTGTTGAAAAATCTGATTTTGCATCTCATACAAAACACACAGTGAAAGCAACAAACACAGATCTACATCATTCATGAGAGATACCATATAACCTTGAATTATAGAACAAAGAATAAAAAAGCATACCTTAATGCAGTGAAATTCAAAACCAAGACTTAAGAATACCTTTAGTCAACATCTCAATTCCACATGGTGCCCAAGAAGTGTGGTTTTTCAATCAGTTTACACGTATGTGTTCAAGAGAGAATAAGAGAATAGCTTACACTCATACACACACTATTTTCATCATCTGAAAATTCTGCATGTTTCTCTCCTTATATATAATTGATTATCTAATTGGGCTAGCCTTTTGGGCCTGCCCAATTGGGTTTTAGTTTGTGGCTTGAAATGAGACCAAAGGGAACAAATAAGACTTTAGCTTCAATGAGCCTTGAGCTTATCTGTCAACTCTTGACAAGTCCAATATTACAATTAATTATATTTAATACCACTATATAAATATAATTGTACTCTAGGCTTTATTAACAAATTATATCCCAAGACTCTAATGATATCATTTGATCCATCCATGAAATATCCATAGTGAACAAAGTCATAATGAACTGTCACTTTGTAAACAATTATTTTATCCTTGAGTACCCTGTTTAATCTTTTAGTTATTCATATTTATTGAAATCCGATTTCAATAAATATAAACTTTAGTAACTCCTTACTAAAGTGGACACCCTGAATAACCAGTTCCCATTAAACTTATCTCAAGAGGATATTTCGTATTTCTATAAAGGAGATTATGGATTTCATCTTGAAAATATGTGTTCCCTCAACATTTTGTGTTGTTATCCAACATACTGAGGTTTTAACCGTGAATATTAGATCTCACTCCTGATATATCAAAGTAACCTACATTTTATGATCGGGTTCACTATCCTCTCAGAATTGATAGTCTATGAAATTAAAAGTCATGAGATTAATTATTCAGGTGATAGTTGTTGATTGAATAATTAATCTCACAGTGGTCTAGTTCAATATGTTTTAACCATTAAAAATCTTCAATACATCAACTAGAAATCTCCACTTCCATGTCAAAACAAACCATCTTAGTTGATGTGTTATAGTCTTCGCGGATGAAACGCCCAATTTCATCACCGACTACGAACTACGTTTTGAGTTTACAAGGAACTTGTGATTTATTTCTTTTGTGACTAAATCACATAAATCACATATGATTCATCTCAAGGACTAAGATAATGTCCCATTAGTTCGTTTATAAATAGTTTCATATAATTAAATAATTTAATTATTTATAACATGCCAATAAATTGGATTTTAGGGCATAAACCCCAACATTTGCATGTTTTTTGATTGCTGTTGTTGTCAATATATGAATTTCTCTTTTTATTTGATTATGTAATTTATGCTTCTTAAGGAATACATTGAGAAAAATTCCTAGAGCCGCCATTACTATATATATATATAGAGATAGATTCAAGTTACACATGGTGTAACTCTTTAGAGTTACATATTTTCTAAACCATTGGATTTAAGTAGATCCAATAGTCAAAAAAGACACTCATTAATGCTAATATTCTGATTAGGATCTCATTAATTACCCCTTATTTATTGCATTCCATACCTATCTCTAAACCTAAAAAAACACAAAAAAAAGTATACATCTCTCTCTAATTTTTTTTCCACTGTTTCTTAAAAACAAAAATTCCTCCACTACACGTCTCTCTGTCTCTCTATCTCTTTCTCCTCCATTGCTCTTCCACCTCTATGGCCAAGTCGCCGACAAAAAAAAAAAAAGCCACTGGGTGCACAACTGGTTAGAGCTTGTTTGGATGGGATGAAAACTGAATGATATTACTCAGTTTTCATGATCCATCATCCAAACTGAATGGGTCCCATGGATGAGCATCTGTTTGGAGGAGTTTTGGATCACTATTTTCATAACTCAAATACTCAAAAAAATGGATGTGGGTGATGGAAAGTGAAAACAGGTTTCAAGTGTTTTCAAAACTTGAAAATTGAAACTCAGTGGCAAGTAGCGTAAACAAGATGAGATTGTAGGCCCCAAAGCCAGTGCATTGTCACATCCATCTCAGGCTTTGGGTTACTACCGTTGGAGCACCCCTGTTCCATTTCATTTCTCCCCAAAATTTTTGCTAAAAATTTTCCCTCTTCTCACTTCCCTCTCTCAGCCTCTTCTCATTTTTACTTCCCTCTTCATCCCCAGTGAGCTTGCTCCATGGCACCACAGTCTGTGATCGAAGCACTGAACCAGGCCTGAGAAGAACACTGTGTGATTGAAGAACAACGCGTGATCGAAGCATTGAACCAAGCCTGAATCTTCACTGGCGAGTCTACCGAGCTCTGTCACCGTGTCCATACCTCTCTCTCCCTCTCCCAGGTGCAATTTATATCTCTCTCTCCCTCTCCATTTTCCATGTCCATGGTCTGATTTGGTTTTTTTGTTGGATGTGAAAGGGGGTTATTGATTTAAAGTACTGATGTTGGTTATGGCTTGTGAGACAACATTTCTCGTAATCTTTTGAAATATTATGAATTTCTTCTACCTTCATTTTGAACCTGAAGTGTTAAATCCTTTGGCACTTTGAAACATTTTATATTTTATATTGGACTATTGGATGCATTGATAGATTACTACATAAATTGATTGGCTTGATAATTTAGAAATCCTATGTTTAACTTTGGCATTTGTTTATGGTTTTAATTCAAACTGGTTGTAGCTTTGACTCCTGGTTTATTGAGATATCTTGCTTAAGCACCAGGTTTGATGAGCTAAGTCACATGTAAATTGTTTCCTTGCACTTTGGTCATGTGGTTGCATGTCCTATTGGTAATTAGTCTTCTCCTCACATGGAGGTCATGCCATTATAAACAAATGCACATTTTTTTTACTAGGTTAGTTGAGCACTTGAGCTTTATCATATTTGATGTTCGTGGATTTGTGGTTGAAATATCCTACTGGTTATAATTACCTTGTTGTGAGAGGGCATGCCAATAACCTTCTTGATAATGTCTTGAATTTCTCAAAATTTAACATCTTTGGACAAATGGCCTTGTTAATGAGAGATGTGATGCAAAAGAAGGCTTCTTGATATAGTTGGAAAAAAATTATCATATCATAGAACATGTGTCTATAAAAAAAAAAAAAAAAAAAAAATAAAAAGATGAAGAACATTGTGTTAGAATTAAGATGGAACAATATCAGATTGTTGCTTCAATTTGTTTCCAAGAATAACTATAGTCCAATCTATGAATCAGCAGTACTACAATATTTTTTCCCCTTTCAAGGGTAATAGTTAGATTTTAGTGACCCAAAAAGTGATGTGATATCTTGCCAAATGGTGATGGGTGCATGAGTCACAATCTCTCACATAGACATGGAATAACCATTGTTGCTGGTACCATTACAATGTGACTTTACCAAAATGTGCTAGGAGACATGTTCACTAATATGATATACTTGGTAGTATTCAACACAGGGAATGTGACAAATTCCCATATGAGTCCTATGCTTCAAATGTAAAGAACTAGAAATGAAATTCAGAAATGAGAAATCATTGGAAAAAAAGCCATAGCCAGAACAACATACCCTATAACAGAACATCGAGGAACAAGGCTAATAAGGTCTAATGTTATGGCAGATGAGTTCTATGTTAATCACTTAAATGAATATTAATTAAAGTAGGATTGATCTGTTTCTTTATTGCTTGACATTTTCTTCCATATAGCATGTGATAATGCACAACTGTTTCATTATGGATACTTTGTTATGTCTATTGTTTTTAGAAACTTACATGTGTTATTAGAAACCTTTCATTCTTATATGTGATTTTATATTCATGGGGTTGTTTGTGAGTCTTTTATATTTAAGTTTACCATTCTACCTTGAAGAGAAATATGTGGTTTTTCTTTTTTTACTCCATTCTAATTAGTTGGTATGTTTTAGTTGATTTTCTCTACAAATTATGTCGCTAGCAGTAGGTAGTATCTTTTCCTTTGATTTCTTTACATCTTAGTACTGCAGCTGATTGTGAAATGGGCACCTAAAGAATTATGAAATAAATTGCTTTCTAAATAGGTTTTCTTGTCTTCTTCACTTAAGTTGAGTGGTTGGTTAGAGATTCAAGTGGCCCATTCATAGAACTATTAATATACATATATATTAACATATGCAATTGTGTTCGGAAATTTGCATTAGATGGCACAAGAAACTCAGGATGTTGACGACAAAATGTGGCCTCCCCACATTGAACAAATTTTCATTGACATTATGGTCAATGAACAACAAAAGGGGAATATGGAACATGGTGTCTTTAAGGCTAAAACTTGGCTATCAATTACGAAAACCCTAGATGAGCAAACTGGGAAGAGTTTCCTCCTTAAGCAAGTGAAAGATAAGCAAAATAGGCTTAGGCAAAAACTAAGAAAGTGGGGCTAGCTTTTGAGGCATACCGGGTTAGGATGGGATGAGATAACCTAAACGGTTACTGCTTTTGAGGAGATGTGGGCTAACGTGGTTACGGTATGTTATATTTACTACCCTAATTCTTTGCATATTTGTTTGTAATTTTCTATTTCATATTAGCAGGATTTTGATGTATATATTGTCATTTCAAGGGGATTCTAAGGCAGCTGTATTACGGAAGAAAGGGTGTCCTAATTATGACAAGCTGAAGCAACTTTTTGCCCCTAATACTGCAATCGGTTCCCTTCAAATTTTCTCAAACACGCCAGCCCCAAATAGTGATGAAAAGCGTGCCCTAGAGGAGGAACTTTCCAATAAGGCACATCGTACCTAGCTGGGTGATGATGATTGCTATAATCCTAACATGGAGGGCATAACCTAAGACGATCCCCCTATTGATGAGCAAACCCAACATGCGAACAAACGTCCCATGGAAGAGCCTACTACCAAGGGGAAGAAGATTGCCAAGAAAGTAGATAAGGATAGTGAGATGACCATGGCTCTTCAAGAGTACAATCCCTTGGCAAGGGAAAGGTTTTCCAACAAAAAGGGAAAGTCTAATCGTAGCTCTGATCATGTTGCACAATCGCCAGTGGTGGCGATCCTTGCTCACTTGGAAGAGCTTTAGAAGTGCTGAACCGTTATGAAGATCTTGATGATGACACCTATGTTAACATCACCGAGGCTCTTCAATAGAAACAGAAAAAGGGTGTTGTTCATGGGCATGCCAGAGCATACGAGGCGGAGGTGGATGGAGTGCCATGCTCAACAGCTGGATAATTAATGAGGATTGCTTTTGTGATGTTTTGTTATGTGATTTCGGTGTGAATCACTTGGTTTAGTTTTTAAGTACTATTTAAGGACTTTATGTGTGTATGCTTGGACAATGTTCGACGTTTGGTGGTGCGTGTACGTGTGCAAGGTGGTGCGTGTATACCTGCAAAGGTGTGCGTGTGTGCCTGCATATGGGTGCTTGGGTGTGTGCAGTGACTAATGCAGTTAAGCTGTACTACTATTGTACTGTTAGTTGGTTGGGCCAAGGTGTCAAGTAGGTAGTTAGTTGGTTAAGGGGTGTAGTGCTTATAGGGAAAGGGTGAGGATTGTAAAGGACATTCAGATGAGAATTACATTGTTTTACTTCCCTATTCTTTCTCTCTTTCTTGTTCCTTGTTCCAATTCCTAATTCCTTCATTCCTTTCTTCCACTGAACTATTAGAATCTTATCATATTGCCACCAAAGATAAAATTCGAATGTGGTTGTAAATAAAGCATATTAGACACTTGAATTTGATTATTTCTATGTATAAAAAAATTTTAAATTTCAGTTTTTCCCCCTATAGTAGTACCTGCTACATGAATTTAATTTGGTGAAATTTGCAGATATTTTTACTGCCTAAATTAGCAAACAAGCAGCCAGAAATCAAACTGATGTATCCTAGATGCCATTTAATAAGTCATTCTATTTACAGAATATAACTTCTCTAGAAATTCATGGAAATTAAAAAAGCCACAAACTTCTAGCTGAGCTAGTTCTAACTTTAATATAACTAAAGCTATTCCACATTGTGTTTTTGTGTTTGTATCATATAATAAAACTCCAAAGCCATAGACCCCTCCCCCCCCCCCCCCCCCCAAGTCTAAACAATGGGATTAACTTAATTACATGTAAAGTGCTGAGAAACCATATGTTGTAAGCTGTCCTGTGGCTAAACAAATACAAGATCATGTTGTTGGTACCAGAATTAGAATATAGCTATTTTGCTGGTACCTGAATTAGAATATAGAGGCTCTACTGATTATTTTACTAATTTAATCCCCTGATTATTACTAATCCATTACTTTTACCAATATGTGTAATTTTTATTATTACTAATTTAGATATGCTATTCTTGTAAGTTCCTATTACTTGGTTAATTCGGGTTACCCCATTGGTGCATCGTTTCTTCTACCACATAAGGCCACCCAATATCATGCCCAGGAATTCAAGAGGAGTACTAAGCAACCAAGATCAGGGAAAGAGTTGTTTAACTATAGATACTCTTCATTGCGCATGGTGATTGAGAGGGCTTTTGGAGTCCTAAAGGCTCACTTTCCCATCTTGAGTTGCATGGCGAAGTATAAACAATATCATCAGTGTTTGGTTGTTTCTGCGTGTTGTGCGTTACATAATTTTATATGCATCAATAATCGAAGAGATGTAATATTTAACACGTGGGAGAACCTTGAAGTTGATAGGGATGATATACAAACTGGAAACAATGGGAATTCTCTTAAGTCGAGTGCAAGCGCCGAAAGGAGGCATGTGAGGGAGATGTTTAATGTGGCAAAGAGAGCAATGGGTAAATTCAGGGATGATATGACTGACCGCATGTGGGATGAGTACGTGCGATGTCGAGGTTGATGGTTGGCATGTCTAAGGATTCAACCTTTTTGTTGGGACTTTTGTATAGAGCTAGTACCCATTCCTATGACTTTTTGTTGGGAATTTTGTATAGATCTAGGTATCGTGACTAAAAGTCACTTAGCATGATACATGATGCATTCTTTTGGACATTATGATGCATTTTTTTGTACATTATGATGCATTTTTTTGTAAATTTAGATTAATTGTGGACATGCTTACATGTAATGGCTAATGTCAATAACCTATTGACATTTCTGATGTAATTCCTTTTGGCAATTTTAAAGTAGATGTATGTAATACCTATTGGTAATCTAAGTACAGGTGGACATGTTTATATGCATTTGTATGTAATACCTTTTCGCAATGGAGTATTTTTCAAGGACCATATATTGTGTATGTGATATGGTTACAGTTGGATAATTATGTATGTTATATGTATGCGATATGTATGTAATATGTGTATGTGATGCGGTTACAGGCAGGTTTAGTCTTCTGTGAGGGGCTTGGACTCATAAGCTTCCTCTTGTTTATGTTTACTTGAGAGTTGTCAAAGAGATATGACAACAATTTGATAATTGGGTTGGCAGCTTATTGGTGTGACACTATCAATAAATTTTAGTGGATATAAATAATGGATACAAGTTTTTATTTGGTATTAGAATTCTGCACAACTTCACAGTAATGGATGCTTGAACCTACAATTTGTTACTTGTTGGTAAATTAAGAAAAACTACAGCAGATTGTTGGATACTCTTATATATAAGGCTTGATAGCTAGGATACCTTTATTAACCAAGCTGAAATTAATAGGGAGAAAGATATTCATCAAAGAGTCATTATATTAAATTAAAATGTCAAGTGTTATAGTAGATTGTTGGAGTCATGTGTCCAAACTCAATGGGTTACATATTGCCTATTACATACACCACACTGTTATTGCAGACACAACTGACTCCTTCCAACATCCCTAAACCTAGTACTAAATAAGTAGAATACAATAAACAACACCCATGAGAGAACTAGAACTTGTTTATACGTGTTCATCTTCTCTTCAGCAATCCTTTGTGCAACCTTACATTTTTCTGCCTTTCGCTTTGCAACTCTTTCCCTTTCTCATGCTTCTTAAGTGATGCACGTGCTTCTTTCTCACCCTCAGTAGCAAGCATTGCCTCATTCTCCAGCCTTTTGAACTTTGCTATCACGATAGGTGATGTTTCCGTGCCATGCTTGTAGGTGTTGCTATCCAACCATCTAAAAATTTTACAATGCCGATCATCATCCTATAGCTAGGGCTGTCCAAGCAACCCAGATACCCGGCCAAACCGACCAAACCGACCAGACCCGACTCGTCACAGCCAAATCCGACACCTTCGGCGGTCGGTGGCGGTTCCTATCCTATGAAACTCGTCTCCGATGGGTCAAGTGGCAGGTTTTGGTCTCTAAAACCCAAGCCACCGATCCAACCGACAAATGCTAAAAAAAATGCCAAAATTACCTAGATCCGGTGACTTTCTGGTGTTCTTTAGCTTCAATCTGGCCACCCTTGGTCTTCCTTCGCTCAGATCTGGTGGTATTTGCTTAGATTCACTCAAATCCGGCCAAGATCTACTCTCTTCCTTCGTCAGATTTGCTCAAATCCGACGATATATGGTTAGATCTAACTCAGATCGGCGAAGATAGGCTAAGATCGGTGAAGTTAGACTCAGATATTTGGTTAAATCCGGCTATTCTTAGTTAGATTAGGCTTTGATCTACTCAAATCCAGGGATATTCCGTTAGATCCGGTGAACTCAGATCAGCGAAGATAGAACTTCTCCTCCGCCCACCGTCGCTCATCATCAGACTTGACCAACCCGACCGTTTGCTCCCCTGAGCCTGGCTAACCCAACCCGTGGTGGTCGACAGTTAATTGCAAGTGTGTTTTTGTTCCACCCAATCTAAGCGGGTCGAGTCCGGGTTAAGGCCAAAACCAACCTAGACCAACCTATGGACAGCCTTACTTGCAGCATGCATGACAATATCAATTAAGGCGAAATGAAGGAATTTATGACATATCACAAACAATGTAACTAAACACAAATGTAAACTCACCGGCATCCATTCCTTACAACCATAAAATCTCCTATCAAATTTATGGAGCTTCAATGATGTCCTAACCACACAGCGATCCATGTCGCATAGATGGCCATTAGAGCTGGAGTAGTAGTTACTTCCTTCTGACATTAAGTCAAACACCACAGCCTTTGCACATAGTACAAAATAAACAATTATAGTAAAAAAAAAAAAACAAATACCACAGAGGTAGAATCACATGAGAACAATCTAGACAAACTCAGAGCATGCTTGCAAGTGAAACCAAATACCCATAATCCTGACCTCAGAGCATAGTCACAAGAAACCAAATACCCATATTCCTAACCTCAAATCATAGATACAAGAAACCAAATACCCACATTCCTGACCTTAAAGCATAGTCACCGAAAGCTAAACAAACTCAAAATTAAAACACAATTTTCAGTAGTCATGAAGTCATACATTGGGAAAAAAGAGATGTGGGGAAAATAATAAAGCAAGTAGAGATATGAGTTTTGGAACCCATTCATAAATTTCGGTGTTCCTTTCGGGGGGTAGAGAAAAAAAACAAAATGAAGACCAACAGAGCAAGAGAAGCAGAGCACTATAACTGAGAAACGAAAACAAAAACTCACCGATAATCTTTGATTTTTGCTAGAGATGGTCTTCGACTTTTGCTGGAGAAGAGAAGCTTCGAACTTTGCTTTAGATAGGTCTGTGCACAACTTCAGGAGATGGGTCTTTCTGTTTTCTAGAGATAGGAATTTGGGGAGATGGGTATTAGAGATATAAGATGGAATCTGCAGTGTGTTGGAGATGGGTATTTGATGGCATGGGTTAGAGATGGAAATCAGAGAGCTTGGGATTGGATTCGAATAGTGTTGAGATTTGGGAGGAATGGGTATTTGCTGAAATTAGGAAGAAGGGAGTCAACGTGTGTTAAAGAAGAAGGAAGGAGTTTTTAAATATTTTTTATATGGGCTGAGGTTACCATTCTGTTTCTATGGCAGGTGTGGGCTCCACTAAAAAAGGGAAAAATGAGTAATATCAAAATTTGAATGATGAACCAAACAAGTTATTTTGAGTTTTGGGTTATTGGTGAGTGCTGGGGCCTTTTTTTTTGTTGTATTGGGCTGGGCTGCCCATTTGTGATAGTAGGCCCAAGTGTTCTAGGTTGTGGGAGTTGAGACTGGTCCAACTGGAACTTACTTTGACTAGCTTATGCACAAATTGTGCCCCGTCTGCCAGGAGTGTGCTTGCGGCAAGCAAAGCTGTTTCAGAAGAGCTTGTGGCAGGCAAATACAATGAATAAAACAGAGTATTTTGGAATGACCAGATAGCTTTTTAATAGAAAATGACCAAATAATCTATAATTATAGTGATATTAACGAATTTTACAAATAAAGTAAAAGGGGCAAATGGTAATAGGGGTTAATCAAAAGATAAAGAAGTTAAGTTTAGTTCGCAGGAGCAAAACCAAAGAGGATAGAATGCCTCTTCTCAACACAATCAATCTCCCAAGTAAATCTTGCTGTAGAAATTGATCGTTTTGAGAGAAACAGACCTGAATGGTTAATGCCCAGAGGAATTCCTTCTACTTTTGGCAAAGAGTAAGGATTTTGAGAGGGAGAGAGAGGAGAAACCTATCGTTGCATGCGGCCTAACTCTCATTTTTTTTTTTTTTTTTTTTTTTAAATTTTCTCTCCTTTATCTTTTCTTTCTTTCCTTTCCTTTTGTTCCTTTTTCTCTTTTAGTCTTTCCTTAGTAGTTTTTTTTTTTTTTTTTTTTTTTTTTTTTTTTACCATCGTGATTTTGGTGTTGTATTTCCTTTTCCTCCTCGTGTATGTATAAAGAGTGTTGTCCTCTGTACACGGCAAAGGCCTTCTCTTATAGTGCCTACCGCGACCGAATTTTACTATTCTACCCTTTAACCACCTTTGTCTGGCTTGGGTGTACTTGCCGACCATTACTGTTCCATCTGCGAGTCACTCCCTATAACCAGACAAAGACAACTATTTTGTTTGTTAGTCTACCGTGGCACCTCTTCCTGCCGTGGTGCTGTTTCTCTCTCTCTATCCCTCATGGCATGCACCTAGTAGTTCCAACTCAGCCTTACCTCTTTTGGGAAGTATGTCATCCCAATAGGACGTACCCCCCAAAAGAGCTTGAGCAAGAACCCCAAAACAAGTTTTCCCCTCTCCCCACTACCAAACCATGCCCTCTTACCTCTGACCCATGACCTCACCATGTCCCGTATTGGCTGGGTACAGGCTGGTGGTGCCTGGGCCTTGCGCGTGCCTTCTATCCGTATGTGTCTGAAGTATGCCTGCTGCTCATGCGTTCGCCGCAGACTAGAGACTTTGCTTGTACAGCCTGCCGTCCGTTCTTGGCTTTTTTATGAGCTGTTGCTTTGATTTCCCGTTTCCTTAGGGTCTGGGCTTTACTTAGTACTGGGCTTCGCATTTCTTTCAGCCCACTTCTTAATTACCCTTACTTCCTGCCACATTACTTGTCATTCATACCGTGATGACTTACTCCTGCTGGACCTCTTTCAGGCCTACCGTTCCATTCTTTCCCCCAGTGGCTTAACATGGCTACCGGTATTCTTTCTTACGGGCTCCAGTGTCCCTTTTGTTTTCCCTTGGGCCTTTCTGGCCCATTTACTTTTTTTAACTTCCTTGACCCGTTTACTAACTTTGCATTCCCATGGACTTTTACTAACTTTATTAAGCTTCCCCAGCTCAATTTCCTTATTCTCATCCTTGAGGCTCATGGGCTTGCCATTAACCCTTTACTTTCTTTATTTACTTTGCTTTGGGCCTGCCGCGGCCCGTACCATATACTGCCCATGGGTGCCATTTCTTTCTTTCTGGGCCTTTTAGGCCCATTTGCTTCCTCAAGGCCCATTTGTTTATACTACGGGCCTGTGATCCATTATTCCTATCGCTTGGGCTTAATGGTTTTACTCTATGCTTGCCATTTCTCTGCTGCCCGTGTTGCTGGGTTAGGCTTCCTTCTTTCTATTCGGATTCCAAAAAGTGACCCTCAACAATGAGTAATGAGTTTTGAGTGATGGATAATGAGTTTGAGTTATGAGTTTTGGTTGATGGATGTTGAGTAATGAGTTAGCCCCAAACTAAACAAGCTTTTAAGGGGTGTTTGGATTTCTAGTTTTCATAACTCATAACTCAAAAATAGTGGGACCCATGACTCAAAAGTTTGTTTGGATTTCAATAACTCTATTTTCAGTTTTTGTTTCCATCACTCAATTCTCTAATTTTTGAGTGATGAGTTATGGAAATTGAAAACACATTTTAGCTATTTTCAGTTTCCATAACTCTGTTTTCAATAGTATTTTTGTAATTAAACACATATGGAGGGACTCACTAATCAGGTCAGCCGCACCTTTTGACCTTTTTTTTTTTTTTTTTTCTTTTCCACTTTTCTTTCTTCTCCTGGGTTCGATCAATTCGATCTCTCTTCTTTTCTTTTTTTTTCTTCCCTTTCGCCAGAATCTTGTCAGTTCGTTCTTCCTTTTTTTTTTTTTTTGGTTCTTCATCACAGAATATTTTCGGTCTTCAGTTCTTTCTTTCTTCTTCTTCTTCTTTCACTGGGTTCGGTGAGTTTGGGTTTCTGGTTTTTTTTTTTTTTTTTTTTTTTTTTTTTTTTTTTTTCACTGGGTTTGATGAGTTTAGGTATTTTAAGTGATGAGTGATGAGTAATGAGTGATGAGTGACGAAAATTGAGTGATGAGTGATGAAAAAAAAATCCAAACAAGGCCTTAAGTCTCCCACTTTTTGAAGTTGTCAAGTTCAATTTCATTACCCACTTCATATGGTTTCTTTTTGAAGTTGTCAAGTACAATTTCGTTACCCTTCTTTGTCACATCTCCATCACCACATTGCTAGTTTTCTTCATATGGTCCAACATTGCAGATCTTTTCAAATGGTACTTCTTTTTTTGCTAACTAGATAATGTATATGCTAACATTGCAGATTGTAGAGGGCTTTTTGTGTGTTATGCTGGGCTGCTTCTTGCGGTACTAGGCCCAAGTGTTCTGAGTAAACGAGTTGAGACCGATCCAACTGCACTCAACTTGGTCTGGCTTGTGCACAAACTATGAGTCCGAAGTCCAAGGGAAGACGCTGCAAAGTGGGCTTATCCTTTGTTTCTGCCGCAGAATGAACTTTTCTTCAGTTTCTGCTGCAGGATTGACTTTTCTGCCGCAGAAGGAACTTTTTTCCAGATTCTGCCGCAGGTCTGACTTTTTGCTATGCAGTAAAACTTTCTGCCGTGTAGTAAAACCGTCTGCTGTGCAATGAAGCTTTCTGCTGTGCAGTAAAGCTTTCTACCGTAAAGCCTTCTGCTATGCAATAAAGCTTTCTACTGTGCATTAAAACTGTCTGTTGTGCTTTAAAGCTGTCTGCTGTACTTTAAAGCCTCCTGCCGTACAATAAAGCTTTCTGCCGTGAATGACTACTCTTCATTTTTACTGTAGAAATACTTTTCTACTTCCTGCACATAAACAAATCTAAAACCCAAAGAAAATACCCATCAAACAAATGTTAGTTTAAATTGGTTAGCATATTCTCAAATATATACATACATATATTTACAAATACACTTATACGTATTCACATATACATCTATAAAATATATTTTTCCAGAATAGGGGAAACAACGTATATGTATATATATACTTACGGCAGGATAATAATTAGTTTGTGTCAAAAGTAAAACACGTAACAACAAATAAAGAAAAAAGTTTCGGCAGAAAATGTTTAGCTTGTATAATAGTTAACACGGTAAACATAATAAAAATGTGCTACGGCAGAACAACTAATATAGCGAATAAAGACACCACAACAGGACAACTGATGCGGCAGATGTGATAAAAACGTGCTACAGCAGGATGACTAAATACAGCAGATATAAGTTATAATGAGAAAAATTAAATATATTTGCAATCAAAAAATCAAGTATTGAATCTTCCCATAAAATAAGTAAACCCAGAAGGAACCCAAACTCCAACTTGAATAACCTTTTTATAGGTTCCTGCCATAAAAGTTGTGCATTTTGGAAAATAGGCCTAAATGGCTACTAACTATTAATTTTGGAGACTTCAAAGAGTGGGTTTGCTAAGAAGAAGAGAAAAGATGGTCTATTGATGTATGCTCCTATTCCTGCCGTGTTTTCTCTCTTCTTTTTACCACTTTCTTTCTTTCTCTCTCTCTGTTCTTTTCACTCTTAGTTTCTTACTACTCTCCTGCCATGGGTTGTTTTTCTCACTTGGGTCTTTTCTTTTCTTGGGTCTCACTCTTTGGGTGCTTGTTACTCTTCCTAAGTGCCTCCCTTATATTTGAGTCCCCTCCCTGGGTGTTTTTCTTCTTCTCCTATTTTTCACTCTTTCCCCTGTTTTTTCCTCCTCCTCTTCCGTCCCTCATTTTTTTCTGCCATGGTTACCTCCCTTTTATAGTGAGCTAATTCAATGGGATTTCTCCTTTTTACCCCTAGGGCTTCATCAACTATTTTTGGTTTGTTGTGGGCATCCTTTCAAGATTACCCACCCACCCATTGGTTGCCCCTGCCATTGCTCAGAATATGTTAGCTACACCATTACTTATTTCACGAGAAAATTCCATTTTGTTTGTTCCTGCTATATACCTCTACCTCACTACCTAACTCTATGGCATGCATTAGATGGTCCCAACCATGTATTACTTCTTTTAGGTAAGATACCATCCTAGCAGGATATATTTCCAAAAGAAGTCATGGCAGGAAACCAAATATAGACCCCATTTTCCCCCCACCACCAAACTACACCCTCTGAATCCCCTTGACCGTGGGCCCACCTCCCTTGTGTTGGCTGGATACAAGTTAGTGGTGCCCCGACCCTTCTGTGCTTATCTCCCACGCCGTTTCTGCCGTAGCAGATTAGCTTTGTTTTGTTCTGCTGCGTGGCTCTGTCTTATTTCTTCACGCGTTTCCTACTGTGTTTTGTCATTTCCTTTAGTTTGACTCTTCCTTCACGCAATTCCTGTTGTTGACACTTCCTGCCATTCCTTGTTTCTTTTCATCGTGCTTCTTCATATCAGTTTTCACACCTATCTTCTTATACAAAAGAATTTGGACCTTTGTGGGCCAAATAATGTTGATTGGATCAAAAGGGTCTTGAGCCCAATTTATCTTCATTTGCCGAAGTCATTTTGCTAGAGAATTGTATTCTGCGGCAGATTGCTTTTCCTTGCACCTTTTTCGTTGGGCCTTTCTTGCTCTTTGGTCTTCTTTGTGGGTCTTTGGGCCTTGCTTTTCATTGGGTTTTCTTCCTCATGGGCCTTTGGGTACAGATTTGCAGAAATGAGCATCAACACAGATCTTTACAGCTACTGCATTTGTAAACGGATTTTGTATCAACATAGTAACACTAGTTCAATATCATCACCAATACTTGTGATGAATCTTGGTATGGAGATATATATATATATATATATATTGGTATTAAAAACCCATAAAAAATTCACTAGGAATGCCACAAATGGAGTTCGAATTACGTTGACGATTAAACCAATACACACACTTCACCCTAAAAAACAAAGATATAATTTGACATTCATAAGTATAGTTCAATATTGAGCTATGTCATATATTTCAAAATCAAGAATTTTCCATTGAGGTGTTTGACAAAGAAAAATGAAAAAAAAAAAAAAAAAAAAAAAAAAAAAAAAACTAATTACATAGGTTGAACATTTTTTTTTCTTGAGAAAGTTTATCCAACGCATTTCCTTTATCTTAACTATTAAATTTTCTCTTGTTATAACTAGTTGTGCACAACTGGTTGCAATTAGCTGCTTTTTTCTTTTTCTTTTTCTTTTTTTTCCTGCTGACAACCTGACCGTGGAGGTGGAAGAACGGTGGAGGAGAGAGAGAGAGAGAGAGAGAGAGGTGCAATGGAGGATTTTTTTTTTTTTTTTTTGGAGAAACGGTGGAAAAAAAAATTAAAGAGAGATGTATTTTTTTTTTTTTGTGTTTTTTTAGGTTTAGAGATATGTATGGAATGCAATAAATAAGAGATAATTAATGAGATCCTAATCAGAATATTAGCATTAATGAGTATCTTTTTTGACCGTTGGATTTACTTAAATCCCAATGGTTTAGAAAAGGTGTAACTCTAAAGAGTTACACCTGGTATAATTTTAAGTAATATTACATCACTCAATAATTTGTTATAGAATTCATATTTTGAGAATCCTATCGTTGGATTACATGTTCTATATGTTCTTAACATGCATGTCAATTGAATGTAATTTATCATTCGATCCATAAACTCATATTTTATGCATTATTTTAAACTACAAAAAATTAAATTTAAACAATTGATTGATGATATGGCCCTTGATCTTTGATCATTTTTAAATTTTGCAATATAATCTAACGGTGGATTTATCATATTTTGCATCTAATTAAAATATATTGAGTGGTATAATGTTATTTAAAGTTACACCATGTGTAACTTGAACCCAATCCATATATATATATATATATATATCAAATTAAAACGTATAAATGAAGGGACCATTAGAAATTTAAAAGTTAAATATTAATATTTGTGATGTTATTCATGCCATAATGACATTCTTGTGGCATGCATGAATGGCACTAGGATGCGAAGCAATATTAAAAGAACATTATTTTGTGAATTCTCTCTTGAAAAAAGCATAGGTTAATTATTATTAAAAAAAAAAAAACCCTCCCTAGAAGATCTCACATTCGAAAATTAGCCCCAATTATAGTTTACGTCGTTTCAATTAAAAATGCACTAGTATATTGAAATCACGAAGGCAATTCAATATTTTCTTGGTAGTTTTTTTTTTTTTTTTTTGGAGGTTTTTCCTTGGTAGTTGGTACCACAGAAGCAAGTCCAATATAATAAATTAATTTATTATTGGACCAGCATTGTTTAAGGAATAAGAAGGATCTACATTTTTTTTTATCAACTGACTCCTCAATTTATTTTGCTACAGATTTCAGCTCCAAGAAGCAGGATCATTGATTGTTTATAATTTTATATAGATCCCGTCTAAAGTTCATTTGGAACAGTTTATTTTGAAGAGAAATAATAATTATACTTAATAATAATAAAACTTATAAAAAGCTATACATAAACAAACTAAATAAGATGATTAAGGTACGTAGAAATAATGTCTAACAAGCAAGTCGCAAATCGTGTTTAGCATTTAAAAAAAAAGTCTTAAAACTCTAACTTTAGAGTATTTCCCCCTTTCAACAGTAAAATGAGAGACTTTTATCTCATGTGGAGTAATTATTTTGATACTCATTCCTCTTCCTCTTATCATATTTCATTAATTAAATTCATGATGAGATTTACTATTAATATGAGAATACTCTAAAAATACCTAGTAATGCTCCGCTCACCCATAAATAAAGTTGAAACGGTTCTTTTAATTGAAATAATCAATTGTGAGTAATAAACAAGTACTTCTATGAATTGATCGCATTTATTTTTTTTTTCGGCTTCTTACAATTAACATGAAAAAGTTATGACAAAAGTTATCTCATAAAAATTGTATCACTAGGCTTTCTAAAGTTAGAAAACTTGGAAGTTTTAATCCACCAAAAACTTTATTGCCATGCAGGAGTTGGATGAGTCAACCAAAGTTGTTGGCGGCACTCTCAAGTCTTAAACATTCATTAGGAAATGAAAGTCTGTAAAAGAGAGGGAATGAGTAAGAAGTTAGAACCGTTGTTAAAGACAAAGCTCATACTAACCTTGTCCTCAGTGACACAATAATGCCGATAATAAATTAAATTACAGCCATTTTTTGAATTTTTTTTTTGTGGAGAAAGTTTTAACCTATGCATTTCGCTCCTGATGATGCTATTTATCATTAAACCAAAACACCAATCAGTTTTTGATGCAGGCAGGAATTGAACCTCAGATCTCTTATTCAATCATCAGAGACTTTACCAGTTGAGCTAACTGGAACCCACAATTACAGCCATTATATATTCAAGTCTATTAAAATTTAAAACCCCCCCCCCCCTGATTGGGGAAAAACAACAAACTTTAAAAAGTCCAAATAATTTTAAACTCCCACCCCTCCCCCTCCCCCTCCCCATGATTAGGAAAAATAACAAACTAAAATTGATATTATAGACGGTAAATCTTGTGTCGCATGTTTTCTATTATTTCTATTGTTTTTTTAAAATAGAGTTTCAACCTATGCGATTGAACTTCAAATCTTTTTTTTTTTTGAGATAAAAAGTATAAAACTCTATATCTCTTATTCAATCATCAGAGACTTTACCAGTTGAGCTAACTAGATCCCACTTATTATTTCTATTGTGATTAGTGTTTAATAAAATAAATCCCTGTAAAAATGATGCAATGTACCATTTTAGAGGTATCCCTACTACAAATGTTTGTGCAAAATATTTATTAATGAATTATGCTAGGCACACAACTTTTAGAACAACTTTGTACCACAACTCGCCACATAGCGAGTTGTGATTGGTCACCCTTACCAATCACAACTCACCATGTGGGGGAGTTGTGGCACAAAGTTGTATCCCTAGCATAATTCTTTATTAATTAACGTGGTAATAAATGCTAGCTATTGGTAGATTTCAATAAGTTGTGATTATATATTTATAAGAACAAAGTTTCTCTCCAAACTAGTTTGGAGAGAAACTCTACAAACTCATCATATATATTTATATTGAGTGTGAATTTTAAAAATCTAACCGTTAGATTACATGTTCTTATTACATCCTTAATGTTTACAAAATTTCAAAAAAATCAAAAATCAATTGCTATGTTATCAAACAAATGTTATAATTTCAAGTTTTTGTAATCTAAAGTTGTATATAAAAAATAAGTTAATTGATCAAATGGTAAATAATATCCGATTTGAACAAAATTTGACATGCTTGTTAAGAACATAAGGAATATGAAATTCAACGGTTAGATTTTTAAAATTCACACACAAAAATGAAATATATGAGGAGTTTGAAGAATCTCTCTTCAAACTAGTTTGGAGAGAAACTTTTTTCTATTTATAAAGGGTCATGTTAACGAATGCCCTAAGAGCACTCGTTAATAATCCATTTTAGGAAAGTTTTGATACCACTTTTATGGGAAATGAAAAAAACTGTCAAAATATTAATTACTTTTTTTTTTTCATTTCTCATAAAAACTTTTTTTAAATGGATTATTAACCAGTACTCTAAGGGCACTCGTTAGCATTTCCTATTTATAAATTAACGTGGTAATAAATGCTATAAGTTGTGATTATATAATATCATATGAATTCATTCCTACATCCTTTATATTTTTTTATTCTTCTAAATAAGACTTCATTGAACCAATGGAGAAATTGGTTCCAGTTAACTCAACTGGTAAAGTCTTTTCCCTAAAAAAAAAAACTTGTAAAGTCTTTGATGGTTGAATAAAAGATCTGTGATTTAATCTGTCTACACCAAAAACTGATTGATATACAATAAAAAATTATATATCTTTAGGAGTGGAATCTATAAGTTAAAACTTTCAAAAAAATAATATATAGAAATAATCTATACATTTTTTTTATTCTTCTAAACAAGACGTTGATTAAATCAATGGTGAAATAATCAATACAAGGCAGAGGAAAACAACAACCATCTCTAAACCAATCAAAACAGACCAAGTTTGAGAAAAGAATTGAGAGATAAATAAACTAATAACGAGAGGGTTCGGATGATAAATATCAAAGTTTATTAGTTAATGTTGGGTTTCTTATTGCAATCAATTATTATAAAAAATTATATTTTGTGTGAGTCACATAATATTTAATTAAAATAGTATTTATTTATTGACTTTTTCTCCTTTTATCAACGCAAGGAAACCCTGTTATATTCTTTTTTAACGAATGCATGGAGCTACCATTGACGTTATAAAATAATGCAAAGATGACTATTCAGCAAAGCAAGAAAAAGATGACTCCGCAGTGTATGCGAATGCGATCATGTGTTGGGTGGGTTTAACTTTAATCACTGCCCCAACTGTGCAGTCATGAAAGATTCTCTTGCTTTTTTGTAAGAGGACAGCTAGCAAAATCAATTACAGAAAATTTTGAACAAAAAATTTGAAAAAAAAAAAAAAATCCAGTCAGCAAGAAAAAAAGTTAGAAAAAATCCTATGGCGGCACCGAACAAAAAGATAAGGTCTAAAGACTCAAAACACGTAAACAGAACAGTAAACAAAAGTACAAAACCGTGTCTGAGACGTGGCAGTTGCGTAATTATGTCAAAACCAAAAGTCCCATATTGTAAATTGCAACGTATATATAGTTACAATTCCACTAGTAATTGTGCTCTATATTACATTAACGGACCAATACCAACCGTGTTGTCTGTCATCTCTCTGTGCTGTGCGTTTAATACAATTCCTCCTCTGCTAGCCTCACAAAAAACCAAAAAAAAAAAAAAAACTTGTTTCTTCTTCTTCTTTCTTCTTCTTCTTTGATTGTCTAAATTCATACATATCAATCTCATGGAGGATCGTAAGGAGGTGGGTTTTCTTTTTTCTTCTTTCTCTGTGTTTTGTGTTTGTATATATATATATATATATATTTTTTGTTGCTGAGTTGTGTACTTGTTTGTTTGCTAAGAAAGATGATGGAGAACACTAAGAAAGTTATGGATTCAAGAAGTATATGTTTCATGCTCTTTTGGGTTTGGAAAGGAAACTAATAAGAGTTTAAAGAAAGCTTTCTTTTTTGTTGTGTTTATGTTCTTGTTGGACTCAGATAAGTGGACATTAATGATTAATGTTTACTGATCACTTCACATGCACTAGAAACTAAAGGTTAAAGTACTCAAATATAAAATTGTTATTCTTTTTATTTTCCTGCGTTTTCTTGGCCACCAAACGGAGCATGAAGTCCTTTTTCAGTCTGATATATATACTGAAATGTATACGCTTACAGGAACATTATACTTATTGTTATGGTGTTACTCAGTTTTAATCTATTTTATTATTTTAGAGGAATATTGCTGAAATTAGAAACAAATTAGATCTATAATTTCTCATTCTAATGGCCATTTTTCTTCTGAAAAGTCAATTCTTTGTTTTGTTTTTTTTTTTTTTTGTTGATTTTTTCAACCTCATGAGACAGTCAGACAAGCAATCATATCAGTTTACTTTTTTTTTTTTTTTTTTTTTCCTTTTTTCTTCTCATTCAAACATAAGAAATAGTTGATTAAAAAAAAAAAAGAGAAATAGTCAAAGCTGCCACCTTTATAATTTTTATTTTTTCAGTCTTTGGCTTTTAAATATCAACTCCCGTCATCATCAATTACATCTATGTATTTGGGAGACCATATCCAAGGCATGATTTTTATTTTAGATATTCCAAACTGACAATTTTGGAGAAGTAGGAGTCATAATGAAGGTGAATGTAATTTACTTCTTTATTTTGTCTACTTTTGAACATCATGCAAAAGGATTTTCTAAGTATTTGTCATGAACATGAAGTAGAATCATTGTTGTAATATATCGAATATATATGGATTGGATTAGGTGAGTTTAATGCTGTCATTGATATGCAGAAGTATGTAGAGTCCCACATTAGGTGTTTACTATGTCAAATTTGGCCTTATAATTGATTATAAGACATCACTTGATTAGCTTTTTTTATGGCTTTTTATCAAGAACTCGATTATGTGATTGTGAGGTTTCCATTAGTACATTTTAGTATTTTACACCCTTTTTGGCTATTGGAATGTGAATTGGTAGCAATTCAGGAGTTCTTTTGAATTTTTTGAAATGTGTGATTAATTAAAGGTTGTAGTCCACGGAAAAGCAGCATTGATGCTTATAGTTAATGTAGCAATGAATTTTTTTTATGCATGTATGAAAAACTTTAATGTTTTTATGCAGAAGAATGCTCCTTGGCTATCAGTGCCACAATTTGGGGACTGGGACCAGAAAGGACAGGTGCCAGATTACTCTCTCGATTTCTCAAAAATAAGGGAAAATAGGAAGCAAAACAAGAGGGATGTATCTAGAGCGAGTCTTGGAAATGAAGAAGAGCTCATTGCTTCTACAACCACCATCACCAACACCGATGCAAGCACCACAAATAGTGATGACCAACACCACCACTACCATCAGGGCCAGCACTCTCCAACTGTAAGATTCCTGTCTAGCTTTCTGCTTTGGTTAATGCACTATTTTTTGTGACATTGTTTAATAATGTTGCTAGTACTACTAGACATGTAGTAGTGGGTGGGTATAAAGGAGAGTAACTAATACTACTATTCAATAATTATGATGGTGGCGTACATGTGGTAGGATGTTGGAAAAAATTTCTAAGTTGGTATTAAATACAGTGGGCCAAAGCTGCTAGTGTGTAGGGTAGAACTCTCTTTTAGCCTATTTTATGAGCTTTGATACGGTTAATTTGCTGTAGGGAATTAGATATTTCAAAGCACACACATGAATGCAGATAAATTTATTAGCTGAATGTCCTATGAATTATGTTGTGATTGCTTCAACCAAATACGTCTAGGGACTTTTTTTTTTTTTTTTTTTTTTTACAATTGTTGACATGACCTGTTGTTATTAATGATAAATAATAAAGGTGATGTACCAAGATGAAAGTGATATTGGTTCAATCATAACAGAACATGTTAGTAGTGAAAAATGTTTTGTATCTAGCATTACACTTCTTTCAATAGAAGAAAAAGTAGAGCAAATCCCTCTTACATGAGTCAGGGGACAGTTTGTCACAAAAAGAAGGGTTAATCCACTTTGTCTTGATTTGTTTCTGATTTTTCAATATTGTATAAGAATATCGAATTTGGTTCTTCTCCTACTCTATTAAAGCCAAATCTTCTTCACGGAAAAATCTGCTTTGTTTAGATTGAGAAAATCGTACGGTTTTATCAAACCATCATAGCATGTGCTATACTCGGATCCATAGTCAGTCCTGGGATCCATAGTTTAGTCCAATTTCCAATAGGAATAGTTGCCCATTGAATATGATTTTTTTACATTATTTTTGTACAGATAATAGTGCAAAAAGGAGTTATAGTTGGCAATTGAATACAATTTTTACCATTATTTTCTTGAGGGTAATAGTGCCTAAAGGAGACTTGACTCTAGACTAGAATGTAATCTTCCCCATGTTAACTCCTTTTATTGATTGACATATGGAGGTTTTAATCCTAAAAAAATTAGACATGACTTCGCTGCTAAGATATTTGCATTTTTTTAACACTTTCAAAAGACAATACTCTGGCTTCATTTCTTAGTTTAATTTTAAATGTGAAATATAATTGATACAAGAATTACCATTCAATTTTTTTAGTGCATTCCTTTTCTTTCTTTAATGGGCTTTATAAATGGAACAAAGGAACTAGAATGAATGTATATTATAGTATTTTTGTGATTTTGGATGCACTATACCCATGTCTCTTGAAAATGTACCACAGCATATGATTTTCTTTTGTTGACATCCATTAAAACAATTTAATGGACCCATCAAAGGTTGGCATGACATTAGATGCGTGCACAAAGTGGAAGCATAATGCGACGGAGAATGATCTAACGCTTACCTAGGGTACACGCCAGTCAAGTGGTGCACATGCAACTGATGCTCTCAGTCATAAAATATTGGTTAATCATTGTATTTTTATTGGTTCCATTTTCTTCTAATAATGCAGAAAAGATGTTTCTTCTGCGTGTGAGGAAAAAACACAAATAAACAATTTTTGTGGGGCTTTGATAGGTGATACATGCTCGATCATCTCGTAATCAACACTTTTGTTTATGTAATTCAACACCCAACTGAAAATAATAACCGGGCGGTGATTGAATGCCCTCTCAAAAAAGGAATTGTATTGTAGAACTCTGTGAAATCCAACCAGAAAATTGGTCATATTCTAGGACATTGGAGAAGGATATCCAATCGGATTCAGATCTTCTAGATTTTTTAGGGTATTTTATCAAATAAATTTTCTTAAATTTTAATAATTCTCTTATGATTTAATAGTCTAGATTTTGCCATATTAACATTTCACTAACAATAATCTTAATTGATTTGTTTGCAACATTATTTTATTATTTTAAGAATATTATTAGTAAAATACTGTCATGGTAGAATTTAGACTATTAAATCATTAAAGTGTGATTAGGATTTTAAAAAATTTATTGATAGAGTACCTTAGAAATCTAGAAGATTTAAATCTGAGCGAGATGGTAGAAAAATAATTTAGGTTTTCATTTTTTCAATTTCTATAAATGATTTATAACAGCATGTAATGTATTTTAGTTGATGTGAAAGCACGAAGAAGCTTGTTAACTGTGATCAGAATCGAAGTCCGAATACTTTTTAAGTATAAGAATATTCTCCCTTGTTGGAGTGTTTTTTTAATGCTACCTTTTCATTTTCATTTTGTTTTTTTTAGAGTTCTTTTTCCTGTGTTTATAACTGCTAAATGATTGCAAAATTATTTGTTTTATTTTTTCTTCTTGCAGACAAGGAGGAGCTTTCTCAGCTACTTCAACTGTTGCGTTAAAGCTTAAGACTTGAGGAAACGTGTAATATGTTTTCGAACTTTAGTGTAACGATATTGTTTTTGGGGCTCTAAATTTCTAATTTCTTTTGCTTGTATGTTATGGTTTCTCTGTTCTCTTCCTCATCCTTTGTTTTTTATTCAGATGGGAACGGTTCTATTTCCTACTAATGACGAAATAGAAAATACGTTCGCTCCTTTGCATTTTTATTTTAGAATTCATTCGTATATACCACTACCAACTGCATTTGATTTTGACCAATTTAATATATATAAAACTTACATATTTGGCCAGGTCAATTTTTTGGTCGTATTAACATTTTGGCAAGGTGGCTAACTCTGGCAAAATTGAATACCATCTCGGGCAGAAATATATCAGGAGTTACTTTACGGTGGAAATAAAGACCCAGGAACTCCGAAAGACCTATTTGGATAATGCGGTGGGATCATGTAGCACAGGCTTGAGATCTTCCTGATTCTAGTCCAGCAATAAACCAATGAAAATAATCTATAATAACACACTTAAAATCAACCTGCAATACTACATGGCAAATTCATGTGAACCAGAATTAATTAGCACAGTTCAACCCTTGCTCTCAAAGGACATTTTTTGTTGAAGATCAAGATATGGAATCCTTGGACATGAGTTAATGGTGAATTTAAAACCTCCAAATAATCTCAAAATTAAAAGCACGTGTTTAAAGTCTCAAATACACCAAGATTTAGTGAAGTTATTTTAAGTTATAACTTCCATCTGTTCTATGTAGTCCGTTTCTTTAATAGATTCCATGTTCAGTCCCATACAACCAAGCAGTAGGCAAAACCACTACAAACAAAGCTTGACCACCACAAAAAAAGCTTAATTACAAATCAAGCTCCCCCTTGTTCTACCTAATTTGAATGAAAAAGCAGAAGACATAGAATCCTTAGGTCTAGCAAACTAGGCACGATTGAAGATAAATCTCATAACAAGAGCCTTACTGCTGAAAATTTCTTTCAAAGGTAGCTTCCTAACAGACATTGAGAAGCTGTTCCAGGACTATAGTCTCTCTACAGTTACACCTTCTTGATTATCTGAACAACATCCTCATCCTCAAGCTCATGCTCCTGGCATGGAAAAACCATACATGTATTCAGTCAGCGCATGAAAATTAAATGGATCAAGGGGAAAAAAATTCACAATTAAAGAAAAATGTAACATCTGAAACTGTGCACAAAGAAGGTTATTGAATAAACCTTGCCAACCCTTTGGGGCTTGTGTTTCGCACTTGACCCCCATACCAAAGCACTGTACACAAAGCCAGAGTAATCTATCATTGCACAGTCAAGATGATGAAGAAAAAAACATTAAACAAAAATACGATACTCAAGCAAAATGAAAGAATAAAAAATAAAAAAATAAAAATGAAGAATGTTTCGGGTAGATGATTACAATGAAAAACAGAATTTTTTTAATAAAAATGACTGATCATAAATTAAAGAAATTATAATTAGTTTCATGTAGCAACTTGGGAGTGACTGCAGAAAATAAGTTGGCTAGCCATCCCACCCCTATCACTTGTTTCAATGGCAATAGTAATACTTAAATACAAGCAATTTGATATTGTCTTATTCAATCTAAAGCTATATCCATTTTTTTGAAAAGGAAGCATTCATAGCACCTAATTATGAAGGGTGCAGAGAAGTTCCTAAATCGGCTTTCTTATGCTCTCACATTTTACATTTCAAAAGAAGTTAAGACCCTTTTTTAGGATAAGAGAAGTTAAAACCAGTGAAAGCATGAAAAACTGTAGGGGTACTTACTACTTAAATTGTTTAACCATATCCTTGTGGATTCGTTCACAGAAGTCCTCAACTGTTTTATGTTTAGATGACAGGATTACAGGATCTTCATAGTCAGGATTCATCCCTTTAGGTTTTGTGTATATGCGAGTCAAATTAAGATATTCCCATATCATCTCCAGCAGGCCATCAAGATTCCATTCCAGGTGCGCACTGCAGATAGTGATGGCAAAAAACCCAAATAATGATAATAATAACAATAATAAAAACAACAACAAAGCTTTGGGATCGACTGTAATAATAAAAACTGACCACTAAATAAATGAGTTCATAAATGTAACTTATAAACCAAGATAAACAGGCATTGGCAAATTTTTTTCCGTGGGGGGTTGGGGACTAAGTGGGTATAAAATAGACTGATGCCACCGAGAAAAATCAGAAACAGAGAATGACATCTGGAGAAAAGTCAAAAAGGACTCATGACTACATGTTTACTTGAAAACCATAAGGTAGTTCAAACCCAAGACATACAATTTATTGATGTTTTCACACGACATGAACTGCAAAACATTTATCTGCTAGAAAAAGGCAGTAAATTTGGATACCGCCTATGCTTTATTGAGTACACTGCAAGTCTGCAACCTACTAATTTTTCCCAATATAACTTTTTATATTCTGCTGTTAAATATGGAAATTTTTGGAGAGATCTTGCATGAATAGAAACCTAGTAAATAAAGTGGGAAATGATATATGATATATAATGTCTTCACTCTTAGAACATAAAACAGTTCCTCAGCTCATATTTTTTTAAATGGAATTATGGATGCAGTTTCCAGTTGTTTGGAGAGAGAAAGAGAATTGAAATAAGAGATAAGGAAGCCAATTCTCAACAAAACCCTGTCCAAGGGATGGAATCTGAAGTCAAATGGGTTCAATCCCGTTTGGGTGAATGATTTGCATCTACCTATCAAAAAATACATTTCAGCAGACTCATCTCTATATATTAAGAGGATTCAGAAAGTTAGTTATTGCCTTTTCAACTCTCTAAAATACCCCTAAAGTTAGTAATTTTTTTATGAAATGACACAGATAACCCTTCAATATATTTTACCGTATTTCACTTCTAAAATTTGAGGCAAGGGTATATAAAATATTTCATACCCAAAAACTGCACTGAATAACTCCACTCTTCATGTCTTTTACTACTTCAGAAACTACCCACTACCATTTTGTTTGGAAAACTACAAAAATTGCAAACAGTTACTACCTCACCTATTCAATGCCTTTTATTAACTTTTTCCCCTTTCCTGTGTTATAGGTTATGTGCCTCTGTCACGGTTTAAAGTTATAATTTGTTCGTTGGCTTTCTTTTATTTTTCTTATAAAATAGTAAATAAAATATTTTATTATCATTTCTTTTTGGATTTGCAGACACAGAAGTGTGTGCATAAATTGTCGTTTACGATGGGTGAAATAAAGGCTCCTCAAACAAACACCATGAGTTGAGAAAGTCCAGAAGGATTGCGAAGGAACAGATGAATTGTTGGAGAAAGCTGGACAGTGAGGTTGAGATCCTTCTTTACTGAGACAACGTTTGTTTGAGAAGTACTTCCTCCACTCATGTAGTGGAAGAGATTCTAGAGAATGCATCACTTTTTCTCTCTTGGTCTCTGCACTGGACAAACCAAAAGGTCCAGAACACATTATTTGTTATAAAAAAAAAAATAAAAAATAAAAAAAATAAAAAAACCCAATAGGTTGCTAACTATTATTGGTTTTTTCTGAAGGTGAGTTTCTCAGTAAGTTCATCATATACCTATTAATGATGACCTTTGTCCCCTCACCCCTGCACTGGAGTCTTCGATGGGACTTCGAATCTACACTTCACGGTCTTCAATCAATAGGTTGGACTTCAAAAACTATGGAGGTCTTGCGCCATAAAATCTTTAAGACTTTATGGGCTCGCGAAATAGTTAGATCTTTAGATCATATGGTCTAGCACCATCAATCATCAAATACATTTATCCATAAGCCAAGAGATTCATGGTTGATCTGGAATGGGAAGGCTTTTTTTTGGTGTGTATGGATGCTATGTCTTCCTTATCTTATTATGAACAGATGAACTTTAATCAAATATATCAAAAGATAGAGTGAAAGACGAACAATAGTAGATTAGTAGTCCTATATCTATTTTGATTTTTTTTTTTTTTTTTTTTTTTTTTGAGAGTATTCTTTTTTATTTCTATTTATAAACTTTGCAAAAAATTATGTTAACATAAATTTTAAAAGCTTTGATTCGCATGTGACTGTGTGGGCTTCCCAAATATTTGAGTTTAATGAAATGCAATTTACTTTCTTAGGTCTGTAAGTAAAAGTACCCACACAATGACTTCAATACTATCAAAGTTTTTTTTTGGTGCTAGGTTTCATTACACTTTTAACTATTTTG